>PVKU01002296.1:0-206516 GCA_004027475.1 Anoura caudifer
ATTGAGAACAAGAGAGGAGAGGGATAGGAATATCCAGGGAAAAGGGGAAGGGATTAGAGCAACAAGTATGAAAGACATATGGACAAAAGCTGGGGGGGGGTGGAAATGGAAGGGAGCTGGGGAGGGCTGGGGCGGAGGGACGGGATGGGAGTAGAAAACAGAAGACTGTATAAGAACAACAATTAAAATAAAATTTAATAAAAAAAAAAGATGCTCAGTTTAAGAGCTGTGTGCCCACAAAAAGTTACTTTATAGCTTAGTCCTTTCGAAATTATACAAAATTTGGCGATGGGCCAAAGATAACTAGCAGACTCTACAACGCCCTCCTGGATGAAAAGATAGAGCTGTCTACTTTTTCTGTCGCTAATATGGAAGCAAGACAATGGGGACTCTTATATTGAAATATCTGCTGCAGAGTGCACAGATCATCTACAGAAGAGTATTTTTTATCCAACCATCAAAAATTAATCAAGATTATATTATATTTTAACTTTCTCAGTTTGGACATCTCTGTGTCTTCTTAGATAGGAACAATAATGTTGGTCAACATTACCTGATTCTTCTAAAAGCTTTATGGAAAGAGAAACATGAAAAAGGCTGAGAATGAATGCTATCATGATTCCATTTTTGCAAGGTGACACAGTAGTAGTCAAGCTTTCAGCAACAATTTCTTTCTATCTTACCCCAATACTTTATGTGGGGTATCATGGGATATGTTTAAGATGATTTAGTATAACAGTTAAAAGAATCTGTACTATTGCCACCACAAAGTATGTAAAATTTTTGAGAAAAAGGAACAGTTGTTTTTGGCTGAGAAGCAGGCAACTTTGTTAATATAGAGAAAATACTGGAGTCGTTTTCCACAATAAGAGTAGTAATGGCCAACATGTATGTTGTACTTGACCTGAATAAAATACTTTGCATAGATTATCTTCCTGAATCCTCACAATCTGACTTTACAGATGAAGAAACAACGTTCTGCTGAAATACACCATGAATAAGTGGTAGAGGAAGATTTAAAAGGAATTCTGTCTGCACCAATCTATATCCTTCCAAAAGTGCATGAGGGTTCCCTTTTCTCCACATCCTTGCAAACACTTTTTTGTTTTTTAATTTATTGATGATCAGCATTCTGACAGGTGTGAGGTGATATCTCTTCATAGTTTTAATTTGCATTTCTCTGATGCTTAATGAGGTTGAACATCATTTCACATGTCTATTGGCAATCTGCATTCTTAAAAAAGGAACTGCTTATGATCCAGTGATTCCACTTCTGGGTATATATCTGAAGAAACCTAAAACACTAATTCAAAAGAATATACACACCTCAATGTTCATCACAGTGTTATCAATAATAGTCAAGATCTGGAAGCAACCCAAGTGCCCATCAATAGACAAGTTGATAAGGAAATTGTACATATATACAATGGAATATTACTCAGCCATAAAAATAATGAAATCTTACCATTTGCAATGGCATGGATGATACAGAGGGTATTATGCTAAGTGATAAGTCAGAGAATGGCAAATGGCATATTTCACATATATGTAGAATCTAGAGAACAAAATAAACAAACAAAACAGAAACAGACTTATATATACAGAGAACAGACTGTTGGTTGTCAGAAGGGAAGGGGGTTTGGGGACTTGGTGAAAAAGTTTAGGGGATTAGGAAGTACAAAATGGCAGTTACAGAATAGTCATGGGGATATAAACTACAACATAGAGAATATAGTCAATAATATTATAGCATCTATGTATGGTCTCAGGTGGGTATTGCAAATAGTGGGAGAAACACTTTGTAAAATATATGATTGTCAAATCACTATGCTATACACCTAAAACTAATACAAAAATTTAAAAAAATAAAAAAGGAAGTCTGCCTGACTGTAGAGGCCCCGCTTTTGTCTGGTGTATTCCACTGCCTCTTAGCAAATGGCAAGAGATACTCTGACCAAGAACATAAGAGATATATTTTCTACAAGGCAGGTAGGATTGGATCTAAGATGATGAAGTTTAAAACATCCACTTAAATCCACTTAAATACCTGTGGATTTTGTCACTTGTCTGTTCAAAAACTTGTAATTGTCTGGGGTAACAATAATTTTACCTGAAATTGAATGCCCTTTATGATGTGGCCCTACCCACATGTCTACATTTGTTTCTTCCAACACACACACATTTTGTCTCAATCACCAATTGCACAAAATGCAGTAGGGACCTCACTAGTTAGTCCCTCAGATGTTGAAGATAAAACACCTTCTTTCTTCCTTCCTGAATCACTATTAAGTTTAACACATTCAGGAATATCAACCATTTGCCCCTTCAAACTTTGCCACTAAGAGTCATTGAAGACTATTCAAACTAAACTGTTATTGCAGAAAGAAATACATAAATACATAAAATTGGAATAATTATTTCATCCAACAAACATTTAGTGAGACTAGACTTGATCTTGGGGATAAAAGCAAACAGACCCTGCCCTCCAGGAGTCTTCAGTCTAGGATATCATGATCTCTTCCAACTGCTTCTCTGTCATTTTCACCTGTGTAGTTACATTTCTTGAACAGTCTGTTTATTGTATTCATTACCTCGTCTCAATTCTTTCCATAAACCACTATAATCTACCATTTTCCTCACAGTGAAATTCTTATTACCAAGTCATCAACTATCTCCCCTACCTTTGTAGTATCATCCAGTGGATTTATTTGGTATTATTTTTGATATATCTGGAATATTTGGCATCATTGACCTCACCTGCTTACTGAAATTTATCTCCCCCACTTTTTTGAAAAATTTCTCTCCTGGTTTTCCTCTATATAGTTTTCTAATTGATCACCCATATACATTCTTCTTAAATTGTGGCATGCCCCAAGGTTCTGCTCTGAGATCTCTTCTGCTCTTATTTTGCACCATTATTTTTCAAAGTGTGGTTTTAAGGAGATTTGTAACATTATAATCTAATGTACTTAGTAAAAATGCAGATTTTATTGCCTCTTACCTTTTCAGAATTTTATAGCACCTAAGAACTGCATTTTAATTCAGCATCCTAGGTGAGCCAGATGTACTTTAAATATTGAAAATCAGTGTTCCCTATAGACACTACCTTTTAGAGAATGCTAATATTTCCCACGGTTTCAGTTACTAGCTATATACTCAATGAAGAGGCTGGTAAGTTTATGGTTGGCATACAATGAAGTTGATAACATTTCCTTGAGATGGCTTCTAGTTTCTCTGTGAAGCAGCACTGGGGTTGTGTTTGGAAAATGATAGTATAAGGTTGGGGTGAAAAAGACAGAAGAAGTAGTGCAGGGTAATATAGTAGGTTTGCTGAGTAGTATGAAAACTCCAGTTGAGATTAAAAAAATTAGGAATGTATCATGTAATTCTTCTGTATATTGGGGTGATTTTTTCCCAGTAAACTTGTTATAGATGTACCGAAAGCAGAGTTAATTGATTCAGAAGATGTATTTTTGACAGGAGTTGTGAATAAAAGATAAGCAAATAAAAATTTAAGGATACTAATAAGAATACAAAAATTATGGATGAGAAGATCTGGGCTACATAGAACAAGAAGTAATTACATGGGATTAATGGTGGTCTTAATGCCATCAAAGTACAGGTGTAATAAGAAAAACAGAATGAAAAAAAAAAACCTAGAAAAAGGAGAGGCTATTGATAGAATAGGAAGTCTAAATGTGAGATTTAAAAGATGAAGTAGTTTTTGGTAATGAAAAAGTGCAAAATGTTGCAGTGGAACTGGGTAGTTAAAGTGAAATGCTGATGAAGATTAAGGAATATAGAGACTAAAATATTAGAAGGGTTGTTCATTGTGGACATTGGGGTCACAAAGGATGATGGTGGCAGGACTCGGAATAGAGATGAAGGCTGTGAGCCAAAGTCTCCAATAAATGAGGGAGCATAAGGGATCGAGTATTTCATCTATTAAAAAATATCTGATTTCTCTGTTTTCATTTTCATTTTAATTTTTTTTATTATTGTTCAAATACAGTAGTCTCCATTTTCACCTCACCACAACCCCCCACCTCACTCATCCCCACCTCCCACCCATGAGCCTACCCCCTTTGGCTTTGTCCATGTGTCCTCTATACATGTTCCTTGGTAGCCCTTCCCCTATTATCCCTCTCTCCCCTCCTCTGTGGTAACTGTCAATTTGTTCTTTATTTCAATGTCTCTGGTTGTATTTTGCTTACTTATTTGTTTTGTTGATGAGGTTCCACTTATAGGTGAGATCATATGGCATTTTTCTTTCACTGCCTGGCTTACTTCACTTAGCATAATGTTCTCCAGTTCCATCCATGCTGTTGCAGTGGGTAGGACCTCCTTCTTTCTTTCTGCTGCATAGTATTTCATTGTGTAAATGTACAACTGTTTTTTGATCCACTCATTTACTGATGGGCACTTAGGTTGCTCCTAGCACTCAGCTGTTGTAAATTGAGCTGCTGTGAACATTGTCATGCATAGGTTCTTTTGGATTGGTGTTTCAGGATTCTCAAGGTATAATCCCAAGAGTGGTATTGCTGGGTCAAAAGGCAGTTCCATTTTTAGTTTTTGGAGGAAATTCCATACTGTTTTCCACAGTGGCTGCACTAGTCTGCATTCCCACCAACAGTGCACTACGCCTCCCGGTTCTCCACAACTTTGCCTGTACTTGTTGTTTGTTGACTTGTTTATGATGGCTATTCTGACCAGTGTGAGGTGATATCACACTGTGGTTTTTATTTGCATCTCCCTGATGGCTGGTGAATCTGAGCATCTTTTCATATGTCTCTGGGCCCTTTGGAAAACATCTAATTTCTTGAAGTGCCAAATTCTTTATTGTGGTATACAAGATTTTTCATATACTGATTTCAACCTAAATCTAGCCTTAGTTTAATCTATTCATCTTCATGCAATCTCCATTCAAGCCTCAATGGGCTATTACTATTCCTTATACAAAAGTTATATCATGCATTATACATTTCCAAATCTCTTCTCTGAACTTCTTAGTACTTTACTGGAGCCACACTTACAATTTAGGGTTTTAATTACAGTTATTTGCATATGTATTTTCTCCCTTACTAGTGCCTTGGGTTTTAGGGATGATGTCATATGTACCTTTATAATACCCATCCTTGCACCTAGAACAGTGTTTTTCACATATAATTTGACAAATATTTAAATGTTTGTTGAATGTTGATAAGGTTGTAAAATTATAACTGGAATATGTTTGGACTAATTGTACAAATGCTGAGTAAGTTAAACTGCAGAACATATTCATTCATTTGTATTAAAGAAGGAACTTAATTGTATGGCTGGAAAATTCTGCAATCAAAACAATGGCATAAGAAGAATCTGTGCACAAAGTCTGGTTCAACAAGATATAGGAGTTTTTGATAGGAAGTGAACAGTTATGACAGATAAAACATTCTGGCAACTCCAAGTACAATAGCGATTTCCTAGCATGTTGGCTTTTTAAAGAAAATGCCACTGATAAACATGTTTGAATGTAATCTATAGCCTATGAATATATCAAAGAATAAGGTAAACAGGATGAGATGACATAAAATAAAATGAAGCATAAGCATCCTCTACATTATTTTCACTGCACATCATGGCGCCTAATACTGTCAAAATTGTTAATATATGTTAAAACAGCCTGGATTTTGTTTTATTTTTCAGTGAATTCTTTGTATATGTAGGTTAGATTATATAGAGAGACAGTCTACATTGTATTATATATGTACATATTTTTAAATGAAAATAAGTCTGGTAGTTTTAATATGAAATCACTCTTATTGGAAATTTAAATTATTGAGAAAAAATAGTTACATCTCCCTTTAGGAGTTTTCTTTCACTCTAGTGAAAGCCAGTAATTTATTCAGGAACACTCTTATTTGTCTCAGAAAAATCCTGGAAACACACAGGTCAAATCCAATGATAATAACATCAGAGGGTCTAGCCTTTTTATTGTCCATTGTTGCTTGGAATCAGTAAGCTATAAGCTGGAGCTTAAAAAAAATTTTATTGAGATATGACTGACATACAAAGAGGATATATAATATATAAAGCTTAATGAGTTTGGAGGTAAGTATACACTTGTGAAACCAAAGAAACAAAAAATGAGCACCATGTATGCCTTAAAAACCTTTGCCAAGAATGATAGAAACATTGAGCAAACTAGAAGAATGGGAACTTCCTCAACTTGATAAAGGACATATACCAAAACCTTACAGTTAACATCAGAAGTGACAGTAAGATACTGAAAGCTTTTCTCATAAGGTCAGTAAAGAACAAGATGTATATATACCCTAATCATTTCTTTTCAACATTGTTCTTGAAGTTCTATGCAATAAACAAGAAAAAGACATAAAATGTACATAGGTTAGAGGCAAAAAACCAAAACTGTATTTGTAGATGCTGTAATCATTTATGTAGAAAATATGATAAAATCTACAAAAGCTACTAGAAGAGATAAGTGAGGTTAGTAAGGTTGTGGAGTATAAGGTCAATATACAAAATGATTGTTTTTCTATATATTAGCAACAGATAACATACTATGAAAATCTTAAAATATTTATAATAGCATAATATATGAAATACTTATAGATAAAGCTGACAGTGAAATTATAAAACATTGATGAAATTTATTAAAAATACCTAAATAAATGGATAGGAATATCATGGTCATAAGTTAGAAGATTCGATTTTGTAAAGATGTGAAATTTCTCAAATCTGATCTGTGGTTTTAATGGGATCCTACTCAAACTCCAACGAGGCTTTTTGTAGAATTTGACAAATTGCTTTATAATATGTATGCAAAAACTAGAATAGCCAAGATAATTTATAAAAAGAACAAAGTTGGAGGGCTAAACTCTTCCTGTTATATAGTCTTATTATAAAGCTACAGTGATAAAACCAGTATGGTACTGGTGTAAAGGTAGACAAAGAGACCAATAAAACAGAATAGAGAATCTAGAAATTGATTTTTGACAGAACTTCAAAGGCAATAAAATAGAGAGATGATAAACTTTTCAATAAATGTGCTTGAAAATTGTATATCCATATGCAAAAATATCAACTTTTATCCACACATTGCAACATACACAAAAATTAACTCAAAATATAGCATTAAAATAAATGTTATAACTAAAACTATAAAAACATTTATGACGAAACATAGGAGGAAATCATTGGGTCCTTGGTTAGGCAAAGAGTCTCAGATATGACACCAAAGCACAAGCTATGAAATATCAAATATATAAATCCGACTTCACCAAAATTTAAAACTTCTGTCCTGGCTGGTGTGGCTCAGTGGATTGAGTGCTGGACTGCAAAGCAACGGGTTGCTGGTTTGATCCCAGTAAGGGCACATGCCTGGGTTGCGGGCCAGGTCCCCAGTAGGGGACACATGAAGGGCAACCACACATTGATGTTTCTCTCCCCCTTCTCCTCTCTCTAAAAATAAATAAATAAAATATTTAAAAAGTTTTTAAAGTTCTCTTCTTGAAAATAAAATGTTAAGAAAAGAAGATGTTAAAAGCCACAGAACAGGAAAATAATTATAAGTCAAATATTTGCCAATGGACTTCTCTCCAGTGTGTGTGTGTGTGTGTGTGTGTGTGTGCATGCAAGTGTGTGCGCATGTGGGGAGAGAGAGTAAAGAGAGAGAGAAGAGAGAAAGAATTCTCAAACTTCACCCAAAGGAAGTAAACAACCTAATTAAAAGATGTGCAGAGAAAATATAAGAATGGCAAATAAGCCACAATTATATGTTCAACATTGTTATTCGCTAGAGAAATGCAGATTAAATTCTGTCATGACAATGACAGGGATAACTTGAAAATGAAAAGACAAAAGAAAAGAAGAAATTGACAGGAGAAAATGAGACAGTGGAGGAAAGTCAAAGAAAGGAGAAGAGAACAGGAGAAGGAAGTGGCATGGGGCATAACAGGAGAGGATATAGGCATGGAAGCACAAGAACAGAAATCCCTATCAGCACAGGGTCAGTTTGCATCCTGGCAACACATATCTCAGCACAAACAGAATATATCTCTGTTCTGTAGGGCAGGAGTTGAGCAACCTCCTATGATTCCTTATCTCTCCACTGGGATTCCACTGCAGGTCAATGGCCTGAAATTTTTTTCTTTGTTGAATTTTTTTTATTGTTGTTCAATTAGTTTTCCCCATTCCCCCACCCCATTACTCTCCCCTGCCCTACCCACCCCCACCTCCCATATTCAATCTCCCCTCCATTGTCTTTGTCCATGGGTCCTTTACACATGTTCTTTGACTTGATCCTTCCCCTTCTTTCCCCTGTTATCCCCTTCTTTCCTCCCCTCTGGTTACTGTCAGTTTATTCTTTGTTTCCATGTGCCTCATTCTGTTTTGTTCACTTGTTTGCTTTGTTGATTATGTTCCACTTATAGGTGAGATCATAGCAAGGTTGTAGAGAAAAGGGAACCCTAGTACACTGTTGGTAGGAATGCAGACTGTTGTAGCCACTGTGGAAAAGAGTATGGAATTTCAAAAAAAAAAAAAAAACCCGAAAAACCCCACTAAAAATGAAACTACTTTTTGACCTGGCAATTCCACTGCTGTAATTATATCCTAAGAAGCCTGAAATACCAATGCAAAAGAACCTATGCACCGCAATGTTCATAGCACTGCTATTTACAATACCTAAGTGCTGAAAACAGCCTAAGTGCCCATCAATAAATGAATGGATAAAAATACTGGTACATATACATAATGGAATACTATGCAACAGAATGAAAGAAGGAATTCCTACCTTTCATGACAACATGGATGGAACTGGAGAGTTTTATGCTAAGTGAGATAAACCAGGCAGTAATAGACAAGTACAAATTTTTTTTTTTGAGATTTTCAACAGCTGTGATCTTCAAAATCAGTGGCTTTTAGGGTATGTTGTTAATCAATTGATGTCAAGCAGTCATTTTCACTTGTTATTAAGAGGAAAGCAATTGGAATATAGGCAAGCTATCAATGCCTTCACTCAATTCCACAAAAAGCTAGATAAGACCCCTGCTTGAATTAACAATTGAAAATTACATCCTAGGTGTGTGTAACTCAAACTTAATGCACATTGTTTTCTCCCTTTGTCTTAAAGGCAGAGAATACAATATGCTCTCAGGAAAGACATTCCTGAATGAAGAGTCAAGGGAGCAACGGTCTCCCATGAGGCTGAAGAAATAAGTAGAAAATACTTCTCCTTGCTTTTGTTTTGGTACAATTACTGACTGTTGAATTTAGGATGAATTATCAGAGGTTGTTTTCCTCTCTAGCCCTCTCCCAATAGAGCAAATGGCAGACAAAAAATAATTGATGGTCAGCAAATTATCACAATGTGCTTGTATTTACTCTGAGTCCTGTGGTAAACAGTTCCTTTAGTTATTTTCTTTAGGGACCTACATCACATGACAGAAGTACTTTTTAAAATGACAAACAAGCAACTAGCCTTTAAAAGGAAAGGTTCAACACAAAGAGAGTGCATCCCATGCTTATAGACTCTATTTAAATAGGCAAATAGCACCTCATTATCTCAGCAGTCATAGCGTACGTATTCAAAAGCACATGGGCCTCCATAGCTGGAGGCTCAGAATCAAGACAGTTCTTGGCAATGTGTGGCAGACCCTTCTGTGTGGCGTGGGCCCAGCTCCCACTCAGAGATGCACAGGACCCACGCCCACAGATAGGTTCCCTCGTGTGTAATCAGATTTGCAATATGCCTAGGCTCTTTCGAGACTTGCTCTTTGCTAAAACCCCCTCAACCTGCAAGTACCTTGCAGAGACCAGTGCAACTGGATCAACCACTTTTGCCTTTTCATTTGTTAATATCCTTCTTCTGTGATGTAATGAAGGACATTGGCTCCTTTGTTGCAACCTGGGGATAGTGAGAGAGAAACATCTTGTAATGTGAGGAGAGATATAGAATAAAGGCCTGTCACAGCGGAGGCCGAGGCTTTTGCTCCTCTTGAGAGAAAAGCCATGCTGTCATCCTTATTCCTCCACCAGACTTGGTAGTCTTTGTGTATGTTTTATTTCATCCACAATGATGCAGACACTGCTAGTCAGTGTCTGCATCAGTAATGCGGGTCCTCCCTAAGGTCCAGTTCAGATGGATTAATTTATCCAGCATCCTGAGTGCCCAGGAATACTGCCCTTGCTTCCCTGCCGAGCCCCTTGTTAGTCTGGGGCCCTAGGAGTGGGTGCAGTTGCTCTAATGCAGTGGTTTTCAACCTTTTCCATCTCATGACACACATAAACTAATTACTGAAATTCTGCTGCTGATCTGACAAAAAATATGTATAATTTTCATTCATTCACACCAGATGACTACTATTGGGTTGGCTGTTGTCATTTTTTAATTTGACAATCTGAAGGAAAAGAGGTCAGTGTTCATGACTAAATGGCCAGGTATTGCATGTTTTAGAAATTTTTGCAGCACACCAGTTGAAAATTGTTGCTGTAAAGTGTTTTCAGGTTCCAGTAACAGAGATAGCTACTCACACACTGACCTGGCCTTAGAGCTGTCTTGGGGTTTGGGCCCTGGGGAGTAAGTACCCTTTCTTCTCTGCTCCTCTTCCCATGGGTGTCCATGTAGCATTGTTCCGGGAAACTTCTAAACTATCAGCTTTCACTGCACTCCTTACCCTGAGAAATTCATGCAGATCTCCCCAGAGAACTGTCAAGAGTCAACCTTTGTCTCCTGCACCTGCTCCAGTAGTCTCCCTCTCAGTGTCCTCTGCTATCACCTCTAGGGCTGACAGCATGAGGCCCTAGAGACAGATGCATGTGTTCTCCTGCTTGGATTGAGAACAGAGCCTTCCCAATATTGACTGGCAGACATCCCCATTGAGCCAGGCTCAGGAGGAATACATGTTGCTGTTTGCTCACTAGCTTTGCCTACACTACTCAGGTAAAGATTGTACACTATAAATATATATATAATTTTTTATTTGTCAGTTATATATTAATTAATCTGTGGGTGAGAAAAACTAAATTTAAAAGGAAAAGCAGTACTTTATATAACTGAACTGTATGCTTAAAAATAGTGAAGTTGTTAAATTTTATAGTTTTGTTTTTACCACAATAATATTTTTTAAAAAGAATGCTGTTTTAGAGATAATGAAAAGCCATTTGAATGCTTATTAGCCCACCTTATTATGTAAGAAGTGGCATAGTAGTTAACAGTATGATTTTGAAGCTGGCCATTTTAGTTTCTTTGCCAACTTTGACCATGGGCAATTCACTTTTCTGTGCCTCAGCATACTCATCTATAAAATGGGAATAATAATCATACTACTTCACAGGGTTTTTGTAAGCATTAAATGAATTAATATTTATGAACCACTTAGAATAGGGCCTAAACATTATAAACACAATGTATTTCTTTATTATTATAATCCTTACTGACTTGTCATGAACACGTCATGAACCTCCAAGGCCACATTCAGACCCCTCCTCCCAAAGCAAGCACATACTGCGCGCGCACTCACACACACACACACACACGTATGCCCTTTAACCACTCTCACTAGACTGTGAGGTTCATACTAATTTTATGAAAAAACTCTGAGGTTAGGGAACAAAATGTAAGCCTAGAATCAAACAACAACTTTGTCAATCCTTAATGGACATTAACCAGTACCCCTTGGCACAGAGTTCTGCATTTCTCTTTTAATGGAAGGAGGTTAATCCAGCCCAATCATAATGCACTTAGACTGAACAGATTTACTCAATTGCTTATGTTTGGGAGGATATGAATCTTTTAAAATACTTACATAAAAATTGCCTTTTGAACTTCAGACTACAAAATTAGTGAATTTTACCTCACTATTCTAGATTCTCTGATAACTGAGGTTCATGGGACAGCTGTGAAAATAGACAGGAAGCTGGATGGAAGTAGAATCCTGAAATTCACAAACTAAAACAAAATGTGCAGAATTCCAGACTCTTCCTGTCTCCAAGGAAGTTCTGCTCTTATAACATTATTTAAAGTACTGCTAATATTAGGTAAAGCACAATATTATGTAAAGTACTAAGAACATGTGTCAATTGAACAGTACAATATCCAGAAGAGATCCATCAGGAACAAGAGACTAAGTAACAAACTGTGGAAAAGGAACAGTGGGTGAAACCTCAATAACCAACTTCTGTTCAAAAGCAATGACACCGAGGATGGAAAAAAGCTGCTGTGGACTGAGTCCCTGTTCCTTGCCAGGTGTCATACACACCTGACTACATTGATTCCTCACAACATTCTGTAGGGTATCATTATTTCTATTTTTCAGATACAGAAACTGAGCTTTGGAAAGGTTGTCCGACTTGCCTGAAAACACCCAAACAGGAAGTGGCCAAGCTGTACTCTATAACTGAATTTGTTGTCAAGGCCTAGATTCTACTTACTGTACCAGCTGGCCAGTTCAAAATTTATGTTTGATAAGCCAATACTCACCAGAATGACTGAAAGCTATGTGTGCCTTCTCAGTTGAATAATTATTCTGGAAAATTTGCCACTGCCCAATGACCCTTTTCTAGTATATGTAAGAGGTGGGTTGGGAGATAAAGTTGGGAGAGGGAGGATCAAGTGCATAAAGCACTAAAGAATCAAAAGAAAAAGCATAAAGGAAAGAAAGAGTAAGTTCAATTGACAAGTCATTAATTTAGTGAACCAATTTTAAATGCAAAACATTGGATTGACCTATGATTTTGATCCTTTGTCTGGATTACATATACTCAACTAGTAACCATTGGCCATTACAGCTGAAGCACCTAAAGCAGCGTAAAAAACTTTGGATTTGAGTCCTGGTCAAAAGCCTCATCAATGTGTAAACAATTTACCATTTCTCTGGACTTCAGTTTCATACTGTTAAAATAAAGGAAGGGGAACAAAACTTCTGGAATGATGGAACAAGCAGTTCAGCAGACCCTCACTCCAGCAAAATAAAAATTGAACAGTTAAAAATTATATAAAGCAATCATTTAAAATCTCTGACTATTATTTTAAGAATGTACATCAAATGGAGAAATATTCATTCAAGTAAATTTACTGAATCTCTGAAAGAACAGCAAAGGACTTGCCCACCCTTCCAAGTTCTATGTATGGAAGCTCCAATTTGGCTATGTGTAACCAAGAAGATAAGAACTCTTTTTCCACAGTTTGCAATCTGGGGCTATGGTTTCAACACAGGAAAATCAATATCCTAGCGTTTTTCATTTCCCCAGCATCTTGTTGTAGAAGCTCTATTCCAAATGGGTATGGTCAAAAGGACTGTGTCTTTCTTCACCACCAAGTCCCTCCTTGTAGGGTAGAAGTTTTACCTCAAGTGTGGGAAGCATACTGCACTTGTACTTGAATACTGGCCTAGATTATCCCCACCCCAGCCAAATCACTGGGTGAAGGTTCCAAGCCCAGAGGGCAAAGGAAGAACATTAGAGATTGCCACCCCGCCCCCAGCACCAATGTCATATGGTGATGTTCTCACTCCAGGAAAAATAGGTCCTTGGACCCCAGCTCCAATGTAGTAGCATAGGAACTCTGCCCAGGGGGAAAGGCAGGTCAAGAGAGTGAAGAGCCCCACAGTCGTGTTTAAAGAGCAGAGTACAGAGAACTCTATGCTTAAGGGTGTTCTTGAAAACAATGAAGGTCTTGGTGGACAAAAAGAGGAAGCTGGTAACTCTATGGTATCAACAAAGTAGCAGAGCAACCAGTTGAAGAGAAAATCAGAGAAACAGTTAAGAAAAGCCCTCCTAACATCATAGTCAAATCTGTTGGTTTGGGAAAGCTGTGAGCATGTGGAAGCTGCACCCACTCAGGAGCAATCAGAGCAGAACATGAGGCAGGCTTGAAAGCATCCCAAGTCATACACAGACCCTCTCAACACAGGGTGGAAGCCTCTCTGCACAATGGGCTTAAACACACCTTTGACCAAACACTAACAATAAGCTCGTCTGACCGAGGGGTGGCTCCTAGGAAGCCAGTTCTACAAATATTATCAGTCATTGCTGGCAGTCTGTGAGACTATGTGCATACCGAAGGGTGTACTCTCTCAGGAGCTATCTCATAAAGAACCTCTAAGCTACTAGTCCCTCTCTGAACATAAGGCAAAAAAAATGTAAACTCCTTGAACTGTGATAGTAGCATCCAAGCCACACAAACCTCTAATGGTAAAGGAAAATGGTGTAACTGGCTATGTGTGCTTAAGTACATTTGTTCTACAGGTGACTTATACTCACTCAAGGGTGAGCATCAACTCGTCAGGCTAAAAGAGAAAAAAAAGTAGAAATCTAAGCAAGGACACCAGAGGCTGTGTATTGTAGGGGAAATAGACTTTTCAGATTTAGCCTAGCCAATTTGCTAAATAAATAAATGACTGGCCAAACAATAGCAGCAAAAACAATTCCTGGGGGATGATCAGTATCTAGACTTGCTGCAATACATTATCCTTAATTTCCAATTATTAACAAAAAATTAGAAGACTCACAAAGAAGCAAAAACAATGTGACCTGTACAGAGGAGAAAAAAGGCAATGTAAGTTGCCTTTGAAGGGGTGCAGCTATTAGCCTTACCAGAAATAGACATCAAAGCAGCTATTATAAATATGTTTAAAAATTAAAGGAAGTTATGATGACAATGACTCATCAAATAGAGAATATAAAAATATGTATTTTTTAAAAAAGAACCAAATGGGAATTCTGGAGTAGAAAAAAAATGAAATGAAAAATTCACTACAGGGATATTATGGTAGGTTTGAGCTACCAGAAGAAAGAATTAGTGAACCTTAAGATAGATCAATAGGAATTATGGAATGTTTTAGTCTGTTTTTGCTGCTAGAATAAAATACCATAGACTGGGTGGCTTATTAATAACAGGTGTATATCTCTCATAGTTCTAGAAGCTACAAAGTACAAGATCAAGGTGCCAGCAGATTTGGTGTCTGGTGAGGGCCCACTTTCTTGTTCATAGAAGGTCATTATTTCACTGTGTTCTCACATGGTAGAAAGTGTTAGGGATCTCTTTGATTTCTCTTTTATAAGGGCACCAATCACTTCCATTTCATCCTCATTACCCAATCCCTTCCCAAAGGTCTCACTTCCTAATATCATATCATTGGGGGTTAGGATTTCAACATGTGAAATTTGCAAGGACACAAACATTCAGACCACAGCATATATTCTGAAGAACAGAGAAAAATTAAATATAAAAAAATTGAACAGAACTTCAGAGACGTGTGAGGCATCATTTAGTATACCGATCTACTGTTGTTATTTTCAATTCTTCCTTTACCACTTTCATTTTATGCTGGTTATTCTTTTAAGAGTGAGGATAAAAATACACAAATAGTCATGCTTCCTAATTTCCTCAAAGAGGAAGAGTTAAAATACAACTGCTTCATGACAGGCTTAAAACAGCAAGAGTGGATTTTTTTGTTCCTTGTAGCCATGATTACCTTATATAGTTGCCAATTCATGAACTGAAGAACCAGTCCTTTGAAAATAGAGCTGTGTTGTAAGTTTCTAAAGCTAGTATTTAGGAGCAAATTTGCCTAAATTTAATTCACATTTTGGAATTTTATGTAAACCAGGAATTTAACTGTCACAGTATCTCTTACAAACTCCAACAGCTATTATGAATTTATTGTTACCTTCACAAAAATATTTATCATTTTCATTTTTTATCTTTATTGTAGTTTTTCCATTACCATTTAATCCCCTTATACCCCTCCTCCCAGCAATCATGACACCGTCATCAATGTCCATAGGTACTTTTTCCTTTTTGCTCAATCCCTCCACCCCATAACCCTCTGCACCAACTAGCTGTCATCCTGCTCTCCATCTATGAGTCTGTCTGCATTTTCCCTGTTAGTTCACTGTGTTCATTAGATTCCACATATGAGTGAGATCATATGATATTTGTCTTTCTTTGACTAGCTTATTTCACTTAGCATAATGTTCTCCAGGTCCATCCAACAGTCTCAAAAGGTAAAATTTTCTTTTTTCTATGGCCAAGTAGCATTCTATTGTGTAACTGTCCCACAGTTGTTTTATCCACTCATCTACTGATGGACACTTGGGCTGTTTCCATAGCTTGTCAGTTGCAAATAATGCTGAAATGAACATAGGTATACTTAAGTTCTTTTGAATTAGTGTGTTGGATTCCTTCAGATATATTCCCAGAAGAGGGATTGCTGGGTCAAAAGGCATATCCATTTTAAATTTTTTGAGGTATGTCCATACTGTTTTCCACAGTGGCTGCACCAAACTACATTCCCACCATCAGTGCACCAAGGTTCCCCTTTCTCCACATCCTTGCCAGCACTTGTTGTTTGTTGATTTATTGATGATAGCCGTTCTGACAGGTGTGAGGTGATATCTCATTGTGGTTTTAATTTGCATTTCTCTGATGATTAGTGATGTTGAGCATCTTTTCATATGTCCATTGGCCATCTATATATCCTCTTTGGAGAAGTGTCTGTTCAGAACCTTTGCCCATTTTTTAAATTCAGTTGTTTGTTTTTTGGTGTTGAGTTTTTCAAATACTTCATAAATTTTGGATATTAATCCCTTATCAGATGTATTTGTGAATATGTTCTCGCATTCTGTGTGTTGTCTTCCCATTTTGTTAATGATTTCTTTGGCTGTTCAAAAACTTTTTAGTTTGATGTAGTCCCATTTGTTTATTTGTCCTTTTGTTTCCTTTGCCTGGGGAGATATATCCAATGAAATATTGCTACAAGCAATGTCCAAGATTTTGCTGCCTGTTTTCTTCTATGATTTTTATGGTTTCAGGCCTAACATTTAAGTCTTTGATCTATTTTGAATTTATTCTTGTGTGCGGTGTAAGAAAGTGGTCTAGTTTTATTTTTCTGCATATATCTGTCCAATCAGAATAGTAATAAATCTCTAGCCAAAGGACACAAAAGGTAAAACATAAGAGAAGCAAATTATTTATAGACACCCCCAAATCACTTTCAGAGTCATATTTTAATAGTTTAGCTAGAGATGAGATTGCAAGTACCAGTTTCATTTCAGGGCAGCTTCCTAAAAGCTCAGCCTTTCAAATTACTGACCAAAGGCTGGCCACTTTCAGAAATGGGACTGAAAACAGAAGGGAAAACACCATGCTCAATGAACCACTATGTTCAAGTCCAAGGGAGATTGTGGGGGAAAAAAGTGAAATTTAAAAGTTTCCACATAGCTTTATATAAGGGAGAGTAGCAGAATAATACATAAAAAAGAAAAGATACACCCAATATGTTGGAAAAAGAGGGTATAAAAATTATATAAAACCAAAAACAGTACTGTGTTAAGTAGTTATAGAGAGCCACCATGAGATTGTCACCAAATCCTAGAATATTAGCAGTCTAATGCTTCTTAAAACCTGAAGAAGGTATAAAGATACATGAAATAAAAAATTAAGTAACAAGAAATGACAATCAATGCAGAATAGTATTTAAGGGTACAAACTCCAGAGTCAGACTCTCTAATCTCACAGATTACATCTACAACTTCTTGTTGTATAACCTTGGGTTTCAGTTTCTTCACCTATAAAATGGGGTGGTAATATCTACCTCAATAGGGTTGCTGTGAAGACTAAATGAGACCATGTTGCTACACAATATGCAGTATGGAAGTGTTAGTAAAATTTAAAAATAATTTTAATAATGTTGATTTCACTTTTTTAGAGTATATTAAGGTTCACACACACATTTACAAACATTATCTTAGTTAATACCCTGTGGGGTATGCAAAATAAAATACTATTCATCCATAAAAGGGAATGAAATCTTACCCTTTGTGACAACATGGATGAACCTGGAAAACATTATGGTGACTGAAATAAGTCAGTCAGAGAAAGACAAATACCATATGATCTCACTTATATGTGAGTGACAATATAAATGAACAAACAAAGCAGAGAAAAATAAGCCCATTTTAGAGGTGAAGAAACTAAGTTCTAAATGCCAATAGTGACAACAATCATTAACATGTATCCAGTATCTATAATGTACCAAAAATAGTACTACTATCTCTACACGGTTCTCTCTTTAATTCTTAAAATATCTCTCCAAGATAGGGACTTTCCTGCATATGTATATGTAACATATGTATATAAACATGTATAATTCATATTATATATACATAGTTATTATTTGATATACATATATTATGTATATATTTGGAACCATTTGAGAGTAAATTACAGTCATGGTAGCCCTTTATCCTTAAATACTTCAGTGTGTATTTACTGAAAGCAAAGGCTTTCTCTGATATAACAACAACACTATTATCACAATCAGTAAATTAGCATCAGCACAATATTATTTATTTAACTATGGACTTCATTCAGACTTTGGCAATTTCTGAAAAATGTCCTACATATAAACTAAGTACAGAAACACATGGTACATTCAATTTTCATGTCTATTCAGTTTCCTTTAATCTGAAACAAACTTTCTTTATATTTTAAGAGACTGACAGATTTTTAAAATTTTCTGTTAGTGATCCTTTTTAAAAATTTTATTTTATTTTTTTAAAATTATTTTATTGTTGTTTAAGTACACTTGTCTGCATTTCCCCCTCACCTCAACCATCCCCACCCCCCACTTTCAAACCAAACCCCTTTGGCTTTGTCCACAGGTCCTTTATACATGTTCCTTGATGACTCTTCCCCTATTTTCTCCCATTATCCTTCTCCCTCCTCCCCTCTGGTTACTGTCAGTTTGTTCTTTATTAAGACATTGACAGTTTTTAACTGTACCAACTACATAGAATATTCCTCAGTTTGTATCTGTTTGTTTACTCCTGATTATATTCATGTATTTTGGACAGGAATAACCCTGAAGTGATGTTGTGTTCTACTTTCTGCATCATGTCAGGAGACACGATGTCAATCACTCCCATTAATGATGATGTTAATTTTGATCACTGGTTAAGGGCATTTCTGCCAGGATTTGCTCACCATAACCTATCCCCCCCCCCCTTTTATTTAAAAACCTCCATATGGGGAGATACTTTGAAATTATGTAAATATCCCCAAAGTTTTACATACTAAATTTGAGTCTTGCCTGAAATTATTATGGTTGCCAAATGATAATTTTTCTGTCTGTCTTCTCCTACATTAATTATTTAGCTTTCTATTCCCCTTCTCTTTTTAATACTTATTTATTTATTTAATCAGTATAGACTCATAGATTCTTATTTTATTTAATGGAATAAAGTCTTTTACTCTCATTTTTTGGATGCTCAAATTATCAGGCATTTGATCAGTGGAAACACCTAACAAATGGATCCTGTTTCCTTTTGACATACCCTCTTATGTTTTGAACAGTTGCTTACTTTTTGGCACACCAAGATATTACAGACTTATCTTGTTCTTTTTCTGCCTCAATCTTGAAATTAGCCATTTCTTCAAGGAGCTCAGGCTCCTTCTAGTATTTAGAAACCAATATCTGGGCACTAAGTGTGTCCATTACTTCATGGGTGTTGTTGCTTCTAGGTGTTGTCCCTCTGCTAACAAAGCTCAAAAATAGACACATGTATTCACCCATATACATCTGTATCTATTTTCATATCTATATCTATATTAAAATCCATTATGTCACAATGATACCTCTGAATCCAATTCAACAAACACTACAGCGTTCATTCTATTTGTCCCAAGTTCTGTGTTTGTAACTCTTTCTCTAGCAATGAGAAATGTGATTGGCTTTATCCACAATATATCTACAGATTGGTCAATCCTAGAATACACAGAAAGAAATGCTGTATGACTAACCCATGCCTCTGATGAACAGAAGCCTACAAATTGGAATTCAATATTTTTTAGAGTTTTTACATTTTTAGCCTGAGGTCATATTTGCAAACATTGTGTTCAAAACTTACTGAAGGGCTGGTGGGGGGCAGAGGCCAAGCATCTCTGCTTCCCTAAGGCTCTCTTTGTGAAGTGACCTGTAGGTACCCAGATTGCACCCTCCCTGCCACTTAAGTGGCCCAGAGGAAGATCAATTCAGTTGAAGGGTTGGTGAAGGGAGAACTCAAGAGAACTGTGAGGTTGTCAGGTAAACCTTCTCCTGCAAAGGGTGGAAGCAAAGTCCAAGAAGGCAGCAGGAAAGGAAAAATCCTCAAACAAAAAAAGGCCCCAAAAAATAGATAAATGGGGACCAAAGGGCAAACAGAGTGAAATGGCTAACCAAGAAAGTAATGATTGACCTGCAGAAAATGGAGAACTGAAAACAGCGGAATCCTGCTTCTAATATGTATATATGCGTATGTTTTATAAGTGATCCTGTATTTCTGTACAATCATAGGAACTTCTTATCAACTATTTTGTAAATGCAAGCTTTTAATAGCTCTAGAAGCAATTAAAAGAAGGAAATGCCACTTTATCTCATTTGTTAAGTGTAAATGCTTTTATTCATGAGGTGAAATAATTACTTGGTTGGATTCTTTTGTTTTGGTGCCAACAGACAATGGTGAGATTTTGAATTAGGGGAGGGTTTGACTATCTTGGATGTAAACTTGGCATTCTGAAGGTTTGGGGAGGCAGTTTTTATATCTTATAATACAATGCATCAATCAGTTGCCTCTTGCATGCTCCTTACTGGGGACCTGGCCTGAAACCCAAGCATGTGCCCTGACTGGGAATCAAATTGGTGACCCTTTGGTTTGCAGGCTGGCACTCAATCCACTGAGGCACACCAGCCTTAGCTATTTCTTAAACAAAACTTCTTTTTGACCGTGACTTTCTCTGTCAAAATTGTGTGCACTTTGTAATGTATTTGGTGGTAGTCCAGTTTGCCTTTGTTATATGATGTGAAAGATTTAAATTTCACCTATGGATAATATTTTTTAAAATATTTTATTTATTTATTTTTAAAAATGGGAAGGGAGGGAGAAAGAAACATCAGTGTGCGGTTTTCACTTGAGTGCCCCCTACGGGAGACCTGGCCTGCAAGCCAGGCATGTGCCCTGACTGGAAATTGAACTGGGGACCCTTAAGTTCACAGTCCGGCATTCAATCCACTGAGCCGTAGCAGCCAGGGCACCTATGGATAGTATTAAATTCTGCATTAGTGAGACTCACAATGTAACACATTATCAAACATTTAAAGGTATTGGTACTTGATACCCTCTTAAGCGAAATTTGCCTTCAAATTTTAGACTAGGAAGCCATTGAAATACTGTATTTATTGAAAAAATACAACTGTATGTTTTTTTAGATTTTTGGAACATAATTAAAATTTGAACAAACTGTTTGTGTACATGTATATTGATCCTCAAAACAACCAATAAGACACTTAAGTATGAAAAAATAGTTATTTGAATTGGTTCTCTTTTTCCAATATTCAGTGCAGTCATGTAATTTATTTAAAAATATAGATTAGTTTGTTTTTTTGCATGTTCTATTTTAGGGTTTCTATAATCATTGTTGATTTTATTGATGCACTTATTTTCAGGATGTGAAAGTTGAACATAGTTCTAGGAGTTAGAAATGCTTAAAAAAGAATTTTCAGAGAAGTGTTACACACTCCATTCTCATCTATTTTTTTTTCAACTGTGTTTCCACCCACATCCTGTAGGAAAGAATTCTCATTAGTCTCCAGTTTATCTTTACTATGTTTTATTTCTAAACAAATGAGTAGATGCTTGTACATTTTGTTATGCTGTTTTGCACTTTGCTTTTTTTTTCAACTAGCACTATAACCAGGAAATCACCCCACACCAGTTCATGGAGATCTTCCTCATTCTTTTAAAAAAATATTTTCAAATTGAGCTGCTATGAACATTGGGGTGCATAGGTTCTTTTGGATTGGTGTTTCAGGATTCTTACGATATAGTCCCAGCAGTGGAATTGTTGGGTCAAAAAGCAGTTCCATTTTTAGTTTTCTGAGGAAATTCCATACTGTTTTCCACAGTGGCTGCACTAGTCCGCATTCCTACCAACAATGTACTAGGGTTCCCTTTTCTCCACATTATCACCAGCACTTGTTTGTTGATTTATTAATGATGGTGATTCTGACAGGCGTGACATGATTATCTCATTGTGGTTTTAATTTGCATCTCTCTGATGACTAGTGATGTTAAACAACTTTTCATATGTCTATGGGCCCTCTCAATGTCCCACTTGGAGAAGGGTCTGTTCCGGTCCTTTACATATTTTTTAAATTGGATTGTCTTCCTGGTGTGGAAACATATGAATTCTTTGTATATTTTGGAGATCAAACCCTTGTCAGATATATCATTGGCAAATATGTTCTCCCATAAAGTCAGTTCCCTTTTCATTTTGAAGATGGCTTCTTTTTTTTAAAGATTTTATTTATTTATTTTTAGAGAGAAGGGAAGGGAAGGAGAAAGAGAAGGAAAGAAACATCCATGTGTGGTTGCCTCTCACATACCCACTACTGGGGACCTGGCCTGCAACCCAGGCATGTGCCCTGATTGGGAATTGAAGTGGTAGGCTTTTTAGTTTGATGTAGTCCCATTTGTTTATTTTTCCCTTATTCCATTGCCATAGGAGATATATCCTCAAAAATATTGCTATGTGGGATATTTGAAATTTTCCTACCTATGTTTTCCACTAAGACTTTTATGGTGTAATGACTTATACTAGGCCTTTCATCCATTTTGAGTTTACTCTGTTGTATGGTGTTAATTGATCATCTAGTTGCAATTTTTTGCATGTACCATTCCAGTTCTCCCAACACCATTTATTGAAGAAGCTATCTTTACTCGATTTTATGCTCATGCCTTCTTCGTCATATATTAATTGACCATAGAGACTTGGGTTTATTTCTGGGTTCTCTATTCTGTTCCATTGATCTATGTGTCTGTTCTTATGCCAGTACCAGACTGTTTTGATTACAGTCACCTTGTAATATAGTTTGATATCAGGTATTGTGATCCCTCCCACTTTGTTCTTCTTTCTCAAGATTTCTGAGGTTATTTGGGCTCTTTTTTGGTTCCATATAAATTTTTGAAGTATTTACTCTGGATCTGTGAAATACACCATTGGTATTTTAATAGGAATTGTGTTAAGTCTAACCATGAGGTTGTTTATTTTAGATGTTTCTAACTATTTTAGGTAGGCTTGTATTGCTATGAACTTCCCTCTCAGTACTGCTTTCACTCTGTCCCATAGGTTTTGGGTTGTTGTGTGTTCATTTTCATTTACTCTCAGGTACTTTTTTATTTCTTTTTTGATCTCATTGTTAACCCATTCATTATTTAATAACAAGTTATTCACTCTCCATATATGTGAATGTTTTTGAGTTTTTCCCTTGAGGTTGGGTTCTAGTTTCAATCCATTGTGGTTGGAGTACAGATATGATTGATATGATTTCAATTTTCTTCAATTTGTTGAGGCTTGTTTTGTTTCCTACCACATGGTCTATCTTTTAAAATGTCCCTTGTGCATTTGAAAAGAATGTATATTTTGCTTCTGTGGGGTGAGAGGTTCTGTATATAACAATTAAGTGTATTTGATCTAGATTGTTGCTCAGTGCCACAAAATCATTTTCAATTCTTTGATTGGAAGATCTATTCATTGTTGGCAATGGGATGTTAAAGTCTCCTATGACCAGTTTGTTAATATTGTTATCTTTCTCAAAGTCCTCAAAGATTTTCCAAATATATTTAGATATTCCTATGTTGGGTTCATATATGTTTGCAAGGGTTAACTCTTCTTGATGAATTGTCATGTTAAGTATTATGTAGTTTCCTTTGTCTCTTTTTATGGCCTTTGTTTTAAAATATATTTTGTGTGACATTGCTACCACAGCTTTTTGTCATATCTGTTTTCTTGGAATAGTTTTTTTCCATCACTTCACTTTCTGTCTGTGTGGGTTTTTTGTTCTCAGGTGGGTCTCTTGTAAACAGCATATATCTGAATCATGCTTTTTTATCCATTCAGCTACCCTATGTCTTTTGATTAGAGCATTTAATGCATTTACATTCAAGGTTATTATTGATAGATAGTTATTCATTGCCATTTTTTCTTCATATCTGTGTTCCTCTCTCTCTCTTTCTTTATCTTCTTAAAGTAGTCCCTTTAGCGTCTCTTGCGATGCTTGTTTGGTGGAGATGTATTCTTTCAGCCTTCTTTTGTCTGGGAATCTCCTTATTTCACCTTCCATTTTAATTGAGAGCCATGCTGGGTGGAGTAGTATTGGTTGCAGGCCTTTGCTTTTCATCACTTGGAATATTTCTTGCCATTCTCTTCTGCCTTGTGGTGTTTCTATTGAGAAATCAGCTGACAGATGTTTCATAGCTCCCTTGTATGTCACTAGCTGTTTCTTCCTAGCTGCCTTTAGGATTTTCTCTTTGTGTTTGAATTTTGCCATATTCATTATGATGTGTCTTGTAGTGGGCCTCTTTGGGTTCATCTTGATTGGGACCCACTGTGCTTCCTGGACTTGCATGATTTTTTTCCTCATGAAGTTAGGGAAGTTTTCTGCCATTAGTTTTTCAAACATGCTTTCCACCCCTTGCTCCTCTTCTTCTCCTCCTGGTATCCCTATGATATGAATATTATTATATTTCATGTTTTCCTGCAGTTTCCTTAATGCTTCTTCATTCTTTTTGAGTCTTTTTTCATTTTGTTGCTCTGTCTGGAAGTTCTTTTCTACCTTGTCCTCCAGCTAAATGATTCAATCCTTTGCTTCACCAAGCCTGCTTTTAATTCCTCCTAATATATACCTCATTTCAGATATTGCTTTCTTCATTTCCTCCTGGCTCTTACTGATAATTTCTGTGTCCTATATCATGCTGGTGTAGTTCACAGTAAGTTCCTTTTAGCTTCCCTGGAGTTCCTTGTAGTTCTCACTGAGTTCCTTGTGCATCCTTATAACTATTATTTTGAACTCAATGTCTGATAGTTTGCTTGCCTCGATTTCATTTAGCACTCTCCCTGGAGATTACTCCTTTCCTTTAAATTGTTTTTTTTCTTTGTCTACTCATTTTAGGTGAGTCTTTTTGTTCATTTATGTGCATTAGATTGACCTTCTTTGACTTCCTTTCTTTGTGAAATGATCTTCTGTGGTAGGAGACCTGTGTGCTTCAGTGGTTCAGTGTCTTTGATTTCTGAGCTTTATGCTCTTGGGATGCCTTTTCTGCCACTTATGTGGGCTCTCTGGTTGTAATTATGTTTTGATTGTTGTTGGGTCATTCTTTGGTGGGTCCTTCTGTTTGGATGGCTGACTGAGAGTCACACCACCCACTATGTTTTGTATGTTGTCATACAGGTGCTGCCAGGACAAAACTACTGACATGTAGTCTTTACCACTGTCTTCACCACTGTCTTCTCTTTCAGGATCCACCCCTGGTGATGTCAGATGCTGTCCTAGTCTGGCCCTAGGCAGCCTGTTTGAGACTACAAGTGATCCACTGTCTATGCTGTCTCCTTCAGATATGGCTGGACCCCACTGTTCTGCCTTGCCAGCTTTCCACCAGCCCAGGTCTCAGGAATAATGAGATCTGGGCTGATGGACCCAAGGTCCTCTTAATGACCTAAGAGGACTGTCAGTACCTTCTCCATCTGCCTCCAGAAGGGGCCTCTGGCGCGAATGGGAGGGTGGGAACCCTGGGTCACCACATGGGGCACTATTCAGTCTTCAGGGAAGGTGGTGGAGTATTCCTCCATCCCCTCAACACATGTCTTCATCTACCCCTGACTTTTTCTAATAATGTATGGGATCTGGTGAATTAGCTGTCCATTTCCTGTGAGGGGCCAATCTGTGTAAAAGGGGCAGCTCTTTCTTGCTTGGTCTAGACAGCAGCATTGTCTAGGTACAAAGTCTGGGCAGGACCCCTGAATCCCCCTTGCTGTGCCTGTCTCTAGTATCTCTGCTCTGCTGGTTTCAGTGGATCAGGGCCCAAGGAACAGTGTAGCCTGTAGAGTCTGATAAAGTTCCCTTTCAGAGCTTTTTCTTCTTCCCCTGCAGAAATGTATCAAGCAGGGGGCTCCGGAGCCTGACCTCAGCAATCTGTAGAGCCAGACCACTGCAGTGATCCTGCATGTGCAGTGTTGGGCTTGCCCTTCTGTGAGGGGACCTGCCTAGCTGCAGCAAATCTCATGTGTTTAGCTCCAGTCTCTAGCATGTGACTCTCTCACAAGAAGCTCAGACTTGAACTCTCCACTCTTTTCCATCCCCTTCTCATCAGGCATGCTGGGTTGGTTCCCACAGTCCATTCAGTGTGACTCTGTCCCTCTGAGTTCTTTGTTAGCAGAGCTGCAATGCATGTGTGTATTTGCATGCAAGCACCAGCCCTTGCCAAGTGTGGAGTCTCCCCTCAGGTCCCCTTTTAAAAGAGTTTCTGTATGGCCCACACATTGCAGCACCGAGCCCTAGGGTCCCTGTTCTCCACATGCTCCCCCTCCCCAAAAGTTGTAAAGTCTCTTTTGGTCATTGTTGGCCACCACTTGCCAGAACCTCCGACAGTCCTAGATAAAGTTTATCTCTGGATCTCTCCCGGATAGTACTGGGATGAGTCCTGCAGCAATATTGTAACATGGGGCGGTGGTGGTGTGCTGTCTCCCCACTCCCTCCAGTGATTCCAGCCTCAGGCAGGCCTGCTCCCATCATGCTGTTTCTGCACTCAGCAATTCCCCAGCAATCTGTCTTTATTTCCAGGACTTGTGGTTCCTGAGCCAATATGCAGCCACCCCAAATCTATACAACCAGAAGTGCCAGTTTGGGCAATGGTGGCATCACTTGCTCTGCTAAGAGAGTGTAGGCTGCTCACTCTCATGTGGTCTGCAGGCAGGCAAGCTCTTGCCCACTAATGCACACTCCTTGCATTCTCATCCATGTACGCATTTATACACACTCTCACTCACTCTTGGCCAGATTTTTTAATTGATTGCTCCATGGTTTAGCTGCAAAACTGGTCCAAGTCTGGGAGCAAGTGGATGGATCTTCCAGCTACTCTGAAGCCATCTTGGATCAAAGTCCAAACCAGAGCTTCCTTTTATCTCTTAATCATACTTCTATTCATCCACCCATCAACTAAAGTCAGACATGTGGCTATCTTTGATTCCTCTTTTTCCTTCTGCATCCACCTTCATTCTGCCCCTCAGCAAGTCCTATAGTCTCTACTTTTAAAGTAGAAGTTGAATTATTTTACTTTCTGCTACCACTGCCACAACCTTAGGCGATTCCATAATTCATTTTTGGCCTGGACTTATACAAAAGGCTCTTAATTAATCTATGTATTAATATCCAGTCATATCCTTCCTCCCCCAGTTCCCAAAACTGGTATCAGATTTAAGTCTTAAAATATACAAGATTTGACCACTTATCAACTTTTAATAGTTTCCCATTAACCTTAGAACAGGATTTCTCATCTTAACACTATTGACATTCTAGACTAAAAAATTTTTTTGTTAAGGCTGCCTTGTGCACAGTAAGATGTTTACTAGTATCATTGACCTCTACTCATTAGATGCCAGTAGCAGCCCACACCCAGTTGTAACAACCAAAAATTATTCCAAACATTGCTTAATATATTCTAGGACAGAGCAGTGTGCAAAATTCTTCCTAGTTCATAACCTCTACCTTAGAGTAAACCCTAAATCCTTACTATGTCCTGTAACAGCTTAAATGAACTGAACTCTGTTCACCTCTCTGATTTTATTGTAGTGTGTCTACTACTTCCTTATGCTCACTATATTCCAGCCAAAATAACCATTTTATTGTCATTGTTGTTGTTGGTCCTGGGATGTGCTCTAACCACACTGCTTTTTTCTCTGCATAGGTTAATCCTTCCTTTTAGAATGTTCCCCTTAAAACATGTCCCTGCCTTGCACCATATTTGCTTATTTAACATTTGCTCACACTCCAGATTTCAATGCAGTAAAGTGTTTCTTGATCTCAGACCAGTCAAGTTCATTGTATATACAGCCTCAGGTCACTGGTACATATCATTCTCAGAAATTTTCCTAGTTTGTGTTGCATGAGGGAAGGAACAATGTCAGTGCTGGCTCACAATTTTATCTCCAATGCAGGCTCAATGGTTGAGTGCCTGAGTTTTGTTTTTCTTCCAGTTTTACTGTGACATAATTGACATACAAGACTGTATAAGTTTAGGGTGCACAGCATAATGATTTGACATACATATATCATAAAATGTTAACCACAGTAAGTTTAGTTAACATTCATAATTTAATGTGAATGCAAAAGAAAAGAAAAAGAAAAATGTATTTTGATGAGTGATGAGAACTCTGATTTATTCTCTAAAAAATTTTTGTACATATTACATAGCATAAGTATAGTCATGTTGTACATTACATTTCTTTTAGTAGTTATAACTGGAAGTTTGTACCTTTTCACCATCTCAATAGATGCAGAAGAAAACATTTGACAAAATACAACATCCTTTCATGATAAAAAAATCTCTCAACAAATTGGGTTTAGTAGGAACATAACCTCAACACAATAAAAATCATATACAACAAGCCCACAACTAACTTCATATCAATAGTGGAGGGTTGAAAACTTTTGCTCTCAGCTAAGAATGAGACAAAGATGCTTACTCTCACCATTTTTATTCAACACAGTACTGGAAATCCTAGCCACAGCAATCAGGGAAAGTAATAAATAAAAGGCATACAAGTTAGAAAGAAAGAAGCACATTTTTTATTTGCAGATGATATGATCTTATATAGATAAAATCTTAAAAATTTAGCTGAAAAATTGTTAGGACTAATCAACGAATTCAGTAAAGTTGCAGGATATAAAATTAACATACAGAATTCAGTTGCATTTTTATATATTAACAACAAAATATTTAAAAAATAAATTAAGAAAACAATCCAATTTGGAATAGCAACAAAAAAGCAATAAAGTACTTAAGAATAAATGTAATGAGCCCTGGCTGGTGTGGCTCAGTGGATTGAGTGCTGGCCTATGAACCAAAGGGTTGCCAGTTCAATTCTCAGTAAGGGCCTGGGTTGTGGGCCAGGTCCCCAGTAGGGGGTGCATAAGAGGCAAACACACATTGATATTTCTCTCCTCTTCATCCCTCCTTTCCCCTATCTCTAAAACTAAATAAATAAAATCTTTAAAAAATAAATGTAATGAAGGAGTTGAATAATATCTACACTGAAAACTATAAGACTCTGATAAAAGAAATTGAAGAAAACACAAACAAATGGAAAAATATCTTGTTTATAGATCACAAGAATGAATGTTGTCAAAAGGTCGTAATACCAAAAGCCATCTATAAATTCAAATAATTACCATCAAAATTCCAATGGCACTTTTCACAGAAATAGAGAAAATAATTCTAAAATCTGCACAGAACCACAAAATTTCTTAAATACTGAAAGCAAATTTTAGAAAGAAGAACAAAGTTAGGCATCACGCTTCCTGAATTCAATCTATTCTACAAAGCTATAGTAATCAAAACAGTGTACAAAGCTATACTAATCAAAACAGTGTAGTACTAGGCATTCTGGCATGTAGCAAAGCAGTGGCACATGACTGCCATGAGCTGGAGGGTAAAGGAAATAGACAGAAATTGGTCAAAGAGTACAAACTTCCAGTTAGAAAATGAATAAATTCTGGGTAATCTAATGAACAGCACTGTGATTATGGTTACAATACTGCATTATATTCTTGAAAGTAATGAAGATAGTAGATCTTAAATACTCACCACAAAAGAGAAATGGTAAATAGGTGAGGTGATAGAAGTATAAACTAACAAGGTTGATAACCATATTGCAATATATAAGTATATCAAATCAACACATTGTACACCTTAAGCTTATACAATATTATATGTAACAATATCTCAATAAAGTTGTAAAAAATAATTGCTTTGATACTATGTAACCAATATTTAAAATTTAAAATTAGAGATTGAAACAGATATGCGATTCTCATTTCTAATTTTGTGTTAATCAGAATAACTCCATTATTTCCATTGTTTTAATAATAAGTAAATATTATAAAAACCTTTATACTAAACAACTTTCTTATTACTTTTTATTAATTTTCATTTCTTATTATTTTAAGCTTAAAATAAAAGGATGTATAGTAGACAATACAAGGACCACTGCCCCCCAACATCTCCACATCCTAATCCTCAAACTGGTGAGTATCTTAAATGGCAAAAACCTTTGAAGTTGTGATTAAATGAAGGTTCTTGCAATCAAGCAATTATTCTGAATTATCTGTGTAGGCCCAACCACATGGGTCCTTAGAAGAAAGGCATTGTGACTATGGTAGCAGAGAGAGAGGGAGATTGGAAGCTACTCTACTAGCTTTGAAGATGAAAGAAGTGGCCAAGAGGCGAGGACTTCAGGTGGCCTCTAGAAACTAGAAAAAAACAGGAAAGGGATTCTCTCCTAGAACCTCAGAAGAAATCAGTTCTGCTGATACATTGATTTGTGCACAATAAGACACATTTCAGATTTCTGACATACTTAACTATAATAGAATAAATTTGTATTGATTTAGGCTATAAATTTAGGGTAATTTATTAAAGGCAATAGGAAACATATACAAATTGACTTCACTCTTCAGATTAATTGTATGTTTCAATAAAGGAATGCATTCTGTCTTTTTAGGTTAAATATCAATCTACTTGAATTTTGGGGATCATACATTCTGGTTAATAGAATTTCAATTTAATTTTATTTTGTTCAGTTAATTATATACATTTTAAAACACACAGAAAGTACAGAAAATAATATATCACTTATGTATCTTCCATCGAGATTTAACAAAAGCTAACATTTTGCCATATTTGCTTCAGAACTCTTTTCCTTTTTAAGAAATAAAAAATTAGGACTTCCAGCCAAGATGGAGGCTTAGGTGGACAAACTGTGCCCCCTCTCACAACCAAAATTAAGGACAACAGAAATTTAGAACCAAAAAAAAAAAAAACCAACCAGAACAGATAGAAAATTGAATTGTATGGAAGTCCGACAACAATTCACCCAGACCGGTAAGAGAGGTGGAGTCACAGCAGGAAAAAGCAGTGGCTAGTAGTCCCAGGTGCATAGGTGGTGGTTGGCACACCCCAGGTGCACAGGTGGCAGTTACCAGGCACGGGGAGGCAATGAGCAGACCAAGGGAGGCATACAAGGCAGCTGACCGTGGTCACACATTCACATGCAGATAAACCAGCTGAAAAACTGCAGTAAGACAGACTGCGCAAGCCAGGGCCTCAGTGCTAGGAAATAAAGCCTAAAAGTACCAATTGAAAACACTTGTGGGAGTTGAAGTCCCGACAGAGACTCCCAGCCTCAGAGAAGACTTTGTTGGAGAGACCCACAGGGTCGTAGAATGTACATAAGCACATCCACACAGAAATCAGCACCAGAAGGGCCCAATTTGCTTGGGGAAAGCAATGGGAGGGACTGGAATCCAAGAGCATGGAGCAAGTGCCATTGTTCCCTCTCGGACCCCGCCCCCACATACAGCGTCACAACCCAGCAACTGGGCTGCCCTGCCCTGGTGAACACCTAAGATTCTGCCCCTCACTACATAACAGCCATGACCAGACCAAAACCAAACCAAACCAAAACCAAAACCAAAACCAAAACCAAAACCAAAACAAACAAACAAAAAAACCCAAAACCAAAATGGCTCAAACGGGAGTACAGATCAAAGCCCTAGAGCCAATTCATCTAAGTGATCAAGAGATAGCCAACCTATCAGATGCATACTTCAAAGCACTGGTGATCGGGATGCTTAGAGAATTAGTTGATTTTGCTCACAAATTAGATGAACAAATGAAGGATACAATAAGTGAAATGAAGGAAAATGCACAGGGAACAAATAGTGATGGGAGGAAAACTAGGACTCAAATCAATAGAGTGGACCAGAAGGAAGAAAGAAACATCCAATCAGAAAAGAATGAAGAAAAAAGTATTAAAAAAATGAGGAGAGGCTTAGAAACCTCCAGGACATCTTTAAACATCCCAACATCCAAATTATAGGGGTACCAGAAGGGGAAGAGGAAGAGCAACAAGTGGAAAACTTATTTGAACAAATAATAAAGGAGAACTTCCCCAATCTGGCAAAGGAAATAGACTTCCAGGAAGTCCAGGAAGCTGAGAGCGTCCCAAAGAAGTTGGACCCAAGGAGGAACACACCAAGGCACATCATAATTACATTAGCCAAAATTAAAATGAAGGAGAGAATTCTAGAAGCAGCAAGGGATAAGTGGACAGTCACCTACAAAGGAGTTCCCACCAGACTGTCAGCTGATTTCTCAAAAGAGACCTTCCAGGCAAGAAGGGGCTGGAAAGAAGTATTCCAAGTCATGAAAGTCAAGGACCTACAACCAAGATTGCTCTATCCATTGAAGCTTTCATTTAGAACGGAAGGGAAGATAAAGTGCTTCTCAGATAATGTCAAGTTAAAGGAGTTCATTATCACCAAGCCCTTATTATATGAAATGTTAAAGGGACTTATCTAAGAAAAAGAAGATAAAAATAGGACAATAAAAAGACAGCAAAGTGACAGATATTAACAACCACACCTTAAACAAAAGCAAACTATGCAAACAGCTAGAACAGGAACAGAAACACAGAAATGGAGATCAGATGGAGGGTTAACAACAGGGGAGTGGGAGGAGATGAGAGGGGGAAAAGGTACAGAGAACAAGTAGCATAGACGGTGGGTAGAAAATAGACAGGGGGATGGTAATAATAGTGTGGGAAAAGTAGAAGCTGAAGAACTTATGACACATGGACATGAACTAAGGGGAGGAATGTGGGTGGGAGGGGGTGTGCAGGGTGGAGGGGAATGATGGGGATAAATGAGACAACTGTAATAGCATAATCAATAAAATATGTTTTAAAAATAGCATCATTTGGCATTAAGATAGGAAAAGTGAATCGTTAATAAAATTGAAGCCATCCTGTTGTACTTTTAAATCTTTATGCAACTTTCTTCTATTTAATCCATCTAAGTTCAATTGTTCATTCATTTCATTTTTATCCTCTTTAACTTTTCCACATGTTTTTTTGCACAGTGATTTTATGTACTCTGTAGATATGTGTACAATATATCTTGGGGGGACCCAAAATGGAATTTACTTATAAAAATGTGTATTTATTCTTACGTGTTTAAACTTCAGTTACCTTCAAAGTACTATCCATTTGATACAATACACTCATTGAGACATTTTTTTCCATTGTTCAAAACAGTTTTTGAACTCATAAATTTTGATGACTTTTAGTGCTTCTGTAGTTTTTTGTTTCACTTCTTCAACATTGGCCAAACGTTTCTCTTTGAGAAAGTTTTTCATCCAGGGAAACAAAAAAGAGTCTCTCAGGGAGAGATTGGGTGAATAGGGAGGGTGAGGCATAGGGGTCATGCCAGTTTTAGTAAAAAGCTTCTGAACACTCAATGTAGTGTGGGCAGGTGCTCTTGTAAATCACCCATCATGAATGGGCAGATGCATTGAAAGAGTCTTCAGAAAAAAAAAAACTCATTGAAACAAAATGCAGCCTCTCACACCAGCTGATACCCTGATACAGATGGGTTCCTAGATCACTCACCTAGCAGAGGAAGCCTGTACTACAAGGAGCCCATCTTCCAGGAGATAATTCTGGGTTTCTTTGTGTCCCCCCTCTTGTATATATATTTATGCTTACTTTTCAACATACATATGCATCTTACACTTTTTTTCCTTTCTTTTTCTTAATGCTCACCCAAATATTTTTTAAATTGATTCCAGAAAGAGAGAATGGCGGGGGGGAGAGAGAGAGAGAAACATCAATGTGAGAGACAAACTTTGATCTGTTGCCTCCTGCATGCACCATGACTGGGGATTGAACCTGAAGTCCAGGTATGTGCAGTGATTGCGGATCAAACCCAAAACCTTTTTTTTTTTTTTTTTGGTGTATGGGACAATGCTTCAACCAACTGAGCTACTTGGCCAGGGCTGCATCTTACTCTTGAATGTCAACTTTATGGTTTATAAAATATATCCATATATCTTATTTATTTATCACTATAACTCTGACTTCAGCATTTTTACCCCATTTTTATCTTTAGAAGTGAGGAAGCCTACATTTTTAATCCAATATAAAGTTTTTTTTAACCCCTTTCTCCACTATTTAAATAGCATTCAATATTTAAACATAAAAATAAGTGCCATTTCTTTTGGCCTATACAATTATTCTGGTGGAATTCAGGGGCTCCCAACATTTTGGTCCTCTTCTTTGGAAACTGCCTTCAGAGTCTATTCTTACAACACTCTGTGGTGTAAAAGTTTGGTTTTTTGAGAGTAGATTTACTTTTTGGTAAGGGAATACAGTCTCCAAAAAGCCAAGTCTGATGAGCAATAGTGGTGGAGGTGGGGGTGGGGAGTGTATCAAACAAGGTAATGCTGTTTTTGTTAAAGAATAGGTGTGGATCTGAAGGAATGAGTGTGCTTTTCTTGTATGACTCAGATACTGGCTCTAGGCATTTCCCTAGGAGGAGTTCCAAGATGAGAAGTACTGGCATTGAAGAGGCTACTTCTGAAAACAAAAGAGACATGGATGTTTTAAATGCTGAGGATTTTATTGAAACAAAATAGTCTCATTGCATTTTAGGCAGGCAGTGGTCATTGCAGGGTAGAGGACCAGCCTGTTCCCTGAGGATTTCAGTATAATTTCACTTTTACTGACCACACTTTCTGTAAAACAAAGCCTTCAACCACTTATTTTGAAAACCCTAGGCCCCGCCTACTTAAGTAACATTTAGCCTTTAATAAACATTCCTTTAGGAGACATCTTAATAAAGCAAAGTGCCTCTGTTGATTGGATTGAGGAATCTCAAGTTAGGTGACTTACTCTAAATTTCCCTAATATAAAGAACATGTTGCATGTAGATTGTACTATGCTCATAGAAATAGTGACTCAGTATAGGACTAAGAGGCAAATGTAATTGGTAACATTCAACATCCTTTTAATTCTGTGTCCATGGTGTTAAAAGGGACTTCTGTTAATGATCCAGCAACAGTACCATGCTGAGAAATGCATATGGGATTCAAGAGAAATCACACTTACAGGTATTAAGGAGTAGTCACAGTCTTGTGGTGTCTTTTTCTTTGCCACTGAAATTCAGCCAACTCTTGGTAGCAGGGCATGCAGCCCACCTGCACACACACAGCACATAGCACAGCAGGAGTGGGACAAAGAGAGGGAGAGGAGCTTTCAATGCCTTTCCAGAAAGTCACCAAATTTCCATACTCCTGTGAAAAGACCTTGATGCCTCTCCTTGTAATGCATTGTCTGGGAAGAGTAAGCATCTGGAAATTGACCTTGGTTAGGGATCTTGGAATCTACAAAACCATGGGAAAAAATTGATTTTTCCATTACATTATATGGTGACACAGTCAGGGGATTCAGTTCTTGGACTATTTTGCAGTAAAGGAGCACAGAAGTACTCCTTTAAGACTGGTGGGTACTTGAAATATTGGTGGGAACCCTTTGTAAAGTATATAATTGTCTAACCACTATGCTGTATACCAAACACTAATAGAAAGTACTACTGAATATAAACTATAATAAAAAGAAGTTTTTAAAAAGAATATTCACTTGTGATTAGAGTTTGCTGCTGTGGCATGTTTCCTTAAAAGGCAAAGAGCCCCGCAGGGGGATGGTACTGGCCAGAGAAGATGAACCTTAACGTTTGTTTTGACTTTTGAATGTTACAGCCAAGGCTGGACTGTTCTTTTCCTTTTGGGCTTTGATTTAAGTCTTAGTCATTCATTACACATTGTTATGAACCATTGATTTAAATTCCACTGTCTTTCCTCATACTGTCCTCTTTGTTCTGCTTTCCTAGGTTCATTAAAGGACTCATTTCATAGGAACCCTATTAAGAAAAACCAATAGTCTTTCCAAATTTTCCTCCTCTCTCTAGTAAAATAACCTGTATTACGAAGTCTTATATTTGTACCTGAGTGTTTGGACCTTTTAAATGCCAGAAGTATATAAGGAAAATGCTTTGATAAATGTACTAAAGGATTTTCCCTTTTTATATCCAATTTTTAAATATTTTTTTCTGAGCTATGTAAAATGTGTAGGTCTAAATGGAATTACACTTCCATTCCTACTTAAATGTCACCAGGACAACTAGAATCTTTAAACAGCTATCAGAATTTTCAGTTGCAGGTGAAATCTGGGGGAAGCTTACACTGCCCAGGAGGCCTACACTCCAAAGCTGGATGCCTAAGTCTTCCCGCACAGGGGGGAAAGAGGTTGAAATTGCTTAGAAATACTTCACAGATGTAAATTGCAGCCATCAGTGGTTTGGGAGTGAAGACATGGGATTCTGTGGCTTTGATCTGTTGGTTGTAGCACATTATTCATTTTTTGTGCATCTGCAGAAAGAGTGCAAGTTATTATAAAAAGAGTTGCATTTACCAAGGAAATACTGTACCATATACCAGTTGTCTCTAAGGAACTAGAAAGTTTGTTTTTGTTGTTGTTGTTTATTATCTTTCATGTGTATCATTTTTAATTTTTTATTTTTATGTTTTACAATTGTCCCAGTTATATCTCCCTTTGCCTCTCTCCACCCAGCCCACCACCTCTTCCATAGTCAATCCGAACCTACTTGTCCATGTCCATGGGTCCTTCGTATATGTTGCTTGACTAATCCCTTCATTTTATTGCAAACAATACCCCCTCCTTCCTCCTGCTCTCTAACTGCTGTCAGTCTATTCCTTGATTCTATGCCTCTGGTTCTAATTTGCTGATTAGCTTATTTTATTCGTTAAATTCCACTTATATATTTTTTATTGTTGTTCAAGTACAGTTGTCTCCATTTTCATTCCACCATGCTCCCCTGCCCCACACAACCCCTACTCCCACCCTTGAACTGACTCCCTTTGGCTTTGTTCATGTGTCCTTTATACATGCGCACTAATGGTCCTTCCCCTATGTCCCCCCATTATTTTTCTCCTCCCTCCCCTCAGGTTACTGTCAGTTTGTTCTTAATTTCAATGTCTCTGGTTCTATTTTGCTTGCTTTTTTGTTTTGTTGATTAGGTTCCACTTATAGTTGAGATCATATGGTATTTGTCTTTCACCATCTGGATTATTTCACTTAGCATAATGCCCTCCAGTTCCATCTATGCTATCCTGAAGTGCGGGAGCCCCTTCTTTCTTAATGTGCATAATATTCCATTATGTCAATGTACCATAGTTTTTTTTTAAATCCATTCATTTACTGGTGGGCACTTAGGTTGCTTCCAGCACTCGATTATTGTAAATTGTGCTGCTATGAACATTGGGGTGCACAGGTTCATTTGAATTGGCGTTTCAGAATTCTTAGGATGTAATCCCAGCAGTGGAATTGCTGGGTCAAAAGACAATTCCATTTTTAGTTTTTGGAGGAAATTCCATAATGTTTTCCACAGTGGATACATCAGTCCACATTCCCACCAACAGTGCACTAGGGTTCCCTTTTCTCTACAACCTCGCCAGCACTTGTTGTTTGTTGATTTGGTTATGATGGCAATTCTGACCAGTGTGCAGTGGTATGTCATTGTGGTTTTAATTTGCATCTCTCTGATGACTAGTAATGTTGAGCATTCTTTCATGTGTCTATGGTCCCTCTGTATGTCTTCCTTGGAGTAGTGTCTGTTCAAGTCCTTTGCCCATTGTTTAATTGGATTGTTTGTCTTCCTGGAGTGGAGTGGAAGGGTGTGAGTTCTTTATATATTCTGAAGATTAAACCCTTGTCTGAGGTATCATTTGCAAATATATTTTCCTATATGGTTGCTTCCCTTTTCATTTTACTGCTGTTTTTTTAGCCTTGCAGAAGATTCTTATTTTTGATGAAATCCCATTTGTTTATTGCTTCCTTTATGTCCCTTGTTCTATGATGGATACCAGTGAAAATATTGCTGCATGGAATACCTAAGATTTTCCTGCCTATGTTCTCCTCTAGTACTTTTATGGTGTTGCAACTTATATTTAAGTCTTTTATCCACCTTGAATTTATTTTTGTGCATGGTGTAAGTTGGTGATCGAGTTTCATTTTTTTGCACCATATCTCCCAACACCATGCTTCTGCCCTCTATGTCAAATATTAATTGACCATAGAGACTTCGTTTATTTCCATGTTCTCTATTCTGGCCCATTGGTCTATGTGTCTGTTCTTATGCCAGTACCAGGCTGTTTTGATTACAGTGGACTTGTAATACAGTTTGATATCAGGTATTGTGTTCCCTCCTACTTTGCTCTTCTTTCTCAAAATTGCTGCAGCTATTCAAGGTCGTTTATGTTTCCATATAAATTTTTGAAGTGTTTGTTCTATATCTGTGAAATATGTTATTCGTATTTTAATAGGGATTGTATTGAATCTGTAAATTGCTTTGGGTAATATGGACATTTTCATGATGTTAATTCTTCCAATCCATGAACACAGTATATGCTTCCATTTATTGTGCCTTAATTTCTTTCGTTAGTGTTGTGTAGTTTTCTGAATACAGGCCTTTTACCTCCTTAGTTAGGTTTATTACAAGGTACTTTATTTTAATTGTTGCTATAGCAACTGGAAATTTTTTTCTTGATTTCTGATTCTGATATTTCATTTTTGGTGTATAATAATGCCTTCAATTTCTGAATATTTGCTTTAAATCCTGCTGTTTTGCCAAATTCATTTACTAGGTCAAGTAGTTTTTTTGATGGAGTCTTTAGATTTTTCTATCTACACTATTATATCAGCTGCAAACAGTGACAATTTTGCTTCCTCCTTCCTAATTTGGAGTGCATTTTATTTCTTTTCCTTGTCTGATTGCTGTGGCCAGGACTACCAAAATTACGTTGAATAGAAGTGGTAAAAGCAGACATCCTTGATTTGTTCCTGATTGTAGCGAGAAAGTTTTTAGTTTCTGCCTGTTAAGTATGATGTTGGCTGTAGGTTTGTCATATATAGCCTTTATTATGTTGAAGTATGCTCCCTCTACTCCCACTTTGCTGAGTGTTTTTATCATAAATGGGTGCTGTGGCTAAAGAAAACGGTATTAAAATAAAAAGAGAACCAACTGTGTAGGAAAACATATTTGCCAATGATACCTCAGACAAGGGTTTAATCTCCAAAATATGTAAAGAACTTACATGACTCCACTCTAAGAAGACAAGCAACCCAATTAAAAATGGGCAAAGGACTTGAACAGACACCTCTCCAAGGAGGATATACAGAGGATCCAGAGACACATGAAAAGATGCTCAATATCACTAGCTATCAGAGAGATGCAAATTAAAACCACAATGAGATACCACTTCACACCAGTCAGAATGGCCATCATAAACAAAGCAACAAACAACAAGTGTTGGAGAGGATGTGGAGACAAGGGGACCCTAGTGCATTGTTGGTGGGACTGCAGACTGGTACAACCACTATGGAAAGCAGTATGGAATTTTCTAAGAAAACTAAAAATGGATCTACTTTTTGACCCAGCAATTCCACTTCTAGGATTATATCCTAAGAACCCTGAAACATGAATTCTAAAGAACCTGTGCACCCCAGTGTTCATAGCAGCACAATGTACAATAGCCAAGTGTTGGAAGCAACCTAGGTGCCCATCAGTAAATGAATGGATCAAGAAACTATGGTACATTCACACAATGGAATTCTATGCAGCAGAAAGAAAGAAGGAGCACCTACCCTTCGTGACAGCATGGATGGAACTGGAGAGCATTATGCTAAGTGAAATAAGCCAGGCAGTGAAAGACAAATACCATATGATCTCACCTTTAACAGGAACCTAATCAACAACAACAAAAAAAACAAACAAGCATAATGTAACCAAGGACACTGAAATTGAGAACAGGCTGGCAGTCACCAGAGGGGAGAGGGGAGGGAATTTCAGGGGAAAAGGGGAAGGGTTTGGAGCAACAAGTATGAAGGACACATGGACAAAAATTAAGGGGGGGTGGATATGGGTGGGAGGTGGGGAGGGTTGGGGTGGTGGGCTGGGATGTGAGTAAAAGACAGAAAACTGTACAAGAACAACAATTAAAATAAAAAAATAAAATAAATGGGTGCTGTACCTTATCAAATGCTTTTCCTGCATCTCTTGATATTATCATGTGATTTTTGTCTTTCCTTTTGTTTGTGTAATATATTACATTTATCGATTTCTGAACACTGTACCATCCTTGCATCCCTGGGATGAATACCACTTGATCATGGTTTATGATATTTTTAATGTATTGCTGAATGCAGTATGCCAATATTTAGTTGAGAATTTTAGTGTCTGTATTCATCAACGATATTGACCTGTAGTTTTCTTTCTTCTTTATGTCTTTATCTGGTTTTGGGATTAGGATGGTGTTGGCTTTGTAAAAAATGTTTGGGAGTCTTCCCTCTTCTTTGATTTTTTGGAATAGTCTGAGATAGATAGGGGTTAGTTCTTTGAATGTTTCATAAAATTCGCCTATGAAGCCATCTGGTCTATGGGTTTTTTGTTTTTGTTGTTGTTGTTGTTGGGAATGTTTTGTTACTACTTTAATTTCACTAGTTGTTATTGGTCTATTTAGGTTTTCTGGTTCTTTTTTATTTACTTTGGAAACATAGTATGTTTCTAGACATTTATCCATTTCATCCAGGTTGTCCAGTTTCTCAGCATATACTTGTTCACAGTAATTTCTTATAATCAGTTGTAACCATGTGGTATCAATTGTTACTTCTCCTCATTCCTTTCAGATTTTATTTATATGGGTCCTCTCTCTTTTTTTCTTGATGAGTCTGGTTAAAGGTTTGCCAATTTTGTTTTTCTTTTCTAAGGACTGGATTTTGGATTCATTGATTTTTTTATTTTTTTGTCTCTGTCTTTTAATTTCACTCTGATCTTCATTAGCTCCTTTCTTGTACTCACTCTGGGATTTGTTTGTTGTTGCTCTTGTAGTTATTTTAGGTATAGGGTTAGGTTTGAGATTTTTCTACCTTGTTTAGGTAGGCCTGTATTGCCATGAATTTCCTTCTCAGGACTACCTTTGCTGTGCCCCATAGGTTTTGGGTTGTTGTGTGTTCATTCTCATTTATTTCCAAGTACTTTTTGATTTCTTCCTTGATTGCATTGTTAACCCATTCATTATTCACCAACATGTTACTTGGCATTGATGTATTTGAATGTTTTTCAGTATTTTTCTTAAAGATTTGTTTCTAGTTTCAATCTATTGTGATCTAAACACATGCTTGATATGATTTAAATTTTCTTGAATTTGTTAAGGCTTCTTTTGTATCCTACCGTATTGTCATAGTTTTTAGAATAAACATTGACAAAGACTGGTGATGTGCAAATGTCAAATTTTCTCTCTTTGCTTTAAAAATGATGATAGCAGATCTTAGCTCATAGGATAAAGGAACAAAGATAATAGGAATAAAATTGAGAGAAGAAGCATATGAAATGAGAGAGTTAATGCACTAGCATCTAATTTCCTATGTTCTTCTGAACCATTTTGTTATTTAATCTTGAACCTAAAAAAATTTTGTTTTAATTGGGGTGAGGAGGTATTGATCAACCTGGAGTGAGGGGCTCTAAGGATATACAGTTCAACCCTTTTCAGTATTCATTTGTTCTTTTCTTCATTCATTTATTTATCAAACATTTTTAATGTTCACCAAATTTAAGTGACAGTGATGCAAATATAAGTAAGACATAGTTCCTCTTCTGAAAGCATTCACCACCTAGTGCAGGAGACAGAAACATAACAGTGTCAGAGCAAAGAGAAGAGAAAGTGAAGAGATTTAGTTGTGTGCAATGTACAGTGGTAGTACAAAAGGGAGAATAATCACATTTGTCAAGGTCATTTAAAAATAATAATAATCCAAAGAGCAGGTCATACAATTACTGATAAAAAAACAAGGCCCAGAGAAGGAAAGTAAGCTATATAATGCCTGTGTGGGAGGCAGAATTTGATACCATCTCGCCTTGCCATAAAGGCTTTTCTTTTTCTTTTTTTAAAAATATATTTTATTGATTATGCTATTAAAGCTGTCCCATTTTTCCACCTTTAGTCCCCTCTATCTTGCACCCCCTCCCACCCACATCCCCCACCTTAGTTCATGTCCATGGGTCATACATATAAGTTATTTGGCTTCTATATTTCCTATACTATTCTTTTTTAAAAATTATTTTATTGTTGTTCAATTACAGTTGTCTGCATTTCTTCCCCACCCCTCCCCCCAACCCCATCCAAACCCACTTCCCTCCCTTGCTTCCACCCTCCCCTTGGTTTTGTCCATGTGTCCTTTATAGTAATTCCTGAAAACCCTTCTCCCACTGTCCCCTGCCCCTCCCCTCTAGCTATTGTTAGATTGTTCTTAATTTCAATGACTCCGGTTATATTTTGTTTGCTTTTTTTCTTTTGTTGATTATGTTCCAGTTAAAGATGAGATCATATGGTATTTGTCCCTCACCACCTGGCTTATTTCACTTAGCATAATGCTTTCCAGTTCCATCATGCTGTAGCAAAGGGTATAACCTCCTTCTTTTTCTCTGCTGCATAGAATTCCATTGTGTAAATGTACAATAGTTTTTTGATCCACTCATTTGCTGATGGGCACTTAGGTTGCTTCCAGCTCTTGGCTATTGTAAATTGTGCTGCTATGAACATTGGGCTGCATAGGTTCTTTTGAAATGGTGTCTCAGGGCTCTTAGGGTATAATTCCAGCAGCAGAATGGCTGGGTCAAAAGGCAGTTCCATTTTTAGTTTTCTCATTTCCCATACTATTCTTAACCTCCCCCTGTCTATCTTCTACCTACCATTTATGCTACTTATTCTCTGTACCTTTCCCCCTCTTTCCCTACCCACTCCTCTGCTGATAATCCTTCATGTGATCTCCATTTCTGTGTTTCTGTTCCTGTTCTAGACGTTTGCTTAGTTTGTTTTTGTTTTAGGTGTGGTTTTTAATAACTGTGAGTTTGTTGTCATTTTACTGTTCATATTATTTATCTGCTTTTTCTTAGGTAAGTGCCTTTAACATTTCATATAATAAGGGGTAGGTGATGATGAACTCCTTTAACTTGACCTTATCTGGGAAGCACTTTATCTGCCCTTCCATTCTGAATGATAGATTTGCTGGATACAGTAATCTTGGATGTAGATACTTGTCTTTCATGATTTTGAATACTCTTTCCAGCCACTTCTTGCCTGTGAGGTTTCTTTTGAGGTATCAGCTGGTAGTCTTATGGGAACTCCTTAGTAAGTAACTCTCTCCTTTCCTCTTGGTGTTTTTAAGATTCTCTCCTTATCTTTCATCTTGGGCAATGTAATTATGATGTGCCTTGGTGTGTGCTTCTTTGGGTCCATCTTCTTTGGAACTGTCTGACATTCCTGGGCTTCCTGGGAGTCTATTTCCTTAGCCAGGTTAAGGTAGTTCTCCATTATTTTTTCAAATATGTTTTCACTTTCTTGCTCTTCCTCTTCTCCTTCTTGCACCTCTATGATTCAGATGTTAGGATGTTTCAAGTTGTCCTGGAGGTTCTGAAGGCTCTCCTCATTTTTTAAAATTCTTGTTTCTTCATTCTGTTCTGGTTGACTGTTTATTTCTCCCTTCTGCTCCAAACCATTGATTTGACTCTTGGTTTCCTTCCCTTCTCTGGTAGTTCCCTGTATATTTTTCTTTATTTCACTTTCTATAACCTTCACTTTTTATCAGACATTTGAAGAAGAACTAACACCTATCCTTTTCAAACTTTCCCCAAAATTCAAGAGGATGGAAGACTTGCAAGCTCATTTTATAAGACCAGGATTATCCTAGCCCCAAACCAGACAAAGATGGTATGAAGAAAGAAAATTATAGGCCATCATTCCTGATGAACTTAAGTGCTAAAATCTTCAAAAAATTTCAGCAAACCAGATCTAGCAATATATTAAAATGATCACACACCATGACCAAGTGGGGTTTATTCCAATGATGCAAGGTTGGTACAGTATTTGCAAACCAAAAAAACATGATACAAACATAAACAAAATGAAGAATAAAAATGTGATCATATAAATAGATGCAGAAAAAGCATTTGATAAAATCCACTGCCTATTTATGATAAAACCTCTCAGCAAAGTGAAATAGAGGAAACATACCTCAATGTAACAAGAGCCATATATGACAAAAGCACAGACAACATCATACTCATTGGGCAAAATCTAGTGTTTCCCTTAAAAATTGGGATTAAGACAAGAATGTTCATTTTCACCACTGTTATTTAACATATTACTGAATGTCCTAGCCACAGCAATCAGTGAAGAAGAAATAAAAGGCATTCAAATTGGAAAGGAAGAAGTAAATCTGTCATTATTTGTGGATGACATGGTACTGCATATAGAGAACACTAAATATTTTACAAAAAACTACTTGAAATGATAAATGAATTCAGTAATGTAGCAGGATGTAAATACATCTCCATAAATCAGTTGCATTTTTATACACCAATAATGAGCTATCTGAAAGGGAAACTAAGAAAAGAATGCTATTCATAATTACATCAAAAGTACCTAGAACTCAATTTAACCAAGATTGTAAAAGATCTTCAGAAAGTTGTAAGACACTAAAGAATGAAATTGAAGAAGATACAAATAAGTGGATGCATATATCTTGTTTGTGGATAGGAAGAAGTCATGTCATTAAAATGTCAGTACTTCCCAAAGCAGTCAATAGATTCAACACAATTCCTATCAAGAAACCAATAGCATATTTCACAGAACAAGAACAAATAGTACAAAAATTTATATGGAACCACAAAAGACCTTGACTGGCCTCAGTGGTCTTGAGAAAGAACAGAGTTGGAAGAACCCACACTACCTGATATCAAACTATTTCTAAGGCATGGTAATCAAAACTACATGGTACTGGCATAAAACAGATCTATAGATCAATGGAACCATGATTTTTCGGTCAATAATATTTGACAAAGGATGTAACAACATACAATGGGTAAAGATAGTCTATTTAATAAATGGCATTGGGAAAACTGGACAGGTATGTGCAAAAAAATTGAAACTAAGCCACCTTTTAACATCACACACAAGAATAAGTTCAAAATGAATTACAGACTTAAATGTTAGACTCAAAATTATAAAAACACCTAGCAGAAAACATTGACTGTAATATCGCAAACATTTCTTGTAGCCATATTATTTTTCTGATATATTTCCTCTGGCAAGGGAAACAAAAGAAAAAATAAACTAATGTAAAAAGTTTTGTCACAGCAAAGGAAACCACCAACAGAATGAAAAGACAACCCACTAATTGAGAGAAGATATTTGCCAATGATACACCTGATGAAGGGTTAATATTCAAAATTTATAAAGAACTTATATCACTGAACACCAAAAAGATCCAATTTTAAAAATGGGCAAAGGACCTGAATAGACACTTCTTAGACTACATACAGATCTCTAACAGACATGAAAAGATGCTCAATTTCACTAATCATTATAAAATTGCAAATTAAAACCACAATGAGATATCATCTCATATCAGCCAGAATGGCTGTCAATAAATCAACAAACATCAAGGGTTGGTAAGAATGTGGGAAAAAGGCGAATCCTCATGCACTGTTGGTTGGAATGCATATAGATGCATCCACTCTGGAAAGTAGTATGGATTTACCTCAAAATATTCAAAAGGTACCTGTCTATGATCAGCTATTTCACTGCTGGGAATATAAGAAACCCGAAACACCAATTTGAAAGAATATATACACTCCTGTGTTCACAACAGTGTTATTTACAATAGCCAAGATTTTGGAGCAACCCAAGTGCCCATCAATAGATGAGTGGATGAAAAAGTTGTGGTACATTTATACAATGAAGTACTACTTAGCTGTACAAAAGAAGGAAATCTTACCTTTTATAATAACATGGGTGGATCTGAAGTGTATTGTGCTAAGTTAAATAAGCCAGTTAGAGAAAGGCATATACTGTATGATTTTACTGATGTAGACAATAGTATGGTGATTAACAGATGGAAAGAGGGATGGGAGGAAGTAGAAGAGGATAAAGGGGGATAAATGGTGATGGAAGCAGAGTTGACTTGGGGTGTTGAACACACAATACAATATAAAGATGATGTATTACAGAATTGTACACCTGAAACCTACATAATTCTATTAACCAATGTCATCTCAATAAATTTAATAAATAAATAAAAATGGAAATTATTCTTTGTACATATTGTCACTTAAATGGCAATGCTAACTGTACAAAATAAAAAGAGGATATGATAATGTTTATTAGTTTGATCTCCTCAGATTTTATTTTTTTATTTATATGGCAAGCACTTATATATGGCTTTCCATATGTTTACAACTTTCCAACACTTCTAAAATTTGTAAACTCATTTACTCCTCCAACTTCCCTTTGTGGTATATAACATTATGAGTATATGTCCAATTTACAGATATTAAATAAGTTTATTTTCAATGCAAATTTGTTAATAAAGAAAAGAAGTTATGTGTTTATCTTCCCTAATTTTTCAAATAAAGTAAATTTATATTTTTCCAATTAAAATTATTATTTTTTAATATATGGAAATTAAGCAACACACTCCTGAACAACCAAAGAAGGGGTTAAAGTAGAAATCAAGAGAAAATTTTTTAAAAATCCTGAGACAAGTGAAAATGGAAATGCAATATACCAAAACTTATGGCATGCAACAAAAAGTATTTGCAAATGACATGATTTTATATATAGAAAACTCTAAGGACTCCACCAAAAAACTATTAGAATTTATAAATGAATTCAGTAAAATTACAGGATACAATGTTAACATAGAAAATAATTTGCATATTTATACACTAATAGTAGTCTGAAAAATAAATTATATAAGCAATTCCAGTTATAATAGCATCAAAACAATGAAATACTTGGGAAACACTTTAACCAAGTAGGTAAAATATCTGTACACTAAAACTGTAGAATATTAATGAAAGTAAAAATAGATACAAATAAATAAAAAGATACTCTATGTTTTTAGAATGGAAGAATTAATATTGTTAAAATGTCCATACTTACCCAAAGTGTCCTATAGATTTAGTGTAATCCTATCAAAACTCCAATAAAATTTTTCACAGAAATAGAAAATAATCCTAAAATGTGTATAGAATCACAAAAGTTCCTAAGCAGGCAAACAATCTTGAGTAAGAACAGAGCTGGATGTTTTTAAATTATAAATTATAATTTCAAATTTTATTACAAAGGTATAGTAATCAAAACAATATAGCAGTGGCATTAAAAACAGACACAGAGACCAATGGAACAGAATAGTGACCCAAGAAATAAACCCCTACATATAAGGTCAATTAAATTTTATCAAGGCAACCAAGAATATGCAAAGAGAAAGGATAGTCTCTTTAATAACTGCTAAGTGAAATAAGCCAGGCAGTGAAACACAAATACCATATGATCTCACCTTTAAGTGGAACCTAATCAACAAAACAAATGAGCAAGCAAAATATAACCCAAGATGTTGAAATAAAGAACAAACTGACAGTAATCAGAGAGGAACGGGGAGCAAAATAATGGGGGAAAGAGGGGGAAAAGTCATTAAAGAACATGCATAAAGGACCCATGGACAAAGCCAAAGAGGGGTAGGATTGATGGTGGGAGGTGGGAGTGTATGCGGTGGAGGAAAGTGGTGTTGGGAAAATGGAGACAACTGTATTCAAACATTAATAAAAATGATTTAAAAAATAAAGGTTTTTGGGAAAACTAGATATCCACATGCAACAGAATGAAATACCATATACTAAAATCAACTCAAAATGGACTTAAACTGAACACCTGAAACCATAAAAGTCCTAGAGGAAAATATAGGGAAGAACTCTTGGCATTGGTTTTGCCAATGATTTTTTGATACAACAGGAAAATAAAAAAAAATAAACAAGTGGGATTGCATCAAACTAAAAGGTTCTGTACCCTAAAGAAAACAATCAACAAATGAAAAGCAATCTACTAAATGAGAAAAAGTATTTGCAAACCATATATCTCATAGTAGATTAATATCCAAAATTACAAAATATTCATACAACACAATAGCAAAATATATAAAGACAAAAACAAATAACCAGTTTAAAAAATGGTGAAAAGACCTGAATAGATATTCCCCTAAAGAAGACATACAAATGGCCAACAGGTATGTAAAAAAGTGTTCAATATCTCTAATTATCAGAGTAATGCAAACCAAAACCTCAACCTGTTAGGATGTTCTTTTTATTTTTAAAAAGTCAACTAAAGATAACAAGTGTTGGTGAAGTTTGGAGAAAAAGGAACCCTTATTGAATGTTGGTGGGAATGTAAGTTGATACAGCTACAATAGGATTCAGTATGAATTCTTCAAAAAATTAAAAAAATAGAACTACAATATGATTCAGCAATCTCATTTCTGGATATATATGCAAAGGCAATGAAATCATGATCCTGAAGAGATATAAGCATCTCCATGGCCATTGAAGCATTATTCACAATAGGCAAGATATGGAAACAACCTAATGTCTATTACAGATTAATGAATAAAAAATTAGGATATACATACAATGGAATATTATTTAGCCTTTATAAAGAAGGGAATCCTGTGATTTACAACAAAATGAATGAATCTGGAAGGCATTAAGCTAAGTGAAATAAACCAAACACAAAAAGACAAATACTATGCAATACTACATCCCATATGTGAGGAATCTAAAATAGTCAAACTTATTGAAGCAAAGGATAAAATGCTAGTTTCAAGGGGCTGGGGAGTGAGGGAAATGGGTAAGTGATGGTGAAAGGGTACAAAGTTTCAGTGATGCCAAATGAATAAGTTCTGAAGATATTAGTATCTATAGCTAATAATACCCTATACTTAAAATTTGCTAAGGGGGTAGATCTTACATTAAGTGTTCTTATCACCAAAAACAACAACAACAACAACAACCACAACGAAGAAACTTTGGGAAGTGGTGTATACATTTATGGACTTGATGGTGATAAGGTTTAACGAGTGTACGCTTCACTCATCAAGTTGCACATATTAAATATGTGCAGTTTTATGTCAATTATAAGTCAATTAATTATTTTACTTAAAAACTATATTGTTTTCAACATAAAATACGTTTAAAAACTGGTTAAGGTAAATTGCCAATTTCCATTTTGGGGAAAAATCAATATTTATGATATATCCTTGATCCTGACTTATCTCTAACCTCACCCTTTTCTCTGACAATCAGATTATACTATCATTGGCTTTTTGAAAGAACAACATAACTACTGTGTAATTACAGACTATATCTCAGGAGCAAAGTGGACTGAGGGTCCTTGTCTCATGACATACCAGATCTGAATGTTATTTACACCCCTGTGTTCCCTTTCCCTAGACTTCTGCTCTCTTTTGCTAATTTAAGTAGTGTGAAGGAGGAAAACTGATAGATCCAATTGTCAAAGCAGACAGGGTGTGGACATGCAGTGCCAGGTTCATGCCGTAACTGGTGATCACACTTCCATAGAACCTTGCAACACTTCTTGTAATCCCAGCAGGGCCTCCCCTGAGCAGAGACAGCAATTATGTGTAGAGGTTTTCAGATGTAAACAAATGTTCATGGGGGACTGACATATAGTCAGCTAAGTCATTTCACTTATGGCTTGCATCAAATTGGAATGAAGGTCTCTGTTCAGGGAAATTGAGTACATTCATTTATTGTCTCAGAAAGTGTTTTTAGAACTTCGGTAAATTTCTCTTTTCCTTTAGAGATATGACTGTTTAGTATATTTAAAGTTCAGAGAGCACTTTAGAAATACATGTATCTTAAAAATAACTCTATACTTCCTTTTGTACTCAGCTCAAATATACTAGTGTGTAGTTGGTCATTTTCCATTGCTATTATTCCTTATGACTCAGTGCCATATGCCTGGAAAGGGATAACAGAAAACTATATTTTTACAGGAACTTTGGTGGTACTCTATTGCTTCTCTGTCTCTATCTCTTATTAACATGCTTCAATAAGTGCTTAAAAGGATGATAGCTGAAAGAATACTTTTCAAAATTTGGATAAAATGAGTTAAAAACCATAATATCATTTCTTTCTGACATTGGTTAGTATGAAACAAAAACTGTGAAAATGAATGGCAGATGTGAAAACATGGGCCACATTGACCAAGGGATCCTGAACGATTATCACCTGCAGCATGCTTGTCACACTCAAAACTTCACAAGGCTACCACTCCATTTACGAGCTGTGGGTACAATTTCAATTGAAAACACAGAGAATTGCTAGGCACTTTGGAGGATGAAAAGAAGTTAGTGAACTCCTTAAGAACAGGTGTATAAGGTAGTATTGGGAAAAAGATAATATGCAGGAAAAATTCGAATCATTATACAAGAAGTCTGTGACTGATTGCTAAACTATGAATCAAACTAGGGAGTGGCCAGGGAAAGTTTTCTGAGGAACTGAGGACTTCAAGGAGTCCTTGAAAAGGAGTGAGATTTGGGCTTCATGGGGGAGTTAGGAATTGTGCCAGGACTGAAGGATTTGGACCTAGATTCAAGTGTCACCTTTCTCATACTAGTCACATAACCTTAGGTAACTTTATTTTATTTTTTCACAAATACTCATACAACATTCATATGTAAAGGCATTGTGCTAAGTGCTTTGCTAATATTAAGCTCATTTAAGCCTTATAAAGTTGTACAAAGTCGGGAGTATTATTATCCTTATTTTTACTAAAGAGGAAACTGAGGACGACAGAGATTAAATAACTTGCCAATGACCACCCAACTAATAAGTGGCAGAGCCAGGATTTAAATCAAGTAGATTGGGTCTAAGTCTATGCACTTAATCACTTCAGTAAGCTACAATTTGCCCAGCTTTTCTGATGATTAGTTTTCCAACATATAAAAAATAGAGACAATAATTACTTTTGGCCTTATTGTGAGGAATAAATTACTCAAAGTCAGTGAAAGTGCCTGGCCAAAGAAGCACTCAATAAAAAGCTGTTTTTTTTGTTTGTTTTGTTTTATTTTGTTTTGTTTTCTTAATTTCCTCTCTTGGAAACTCAGCTTTCTCCTGGTTCTTGAACTGAATCCTGCCTTGTAATTTTCTTGAATCTGTATTGCCTCTATTATTGAATCTTCTACCCCTGCTTGATTCTCAAGTGCTCATTGTTATACTTCACTTGTTTTTTGAGTACGTTCTTAGTACATGTTATGTTCCCAGTATTAGGTGTTTGCCTCACCCTATGAAGCAAGACATCCAGTATATAATCCTTCCTAGTCAGTAGTTTTTGGGCCATACCTAGTGTGTGGAAGTTAGCATATCCTAGAAGTATTTGGAGACTTCTGTCCACCACAGGTATTTATTTACTCAGCAGGTACTTCATAAACATCTGTTGATTGTGTGCCTGGCCCTGCACTATATAATGTATGCTACATGAAAAAGTAAAGAAAATAAAAGGGGATAAAGGGAGTAAGGGAGACTGCAGGGGTAAGGGTGTTCTGCGTTCCATCCAGGGATCCGGTCAGATGCTGCTTCGGCTGGTTTTAGTCCTTAGTAGCCCCAAGGCTGCCTCCAGATACCCTTTCCCTCTTTCTTTCTTCTTAGCACCATTTAGCTATCCCTCATCTGGTAGCTCACATGCTCCAGCTTCCAGAAGGTAAGTAATTTGATAAAAGCAATCTGTGCTAAAGTGTTCATCTAGCTAACAGGTTAATGTGTTGTTTTTCTTGGATAATTTCTTCATTTCAAGAAGGTTTTTTTTTAAAGGACATTAATGCATGATGGCAGGAAATTTCAAGTCTCATGTCAGCCTGCAGAGGAAGAGCGTCCCTATACCACCCAGGATTTCAGGATTAGCCTCTGTCTGGTTTCTATAGTCATTTCAAAGTCTCTGTGGTGTCAGGGCCATTGTCTTATGCTTTTTATTATGCCCCACTTAAGCTTCGATCAGAGAGAAAATGCATGATCCCTGTCTTTTTTATATTGGATCCATTCTCCCTGGGTTTATGAAGAAGATTCTCCTTATCAAAAGATAACTTGATAAATGGGCTATTTGTACACAGATAAAAATAGCCAGCATTCATGACTTGGTAGGCAATATTCTAAGTGTTTCATCAAATGTTATCTTATTTAATTCTCACCACAAACCCCACAAAATAGGCACTATCATTTTCTCTACTCTTCAAACAAATAACTGCATCACAGACAGGGTCACTTACTCAAGGTCACACCCTAGTAAATAAATGCAGGCAGTGTTTATTTATACCAACTTGAATCTCAGGTTTAAGTCCCCCCTACCTGCATAGCATCAGCAGATAGACCAGATATAGCCACCAGCTCATAGAGACTCACAATTGAAGAACATATCCAGAATATTGCAACCATGTCCTCATTTGGCAAGGCAGAGATAGGCCACTAATCTGGCACTTTGACCTTGCTAAGGGAAGCCCAAGTTACTGTGGGGTTCATAACACCTTATTACTTGGTGTGTTGCACAAGATTGACAAGGAAATGCTTCTAAACAATCCCTCATCCACTTCATTCCAAAAATGAAAAGAATACTTAATGGTGGCTACCCAAAAATTTGATAAGAAGTTGAAGTGTGAGCAACCCTATTTTCTCCAAGTAGAAAGATTTGCCAAATGACCTCTCTAGCATAACTAGAGCCAAGCTAATCTCTTCTTTTTCCTTGACTTGCTATCTCAATTCCTGCCTCTAAGTCAATGTGCACACTGAGCCTCCAACTCTGCAATGGCCTCCACCTTCTTTCACTAATGGAACACTTACTATGTGTCAGGCCCTGTATGTACTTTCAAAACTTTGTCATAGTTAATCTTACAGTATACAGGCATACCTCATAGATACTGCAGATTTGGTTCCAGACCACTGTAATAAAGAGAGTCACACAAATTTTTTTGGTTTCTTAGTGGATATAAAAGTTATATTTACACTACACTGTAGTCTACTAAGCATACAATAGCATTATGTGTAAAATATGCATGCCTTAATTAAAAATACTTTATTACTAACAAATGTTAACAATCATCTGTCTGAGTCTGCTGCAAAAATGGTCCCCAAAGACTTGCTCTACTCAGGGTAGACCACAAACCTTCAACTAGAAAACAAAACAAAACAACATCTTCGGAGTGCAATAAAGAGAAGCACAATAATATGAGGTTTGCCTGTATGCTACGAGGAAGGTTCTAGAAACATGTGCATTTTACTTATGAGGATATTGAGAAAGATTAAATAACTATACAGGAGTGGGCAAAAGTAGATTTACAGTCATGAGTAACCAAAACAGAGTTTATTCTTGTATTATGTTTTTCCATTTGAACAACTCTATCTTTTGCCCACCCCTTTATTTCCAATATATTTTTTTTAGCTCTTGCTCATTCTCTGCATTTGTTCATTAGATTTAGCATGACCTCATGTTTTATGATTAAGGATACCCATTCATACTGATATTAACTTCACAATATCATGAATGCAAAGTACAAGATTGTAATTATTGTATTACCATGTTGCATAGAGGTTAGAGCATGTTTTAGCATGACTAAAAATCAGATATTTGAAAATTTTAAAATTGGAATAGCAAGGGTTTCCTACACATGTGAGTGTAACTCTTTCGTAGTTATGTTCATTATTCTTTCTGTAGTGATAAATTCAATGGAATTAAGATATGAAGTGTTTTCTACTTGATATAGTTTAGAGCCTTGCAGAAACATTTGATTTGGCTTTGGCCATGAATAAATAATTAAAAGATAATTCAATTCAGGTACCTATTTAAAATAATTAAAAATTATGAATTTGGCACATTCAATTTTTTTATTTTTTGAATTTAATCTTTATTGTATTTTTCCATTACCATTTAGTCCCTGTATACCCTTCTCCTCCAAGCAATCACCACACTGTTGTCCATGTCCATGAGTCCTTTCTCCTTTTTGCTCAATCTCTCCACCCCTGAAATCCCCCCACTAGCTGTCATCTGCTCTCCATCTATGAGTCTGTCTCTGTTTTGCTTGTTAAAATAAAACAAAAGCAATGTGTTCTTCAATATATAAAAGAAATAAAATACATTTCTGTCCCATAATTTAACCACTCCAAAAGCAGAGTCACAGAAAGCTGAAAAGCATAAAAAGGAAAAACATGAAGTTAAGGGGGGTGAGAGAAGAGAAAAAGAGAGAAAGCTGGAACTAGCTGTGATCTTGTCTCCCCACATTTGTGCACTTGTTCTCAGCTGGTCTGTTCAAAACCCACTGAGCACCAACCCTAGTCCTCCACATGGCCTCTGTTTCCTCTCCAACAAGGTAAATTGGCCAAACTACAGTCACAAGTGTGCAATGGTGGGAAAGAAACTGTTCACAGGAAGAAGTTGGTTCACAGAACAGCTACAGTAGATGATAAAAAACATCAGTTCTCCTAAAAGAAAATAAGGGTAAACAAGTTCTCTCATATCCAAGAGGTAAATATGTTCATAAACCAAGGAACAGTGATCTACTTTAACAATCCTGAAGTTCAGGCATCTCTGACAGTGAACACTTTTTCACCATTACTGTCATGCTCAGACAAAGCCATTGGCAGCAATGCTACCCAGGATCTTAAACCAGCTTGGTGCTGACAGTATGAATACTTTAAGGAGAGTGTCTGAAGCTCTACCCAAACAATCTGTGGATGGAAAAGCACTACTTGTAACCAGAGAGGATGATGATGAAGTTCCAGATGTTGTGAAGAATTTTGATGAGGCTGCCAAAAATAAAATAAACTGAATTGAGTCAGCTTCTGAAGAAGACAAAACTTGAAGAAGTTACTGGAAGCTGTTATTTTATATTCTGACTGCCTTTTTCATATTTGTTTATGGATTTCATAAAATCTAGATCTCTAATATTTTTAAGACCAAGCCCCCTTGTACACTACAGCTTTTCTCAGTTTTGCTTAGGAAAAAAAAATCATTCTTTGCAGCTAATTAAACTGAAGAAGTCTGGGAATAAACTTTGAAACAATGATTAATAAAGGGTCTTTTTTTTCTCTAGTAAAAGAGAGAGAGGAAGAGAGAGAGCTAGAATAGAGAAAAATAAAGAAAGAGACAAAGGACCAGACGAATATTTGTATAAGAATTTGTGAAAGATCAGATGTTGAGAAATTCAAAAGAAGATAGAAAAAATGGCAGAACATGAGAGAAATAGAAGTAGTTTATTTAAAATAGAGGTATAATTCTCACATTGAAATTTATTCTTCATTTTAATACTGTTTTATCAGATTTTCAAAATAACAGGGTAAAAATTTCCCCAGTATTAGCTGTAAAAAACAAAACAAAACAAACAAACAAACAAACAAAAAAACGAAACCTAGATCTGAATCCTTGGGCTCTCCTAATCATCATCCTAATGAATAATCTCAGATGGAATCAAAGTGAAAAAATAATTTTGCATTCTAACCTTTTATTAATGTTATCTCATACAATTTTCTGCTTATCTATATTGTTCAAATTATTTCATTGCATTAATATATAATAAATAGCTCAATCTTTCCCCTCTTGTTGGGCATTTAATTTACTTTAAAGCTTTTGATTTTCAAACTAAGGTATTTGTACTTCTTTTGAATTATCAAGGATTGGGAGGCCTGGTTCCAGCACTACGAATATTTTCATGATTCCTGACCTAGTTTGCAGAGCTATCAGCAACTGCAATGAGCCTATTCTTCCAGAGTCTGTACAATATCGTTTTGTAAACTGTTAATTTTTTTATTCCAAAATTACAAGTTTATTAAAAATTTGTTTTGCACAGAATTTTTCTTTTTCTTTTTTTAATTCCTATAATTTATTTATTTATTTAAATTTATTTTAATTGTTGTTCTTGTACAGTTTTCTGTCTTTTACTCACATCCCAGCCCACCGCCACAGCCCTCCCCACCTCCCTCCCATTTCCACCCTCCTAGTTTTTATCCATGTGTCCTTTATACTTGTTCCTGTAAACCCTTCCACTTTTCCCCTGAAATTCCCTCCCCTCTCCCCTCTGGTGACTGTCAGTTTGTTCTCAATTTCAGTGTCTTTGGTTATATTTTGCTTGTTTGTTTGTTTTGTTGGTTAGGTTCCTGTTAAAGGTGGGATCATATGGTATTTGTCTTTCACTGTCTGGCTTATTTCACTTAGCATGATGCTCTCCAGTTCCATCCATGCTGTTGCAAAGTGTAGGAGCTCCTTCTTTCTTTCTGCTGCATAGAATTCCATTGTGTAAATGTACCATAGTTTCTTGATCCATTCATTTACTGATGGGCACCTGGGTTGCTTCGAACACTTGGCTATTGTAAATTGGGCTGCTGTGAACATAGGGGTGCATAGGTTCTTTGGACTGGTGTTTCAGGGTTCTTAGGATATAATCCTAGAAGTGGAATTGCTGGGTCAAAAGGTAGATCCATTTTTAGTTTTCTTAGAAAATTCCATACTGCTTTCCATAGTGATTGTACCAGTCTGCAATCCCACCAACAGTGTACTAGGGTTCTCTTTTCTCCACAACCTCTCCAACACTTGTTGTTTGTTCCTTTGTTTATCATGGCCATTCTGACTGGTGTGAAGTGGTATCTCATTGTGGTTTTAATTTGCATCTCTCTGATAGCTAGTGATATTGAGCATCTTTTCATGTGTTTCTGGATCCTCTGCATGTCCTCCTTGGAGAAGTGTCTGTTCAAGTCCTTTGCCCATTTTTTAATTGGGTTGCTCATTTTCTTAGAGTGGAGTCGGGTAAATTCTTTATGTATTTTGAAGATTAAACCCTTGTCTGAGGTATCATTGGCAAATATGTTTTCCCATACAGTTGGTTCTCTTTTTATTTTGATACTGTTTTCTTTAGCCTTGTAGAACCTTTTTATTTTGATGAGGTCCCACTTGTTTATTCTTTCCTTTATGTCCATTGCTTTAGGGGACATATCAGTAAAAATGTTGCTGTGTGAAATATCTGAGATTTTTCTACCTATGTTCTCCTCTAGGACTTTAATGGTATCATGGCTTATATTTAAATCTTTTATCCACCTTGAATTTATTTTTGTGTATGGTGTAAGTTGGTGCTTGAGTTTCATTTTTTTTTTTTTTTTGCACATAGCTGTCCAGTTCTCTCAACACCACTTGTTGAAGAGGCTATTTTTACTCCATTTTATGTTGCTGCCCCCTTTGCCAAATATTAATTGACCGTAGAGACTTGCGTTTATTTCTGGGCTCTCTGTTCTGTTCCACTGGTCCATGTGCCTGTTTTTATGCCAGTACCAGGCTGTTTTGATTACAGTGGCCTTGGAATACACTTTGGTATCAGGTGTGTGATCCCTCCTACTTTGCTCTTCTTTCTCAAAATTGCAGCAGCTATTCAGGGTTATTTATAGTTCCATATAGATTTTTGAAGTGTTTGTTCTATGTCTGTGAAAATGCTATTGGTACTTTAATAGGTATTGCATTGAATTTGTAGATTGCTTTGGGTAGTATGGACATTTTGATGATGTCTATTCTTCCCATCCATGAACCCAGTGTATGTTTCCATTTGTTTGTGTCTTCCTTGATTTCTTTCTTCAGTGTTGTGTAGTTTTCTGCATACAGGTCTTTTACCTCCTTGGTTAGGTTTATTCCTAGGTATTTTATTTTTCTTTTTGCTATATCAAATGGGATTTTTTTCTTGATTTCTGCTTCTGCTGTTTCATTGTTGGTATACAAAAATGCCTTTGATTTCTGGATATTGACTTTGTATTTTTGTCATCCCTAATCTTTGCTGTGAGAGGAGGCCAGCATGTCCAACTACACCTCCATCTTTGCCGGAAGTGCTTTTTTAACTTACTCTTCTGGAACCTCGAACTTTGAGATCAGGTCCTCCACTGGACTGTTTTCTCCTGAGCAAAACTTGTGTAAAGTGTTATTTTTTGTCAATTACATTAAATACAAATAGTGCATACTAGTTGGAACAATATCTATTTCTTCTAGATGTGATAATGACTTTTGAGCATTTGTCCTTTAGGAATCTGGTAATGGTCTTGTAAGTTTGTAGAACTTCTGCATACAGTTTAGATGCTATCTATTTATTGATAATCTTCCTAACACTTACACCACTTAATCTTAGTTTTGATCATGGTTTTACAGTTTTGTATTACATTGGACTCTCTGACCAGAATTTCCTTGACCATGTTTCCTATTACTTCAAAACTTTAAAGACTGCCAAGGTTGAGTTAAATACTCCAGTCTATTCTTAATGTGTTTTTTAATATTCCTTAAATATTTAGTTTTTTAGTTCATACACAATCATTAGATATGGTAAGAGATAAAAGTTTACATTACTTCTTCTACATGTTCATGACCAGTGAATTTACTTAATAATGAGAACTTTCCCCCCTGTTTTGTTTTGCTTTGTTCATGAAACATTCATTTTTTTTACTTTAATTAGAGCCCTTTTCTAGTCTAACTATTCCATTTACTAATTGATATTTCTGATTTGTTTCAGAATTCTGCCATTTTATCTAGTGTCAATTTATAATATATTCTAATATTTTATATCCTTATGACATTTGTTTCCCTATAAAGTCATGTACACTTGTTTCTACAAATTACTGTAATATAATTTTTGAAATAAAAGAGATCTTAATCTGAATTGTCTATATCTCTAAGTCAACCTGTGAAGAAGTATCAGCTTCATACTATCAGTCTTCTATTCAGAAATATACTAGGGCTACATTTATTAAAAATTTTTTGTTTCCGCCATTACTGCTTTATATTATTTCTTTTTCCTCACACTTTTGTGTGTATATTTACTTATTTGCAAATACTTTAATGTTTTTGCTTTATTGTAGGTGTTACTTTTTGTCCTTTGGATTGGTTTACTGGTAGACATTTTATTAGCTTTCAAAGACTTATCTTGCATTTTGTGAATTTGCTGATCTCTAGTTTTGTCTAATCACTTAAAGTTGATTCTCTGGCTTTTCTTGGTATATACTACTGTTGTCTGAATGTGATCTCTCTTTAATTTCTTACTTCCAAATTTTTACTTCTGATTTTTTTACATGTCTTATTACCAAAAGATGAATTTCTCAGAAGTACTAAACTTATAAATGAATAAAAGATCCCCTGTTTTGGTACAGTTTTTATGGGAAATGACTTTGTTTTCCCAATAGGTAAGAAATTAGTTATTTTTTGAATATATGTTTTATCATGTTAAAGAGATAGTTCACTATTTCCATATTTAAAAGACATTAACCATAAAAAGGAGTTAGTTTTTTATCAAATGCCTTTTTGCAATTTACTAAGATGATCATGCATTTTTAAACAATATTGATTTGTATTTTTGTCTGAAATCATCTTTACATTTCTAGGGTAAACAATAATTGATTGTGGCTTAAAATTATTTTAATAGGTTTCTGTATTTTATTGGTAGAATTTTGATTAAAATGCCCACATCAATGATAGACAGTATGGCATACTACTAGGAGCAAGTATCTGAGTTCAAATCTGCTTGGATCTTCATAATAGGTCTTGGTTCTGCCACTTAATAGCTTTGTTGCTTTAGAATAGCCTCATTTTCCTTTATTTAATTTGGAAACATAATAGCATATACCTTATAGAGGTTTTTATGAGGATCACATGAGTTAACTTGTGGAAATGCTTCTTGTTACAGTGCCTGAAATGGAGTATTTCCATATAATTGGTTGCTGGTATAATTATCATATTCCTAAGTCATTTTTATATCATTCTTATATTGTGTATTACTCTTATGTTTTTGTATCATTTTAATGTGTATCATTCTTATCATATTTCACTCTGAGGATTATTTTAAGAAATATACTATACTTTTCGATACTCAAGGAAAATTTTATAATATATTCTTCAAAGTCTTAGGGGAAAAACATCACCTTATAAATCCATCAGGCTTAAGTGTGTTTTAGAGGATGATTCTTTAACATATTTCCTGCTTTCTTCTGTGTTTATTCAACATGTTCAGATAGCTCTGGCAACTTTGTGAAAGAAAAATATGAATTTCAGATTTTTTTAAACCCGATGATTTTTTATCAATTTATTATCTATATTTGCAATTATTTCCATGCATTACTAGTTATTGGACTGCCTTATTCCTTCTTGTGTGAGAAATATAGTCTGTATCATTTTACAAAATGGTTACTTTGGAAGTCAACATTTATTCTATTGTCTAAACCTTTTTCACAAGTAGATTCTGCTTTTTTCTGTTTATTTAATCAGAACCTTTGTATGAACCCCAAACTCCAAATTGCCAACTCTGAATGGAAAAGACTTTTAAGAAATTGATGAATTATCAGTATCTGCAGCTATTTAAATATCCATATATGCCCAGAGGCTTCTGTTTGGAGTGATAATAAATTCTATTGTGGGCCTACAGCCTGTGGAGCCATTGCTAGACTATAGCAGCATGAAATGGTACCATATGCTAATAGTACTAGGGTTATGGAAATAATTCCACAGGTTCAAAAGATTAAGGTTCTACCCCTTTTGTGCATAGCATGACCCTGCCTGTCTGTCTGATAGTATCTGTTAACTACCTTTTCAAAAGAAAAAAATGAGTTATGAGCTTTAATAAAGGAATAAAGTATGATTCTGATAGAATGTATTGAGAGTTGAAAAACCCCTGAAAACCATGATGCACAGATATATGAGAGAATTTAACTTGTCACTAATCCAGCATCTTCAAAAACAGCAACACTTGTTAAATTGTGGATTACAGTAACCCTTTTGTTATTAAACCATTACATAACCTTTAGTATTCTTTCCTCCATCAAAGTTAATTATATTTATTGGAAAAACATGCCTCTTAAGAAACTGCTACATCCTAACCTATACTATCAGCCTTACATTTGTACATACAAATTCCCATTTCAAACATTAAGACATAGTGAGGCCATGGGGCATGTTCCCCAACTGTGTTGAAATGTTTACTTATATGCCTCTATTTAGTCGACCCCCTAGGGGAGAAAGATAGCACTGAAAATTTAAATCCAAGTGTTGTGAGGCACTAACCTTTGAAAATCCATCAGGGAAAGTGGTTCTGAGACTAGCCCTAAAAGCAATGGAAGAACCATTGAATGTTAAGTGTTCAAAGACTATAATGTACATACATTATTTTAAGAACTCATGTAGTGAATCAGTCAGTATACAACTTGATTTTTCCTGGGTCATGCCCCCCAATTATGCCTAAGGTGAAGAAAAGAAAAGAAAAATGTTAGCTAGTTCTAACCATTCTACTAAAATGGAAAGTAATTCCAAGGTGAGTCCACCCCAGAGAGCAAATGAGTCCTTTTAAAATGCTAAGGGGAGGAGACAGCAATTTCCTACCACCTTTGAACACATTCTGTAGTGACCTGGTTACATGGAAATTTGCCTAGCTTCATTTATGCAGGTCATACCACCCTAGTAAAAAGAAACACTATTACCAAGATAAACTTGTTTGTAAGGTTCTTCTCCACTCCCACATGAAAAAGAAAGAATAAAACAGTCTAATTTACAACTTTTGCTGGTCAGAATTTCAGTCAAGGATTTCTGGTCAAGATGGCAACATAGACAGACACAGCTTGCCTCTTCACACAACCTCAACAAAATTACAACTAAAATATAGAACCACCACCACTTAGAACTATAAGAAATTGAGTTGAATGGAAGTCTGACAAATATGGAATTAAAGAAACCACATCCATCCAGAGTGGTAGAAGGGGCGCAGATACGGAATGAATTGGTCCCAAATCCATGTGTGATGGATAAAAATTCGGGAGGGGTATCTCAGAGTGAGCAGTCCCAGCCCCACACCATGCCCCCCAGCCCAGGATTCCAGTGCCAGGAAGATAAGTCCCCACAAGTGGCTGCAAAAACCAGTGGGGATTGAGTCAGTGGAAGCAACTTCTGGGGCTCCAAGCAGTTCCTCTTAGAGAACCATACATGGACTCACCTACTCAGACTTACTACCTCTGAGTTCCAGCACTAGGGTAGCAGCTTGATTTGGAACACAAGAAAGCAAAAACAAACAAACAAACAAAAAACAACCAATCAGAATAACAAGAAGAAAGAATCCAAAAAAATGAGTATAAGTAGTATAAGCAGCTACCCAGTGGGGTAGCACTGGTATACCCCCTGTGGTATACAGGGAGGAACTGAAGTGTCTGGAATCAAGGTAAGCAGAGGCCATTGTCCTTTTCTAAACCCTCCCTCCACATGACTGGGAAGCTAGTGCCATATCTGACACTCTATCAACCTGGTTAACACTGTTTGGACTGCCTTGAAGATCCCCAGAGACTCCACCCCACCCAACTTACAGGGCAGCCCAAGCTGCTTTACCATATCAATGGCTGGTCTTGGCTCATGCTTCACAACTTCCTAAATTCTCTCAAACAAACAACAGCTGGCCTCAGTGAGACCCAGGCCCCGCATTAGGAGCACCCAAACTAGATCCACAGCTAGGCTTCCCCTGGGAATCTCTAAGTCCAGCACATCTCAGATTGCTTTATAGCTCAAGCAGGGTGGCCCTGGGCAGAACACAGGTGGGGACTGACCTTGGCCCACATCACCCAGGAAATTCCAGGGCCAGTGCACCCAGTGGACAGCTACAGACTACATCAGAGCACCACCCTGCCCCTGCACAGCTGATCCTCTATGGGGGGCAGAGGCTGGTAATAAGTGGTCACAGCCAATCCTCAAAGCTGACTGTCCTGTGTAAATCCCTCCCATTGGTCTGCCAACAGCAATCAAGGCTCAACTACAAGAGGAAGGTATACTGAGTCCACATGAAGGGTACACCTCTAGTACCCAGCTTGTGTGATAGGGGAGGCTGTGCCACTGAACCCTATAGGACACTTACTACATTAGGGCACACCACCAACACACGGAGTCAAAGCAGCTCTACCTAATACATGGAAACAAACAGAGGAAGGCTGCCAAAACAAGGAGACAAAGAAACATGGCCCAAATGAAATAATAGATCAAAACTCCAGAAAAACAGCTAAATAAAATGGAGATAAGCAATCTATCAGATGCAGAGTTCAAAACACTGGTTATAAGGATGCTCAAGGAACTCAGTGAGGACCTCAGGAGCATTAAAAAAATCCAGCCAGAAATGAAGGGTACACTAATTAAAATAAAGAACAATTTACAGGGAAACAGTAGTAAAGTGGATGAAGCTGAGAATCAAATCAATAATTTAGAACATAAGGAAGCAAAAAAGAACCCATCAGAACAAAAAGAAGAAAGAATTTCAAAAGATGAGGATGGTATAAGCAGCCTCTGGGACAACTTCAAGGGGCCTGACATTTGCATCATGGGAGTGCCAGAAGGAGAAGAGCAAGAGCAAGAAATTGGCAATGTATTTGAAAAAATAATGAAAGAAAACTTCTCTAATTTGGTGAAGGAAATAGACATGCAAGTCCAGGAAGCACAGGGAGTCCCAAACAAGATAGATACAGAGAGACCCACCCCAAGACATCATAATTCAAATGCCAAAGGTTAAAGAAAAAGAGAGAATCTTAAAAGCATCAAAAGAAAAGCATCAAAAAAAAAAAAAAAAACAGTTAGTTCCCTACAGTGAAGTATCCATAATACTGTCAGATTATATCTCAAAAGAAGCTTTGCAGGCTGAAAGGAATTGGCAAGAAATATTCAAAGTCATGAAAAACAGGGACCTACAGCCAAGTTTGCTCTACCCAGCAAAGCTATCATTTAGAGTTGAAGGGCAGATAAAGAGCTTCCCAGAAAAGAAAAATTAAAGGAATTCATCATCTCCAAATCATTATTATATGAAATGTTAAAGGGACTTATTTAAGAAAAAAAAGATAAAAACTATGAACAATAAAATGGTAAAAATATAAATCTATTGACAATTGAATCTAAATAAAACAAACTAAGCAAAGAAGAGCGACAGAATCATGGATACAGAGAGCATTTTGATGGTTGCCAGATAGGAGGCGGATGTGGGAGAATGGGTGAAGAGGTGAGGAGATTAAGAAGTACAAATAGGCAGCTACAGAATAACCATGGGGATGTAAAGTACAGTATAAGAAATGGAGTAGTCAAAGAACTTATGGGTGTGACCCATGGACATGAACTATGGCCGGGGGATTGCCTGAGAGAGTTCGGGGTGCTGGGTGGGGGGAGGGCAAAGGGGGAAAATTCAGGACAACTCTATAGTATAATCAATAAAATATAATAAAAATTTCAATCAAGAGACAATGTTGAAATTATGCTATCCTGAGAACTAGCCAATTGACCTATCTATGGCCTTAAGTTTATTATCAAACAATTATTTCAGCAATGTAATAACAATAAAATTGAGCCGGTTTATGTGAGATTACGGAAACCCAGAGTGCACCACCGGAGATGTGCTTTGCAATGGTGGACAGAAGTAGAGAACTGGTGTTGACCCAAGTTATGCTTAGTATAAAGGCTCCTTTGTTGACTCATTGCAATAAGAGTTCCTCATTTTTTAGATCATTGGGCATAAAGTTATATAATTCAGACTTGCCCTTCACTCCAGACTACTGTGTTAACCAACACCTACTTTTTAACTATGGTAGTTCCTGGACTGCAAAACTATTTCCTGTATGTCAGCCAAATTTGACTTTTAGAGTAGTGCAGGTAATTTGGCAAGTCAGAAGGGAGGTGGGAAGAGGTAGTTTGGAATTAGAGCTTTTTTCAAATAACCAGAAATTGCTAGCTTGTTTTTGACTTATGCTAAGATTCTAACTGTTACTATAAAAGTAACAGACACTGTCCTGTACATTGTCCTGATAACTTTCACAATGCATGCCAAATGCCATTGGGGGGGAGGGGGTGTTTCTCAATTATTTAAAGGACAGTTTGTGCCAGTATTCTCCTTCCAACTACTATGACCCTGCTCCTATTATCTCACATTTAACAAACAGATTGATTTCTTGCCTAAAATTAGCTGGATAATTTTATTTGGATCAGTTTGGCAAATTAAAAATATATACTTAGCTTGAGAATTCACCCCATTCCTAAACCTAACTGCTACTTAAATATCTCCTGTGATGTTTTTGCACTTTTGGCAGAGCATGTAGAAATCTGTGTGGGGGATGAAGCAGTTCATTGCAGGAAAGTAGCACATGCACTATTATGAGCTTGTCACAGTGAATCCTGCATATGTGTGTGTTATCAACTACAATTGTCCTCGTAAAATTAAATAAAAGCATGCATTTATTATTGTAAGGTTCCAATTAAGGGACAGCTGGTGTGCTTATTACACTTGCATTAAATTGAACTTGTAATTTAGCTGTCCAGATGCACATTTTTAAATCGATATATAAAATTGCATTTGCTTTGTTTATTTCTTACTCAAAAATATCTGGATCTCTACCTTGCGGCTCCTCCTACCCTTCAAACACCATTGAAGAAGGGAAACTATTCGCACATAACATTTCTTTCTCAAAGGTTTTTAAAGGGAAATAAAGGACTGGAGAATTTATACAACAAAAAGGACCAAGGAAAGTAGCTGCTGAGTTTTCCTTTTCTTTCATTTTCTTTTATTTTCCTTTCATTTTTCTTTCCTTCCTTCCTTCCTTCCTTCCTCCCTTCCTCCCTCCCTCCCTCCCTTCCACTTTCCCTCACCCTCTTCCTTTATTTTCTATTTTGCCTTCAGTGTGAGCTGATATATTTATTGACTAAAGTCGTCTTTAAAATTACCTATTTCACCTTACCTGTATCTGAAATGACTAAGAGCCTACAGCTTTTTATCACAGTGCATTTCTTATTGGCACTTCAGTTCCTAAAGCTTAAGAAACTTTGCTGCAACCCACAGCCATCCTGGGATGTGTACAAGTTGCTATTTTTTGCTTTTGTAAAACCTGAGTTTATGACCACCCCACTCCCATTCCCTTAAAAATGAAATTACAAAGAGCCTTTGCAGCAGAGGCTGGGCCACTGAGTTTGGGGGAAAGGCGCCACACCCCCTGAGAATAAAGGCTGCATTCCACTCTGTGAGAACCCTGTACTAATGGATGAAACACACAGAATATATTTGGCGATGAAACAGTGCTAGAGGAAGAAAGTGCCTGTACTCGGAGCACGATTAGAAGCACGACTTTTGGGCGATTTGAAGGGAGCACCTAGCAGGAGGCAGAGGACAGTTACAGGGTGGGAGCGGGCGCAGGGCAGCACGTGGCCGAATTCCCGCCAGTCCGCAGCTCCGAGTCAGGTGAGGGGGAGGCAGCAGTGCGGAGTACTCCGTGCTATGTGGTCCGGTGTGCCGAGACCCCATGGCTGGGGGCGGCTCCGAGCTCCTCTGAGCCCGTGCAGGTGGGCTGCTGCTAGAGTTTTCTAGGAGTTGTGATTTGGGCGCCCAAAGTCCCCTCACTAGCTCTGTCCCCTTTGCGCGTGCTATCTGCGGAGCTCGGGGCACCCAGAGGGTGAGCCAGGTGCAGGGCCCAGGTTGCTGGTGTTAGTTGGAGGGCTCTGCCAGGGGACAGCTGGTGGAGGGCACGCCTTTGACCTGGGCCAGGCAGGGTTTGGACCGGGGTTGCCATGGCAGCCGCTTGCCAGGCGGGAGCCCCACACCAGCCAGCCACAGCGAGGGCGCTGGGGAGCTCAGACGAACACTAGGAGCGGACTGAACCAAGAGCATGCAAAAAGGGGGGAGGCCAGCCCGTGGCCCCTCTGCCCCCCAGCATGCCGAACTGCCCCGGGAAGGGTCCTCGTGTTTTCAAGAAAAGAAAATATTATTTCTTCTGGGCCTGAAAGTAGGCATGCTAGAGCACAGGAGGGTAGGGGGCAGCGGGCAGCAGAGTGATTGTCACCTCCGTCCGGGAGTCCTCGTGTGCTTGTCTCTTGGCTTGGCATTTTATACCCCGCAGCGGCTGACTTGGAACCCGTTTGCACGTCCCAGCCACGAAGTTATGTAGGTGGGGCGGGCTTTAATTTGCTTATATCTAATGATTTCAGAGCCTCTCTTTAAAATGGCGGCATTCAGTATACACCCCTGCTAAAGGCTCTCCAGGCACCTGGGCCACCTCGCGCAGAGCTGCTTTTGCTTCTGTAGCTCACAGATGGCATGTGTCACTGTCGCTGCCACTGCCTCTGCCGCTGCCTCTGAGAGCAGGACCTTTTAGCCTCTGGGTTTGCTCTAGCAGCATAAGGTAAGGCTGGAGATGAGTTGGGGTTCGTGAGAGTGGCTGCCTTCCTAGGACGCTGATGAAATAAAATGCCTTTTAAACTTTATTTTTTCAAAATGGTAAATAGACGGAAAAGTAACCCTGCAACTTTGTTGCAGTTTTGGAGCTTTGATCTTCCTCTTGTTCTTCATTTCTTCTTTCCTACTTTCTTTTTCTTCAATTTATTCATCTGTAATAAATAGTATATATAGTAATTTAAACTTCTTGCATGGCATATCATTAGCTAATGCGTTTAACAACTAATTTTACCCATGGTCATGTTATAGCACAAGCAGTGCCACAGCTTCCATGCAGCTCTTGTCTTTTCCCGCTCTAGATCAACACGTTTGGGCAGCTTGCTTTTACTTACCAGTATCTGAAGGGCATGAGGGTAGATATTAGCAGATTATTAAAAAGGTAACTTTACTTGTTAACATTCACAAACAGGCTTTTATGGTAAGAAAACAACATTAAATCAAGATGAGTAATGAAAATAATTCATTTGTGTAGTTTTATCATTACTGTAGTAGATCTATGTGTTTTTATAACTACAATCTGTTAATTGTATATAGAGAGACAACAGTGAGAGTGAATGTATTGTGTTGCTGTTTAATTAATGAAGTGTGTTTTAAAGGAGTTCTTATCTTCTTAGATGTTCCTAAATTGCTAGTATTTGTAAATGGGCATGGATCCCCACAGCCTGTCTCTACACATGTATTGTGTTCATGGGAAAGCATGAATTAAAACAAAACTATTCCAAGATTTAATTTTGAAATGATGTTGATTTTTCTGTATCTCAACTCCTTGGTTTAATCAATAAGTCTTTGCCTGATTACTAATATAGTGGTTGGAAAGCAGACTATTGAAATAAGTGTACAAATGACTAGGCATGAATGCTTTATGCAATTATTCATGAGATTTTTCCCTTCTGATGTAAAGTATACTAACAATAAGGCTTACCAGATACCTCAGATTTTTTCTGATTATATTCACATTTTCTCTTTTGCCTATGCAAATGTTTAAATACTTTTAAAAGTTGTTTTATTTTTTTCCAATATACATTACTTTGGTGGATGCCTTCATATTTATAAAAAATTCCCTAAACTTAGCCTAAAAGAACTTTTGCCTGTAGCCCAGCTGATATTATAATACCCCTATCCACTTCTTAACTTCTCTCCAGACAATGGAAGCTAGTAGGCTGGCAGACTGTCCTGCCATTAAATTTAGCAAGCTTTTGGAAAGTGGGGAAAGGTAATTGTTTAGGTCGTAATTGTTTAGCAACTATTAAAGAACTGTGCAGTTTTCCCGCTCAGTGAGGTGCTAGAGTGTGCCTAGAAAGAAAGAAATGAACTGTTTGCAATGGAATTTACTATTAAATAAATTTTGCATCAGTTTTTCAGAAGATTGTTGAGAGAAGTGTATGGGGTAATTCATTGCTTCACATCTGAAAGAAGAGTTCCTGCAGGTAGAGCAATAGATGCTTGCGGTTTTGCAAGGGATGGGGAGAGAGGTGACCAAAAGCAATTTCTCTCAATTTTAGTGATTATGTATTTAGAAGTGAGTTCAGCAAGCTTTGCTTCCTGATGTGCTTGCTGCCTTGTTTGCTGAAATACTTCAGATTAAATGCATCCTTTGAAAAAAAATGAAAATACTAAACTTCAGGGCCTGAATAGACAAGCTAAACTAGTGTTAGAAACCTTAGAAGGAAATTTGGCCAGTTAACGTTCTGCAGTTTCATATAATGATGAGATTGGAGACTTTGTATGAAAATACAAGTGAAAGACTTTGTAAAAATAGTTTCAAGAGAGAATTAATATAGTTATGGGCTGGAGGTGGTGATTACATATTATGCTCTACTTCTAAGAGCTACTTCATTTCTTTAATTTCGTATGCTGCTTTTAGCACTCATAGTGATTCCCAGGACTATTATAAAGTACCTTTTTTTCCCTTCCATTGTCCATGCCAAGCATTTCACAACAGTTGCTTTTTAAGGGGGATAAAACCTCAGATTATGAGCCGGTACCCAAAGTATCTTTGGTATTCCCTTGCACCCACCTTTTACCTAAGCAATGTTTTGCACAAAGTAGGTAATTAATAAATGTTGACTTAAAAATGAATAGTGTATAAATTCACAGAGGAGCAGATTTTGTGCACAACTTTTAATTTAAAATCAGAAGACATTGTTGGGTACTTGCAAGAACCAAAACATTTAAAGAAGATTAGAATGTACAATCCCTTAATTGCCTGAATTCTATTTGTCTCAAATGAGTTATCTTGCTTTTCGTTTTACTTCTAGGCACTTGTGTAATTCATCCTTTTGACCAATAGGTGCATTATTATTGGCCCAGCTCTACAATATGAGAAAGTAATCACAGCAGCTTGAGTAAAAAAAAAAAAGGTTTTGCCTTTTGAGGCTGTACAGCACTGCATGTGCTAGAACAGTGAGGCTCTCTTGGCTGCTGTGCAGATGCTGACAATATAGTTTGAAGCACAATTTTGTTGTAGGCCCATTTGTTTTTATATATGAGAGGGAGTGGAGGAAGAAAAGGGTGACAAGATTTTCATTCCTAAAATGTTATACTCAGTCTGCTTATAATACAATAAATTCAGGAAGGTGGCTAGATTTTTCCATTTTGAAATAAATAATATTATCTCAAAGGATTACAAACAGGGATTGGGGCACAGCAGACAAGAATAAGTTACAGTACATGTTTGACAAGTAATTTGATCCTGTAATTAAAGTTAGATAATGGTCGTTGCCATGTTAAAACTATCACGTGTCTGAAAGAGCATGAAGATTATTCTCACCTTTACTTCATCAAGGTTCTTCCATGCTGTTGGGTTTTCTCATAACTATGTCCTAGTAGGTTGAACAGATGGATTTTCCCTCATTATAAATGTATGTGATTTCAAGAAAATAGAAATCAGAAGTTTTGTTTCTTTGTGGGATTTTCATGCATCTCCCTAGGTGTGATGTGGTTCTCACTTCAAAAATAAAAAGAAACCTGTGTCTCAGATAAAATGAGGTAGACATTTTCTTCTATGAGAACAAAATTTTTTGGAGCACAGAGTTTAATTGTCAACCAACCATACAATAAACGAATGCAAATTATGACCAAAAACAAAACTATTAGATCTATATTATTGTGGGCTTTTAGATCTTAAGGAAACCAGGGGGTTCCATGGCATCCTACTCTTCCTGAATGGTTATATATGGCCTCAAGATAGCCAGATGACAATGTTGGAAAGACAACTTTGGTAATTAGGATAAATAATGCATCAATTGCATTATCAGGTGTTAATAATATCCATGTGACCTAAAAGAAATCAGAAAAAATATTTTTCTAGATCATTTTGTTCAAATACAATATAAATCCATCATTTATTATTATTTTGGTAAGGAGCTATTTTTATTTTATTTTTTAAGATTTCATTTATTTATTACTAGAGGGAAAGAAGGTGAGGGTCAAGTCAAGGAACATGTATTAAGGACCCATGGACAAAGACAACAGTGGAGGGGGGAGATTGAATGTGGGAAGTAAGGGCTGGGTAGGGAGAGGGAGAGTAATGGGGAGAAAATGGGGACAACTAATTGAACAACAATAAAAATAAAATTAAATTAATAAAATCTATGAGGAAAAAATCCATCATTTAGTTCTACTTCACACTAAATTGAGTGATACTTTTTAAAGGATTGATGGGGGAAATAGTGTAACAAGAAAAGTATTTTTATTTGAGAAATAAAAGTACTACTACTTTATCTGGGCACATACACACAACACAAACACATATATGCATGCATGTCCAAATTAGTTGTCATTTTAGAACAATTTATACACCTATGCATTGATTTCTCCCTGGAGTTTTATAGAAAAGTACTTATTTTTACAGTATTCCTCCCATTTTAAGAAAGAAATAAAAAAGATTCACAATAAACTATAATAAATATTTGTATTAAGCAATGTCTCTCAGGCTCAGTAAAAGAGCTGGGGTTCTGAATATTCAACTCTGGGCAGTGAACTTTCAGAAAAAGGATACATTGTTCAGAACTGAAGAAGAAACAGAAATTAGAGGAAACTTGATTTAAGTGTGTGTGTGTGTGATATAGATATCGATAATAGGTATACAAAATGTATCTGATTATATATGCAGACTATATATTCATATACATGCATATATATTATGTATATATGCACATGTACATTTGCATACATATATACATGACATACATATATATTCTTCTATGTTTATGGATTTTTATTTATAATATTTATATATTTATTTTATGTATAGGTAGACAGTTTATATTTTATGTATCTATGCATATGATACTTTTGAAGAAACTCAAGCATAGTAATCCCAAAACTCATTATTTTTTATTGGAACAAAGTATTAAAAAAAACTTGATTACAGTTTTAGGAATCAATTAGGCATGCTTGTGAAAATATGTCCATTCTCAAGCCCTACATCCATCAGCATTAAATTGGCTCATAAGTAGGAGAGATTTCTTTCCAATTTTAGTCAGGAGTTTAGTGGGTTTTTTAAAAAATCCTCACAGTAGGTGAACTACAACAACCCAGAAAGAAAGGGCCTCCAATTGAGAAAAGCAGTCCGAGCAGAAATTCAGAGGGTAGGCACTAGAGAATTCCAACAGGGCTTAGAACACAGGACCATCCTAGAGACTATTAGCCAGATCTTGTTTTCCATTTTGGATCACTCAGATAGGCTTAAAATTGTCCCCATCAAATTAATTGAATCTTGCACTTCTTGGCATTGCCCAGAACTGGTGTGGAATTTGAGAAAGGTTTCTTCAGGTTCATTCAGGTTTCCCTAAATGTATATCTATCAGTAACTCTTTATTAGGCAGGTTACTAGGTATCCTTAGCTCATAGCCCTAGTGCCTAACACATAGTAGGCTTTCAGTAAAAATTTGCTAAATGAAGAATAGTTGAATGTTTCTAACTTTGTCTTGTATTTTATGAACATCTTTCCCCTGACTTCAGGTAGCAGTATCTCTCTTTCTTTTTGACAACAACAACAACAACAACAACAACAACAAAGTAGACAACACTAGGTTGAATGCCCTGCTGGAGGCCACAGTAGCAACTAACTCTTTAATAACTTCAAGGAAAAGCAAGCAATGTCAGATTTGGGGAAGAGGCCTTTAGGATTGGCCCCAGCTATTTCTCTGTCACCTGCAGTTGCATCTAGTATATCTGTTCTACATACAAGGGAAATAAGTCTTCAACAAGAAGTTATGTAGAAAGAGTTCTTTAAAATGTTTTACCAGATAAAAAAGGAATGAAAATAAGAAATATTGTGACTTAGATGTCTTGTGTCATGTATAGTTTAGAAAGTGATGAAGTCACAGACAGAGACCAAAAAGGACACTGGGAGCTCATTTTCAGTCAAACACTGATTGCCCATTTAGAGGTTGAATTTGCATAGGTTTTTATTTACCAAGATACAGGTATGAATAGTGCCTCTTTTTGCTCTATCCAGAAAGCAAAGTCTACACAGTAGAAGAGACAAGAGCTGCCATTTCAGATCCACCACAATTATCTTTTGTGCCCAGAGAACCATTGGTCTTTAGGTAGAGTTTTTGCAGTCTCCCCTTATGTGGCAGTATGAAGAAAACAAACAAGGATTTTTTAGGGGGGGGGGTGGCTTGTTAGTAAAATGAGAGAGTGAAAGAACCAGAGAGCTTGCATTTCACCTTTTGTTTTGTAATCTTCAACCTTTACATGGGAAAACAAAACAAAGCAAACAAAAGCACCGTGTATAATATTAGCTTGGGTATGTATCTCATAGTATAATTCCTCAGTTATTTAATGCTTTACAAACTGAGTAAATGAGATTGTCACATAATATTAAGGTGGCTGATTTATTATGGCTGGACTCATGAAATACATAGTGTTTTTTCTGAGTTCATTTAAAATATTAGAGAGACACATTCAACAAGACCCACAGCACAGTGATGGAGATCACATTTCACCTCAGTGCCTAAGTGGAATTTGTGTTTGTCCTGTGAAAAGTAAGCATTTAATAAATGGTCCAATTGTGGGTGCTATTTTTCTAAGGATGCATTGATGTTTTTCAAAATTTTTGGTGTCTGAGATCGATGAGGATCCCAAGGAAGGGGTTTGTATTTCATTTCAAACATGATTTTGGAAAAAAATTTAAACTCTCAACTCCTTTATGTCAGCAATTTCCCTAAGTAACTGGATAGCATGAAGAAAAACCTTATTAGCTCACCCAGAAGTATGAAGTGAAAAATAGCACACATTATAAGGTCACATTTTATGTTTAAAGCCTTCAAAATACAAAAAAACCCATGAGGGTGGGCAGAGGTGTTGTGTAATCTGATCTGTTTCATGAATGCTTACAGCAGTGGCCTCAGCTATCCACAGAGGCTATGTCAATAAGCATTCTGCTGGCTTTCTGAAGCTACAGTCTGAGCTGGATTCAGATTGACAGGCACCCCCAAGGGAGGGCCTTTTTTGTTTATTTGTTTGTTTATTTGTTTTGGAGGAAGACCTATGGTTTTGGCCAAATTTTTGACTGGCAAACCAGCTGCCTTGCTACCATGTATAATCCTCTTTCTTAGAAAGGTAAACTTGGTTTGGCTGGGGGGTGTCATCTAGATATACTGAGAGATTCAGTGTAGCAATAATATGAGGGCACAAAGCTTTTGCTTTCTGACTGAAACTCCCCCTCCAAAGATCTTTTGTGACTAAGATGACAGGCTGGAAAAATGTGGCATAGGGCTTGACATTTTACAGTGCTGGAAAAATACTGAGAATACCTCCATGCATTGTGGAGACTGTGATGATGATGATGATAAAAAGGACCTAAAATGTGCAAACACTTTGAGGTTTCATAAGTTGTGTTGTGCGAATGGTGAGAGAGAGAGAGAGAAAGAGCGAGCAACTCTAAGATTAGCTAGTTCTTCTTCTCATGAATATTATAGTCTGCTGTTCTGTCTTACTAATCAGATGCATGAAAACTGTGGTTTTGAATATCGATTCTAAATTAACAGGTAACAGCTAGCCTATCTAATGTATGATTCTAAACACTTTTATTAATGGAGTCTATTCTTCCTTTATTTCTTAAAATGCAGAAGTTGAAGGAACTTATGTGACCTGTACAAAATAAAATTTTTGGGTAAAAGTTACATTTTTCACTTTCAAGCCTACATTATGTAATAACCCTATTATTGCCTTCCATCTATCCCTAAATTTTTGTTATATTTTTAGCTATGAAAACAATTCAGAAAGAGGTACTCATAAATGGTGAGAAGCAATGACAGGAAATGCTCTTTGCGCAGGCCTTCTTCATAACTTAGGGAGGCTACAGCTGGCTGATTTGCTTTTAACTTCCTGTTTGGGGGCTGTTTGGGTCAAAAGTAGCAGTATTTTCCATATAGAGATTTTGTCTTTATTCTGTTGGGTTACAATAAATCTGTCATTGTACTGTGTGTTTTGTGTATTTTATGGGCTGTGTCATGTGGTTCGAGTTTAATTTGGAAGCCAGGGGTTTTACAATCAAAATTCTACTGCCCCTCTCAACACACACACACACACACACACACACACACACACACACACACGTGCAGTTTTAGGATCTGGGATTGTATCAGCTTTCCAATGTTTATAGCTCTATTTACACAATAGTGATTGCTGAGGGGGCATTTCCTGCCAGCTAATGACTGGTTGGAAGGGCCAACAGTCCAAATCCAGGGAGAGAGACACATTCATTAAGTGCCACCAGAGGAGACCAGAGGGCACTTTTATCATGAAGTGGTGAGGAGAAAGTGAAACCACATTCTGCCTTTTAAACAGCCCAGAGTAGCATGGGCAGACTGAGACATGAATGTGGTGCCTACTGGCATAGAAAACTGAGCTTTGTTTTGACAGGGACCAACCAACCTTTCCATAAATTGCCAAATTAAGACTTGGGTGAAGAAGGCATTTCATTTAAGTTGATGACCCAGTAGAGAGGGGACAAATAAAGATAAGGTCCTTGACTTGCCAAATATTAACTGTTTGAAAATATCCAACTCACAGCTACCTTAAAAACCTTTAAGGTCACATGAATGAATTTATTCATTAGTTGTATAATTGATCATTGCTAAAATGGACAAGAATTGAGGAATGGAAAGAATTATCTCTGTTCAAGGTCAGTCTATTAACAGGACACAGATATTCCTTTTCAATTCCCTAAGATACTGAAGGAAAATTATTTACGTGGAGAATGCCTTGCTTTTTCTGGAAGTATATTTAAGGGCTGTAATATTAACCATTTAACCTGAGACATGCCCAGGAAACAATTTTATCCCCCATATAATTCTTGCCTGCTATAAAGCAGCTGAGGTGTAAAGATTTTGGCATTGATTTAGAGCAAAAACAGAATAAGACCAAGATTAGGTTCACATCCAGGAATTCCTGACTTCCTGGCCTGTCCTTCACTCCCTTAGTTTCCTGAGCATTTGATTTCCCAAAATGTTAAATGTTTATAGAATATAGACATCTCTTCTAAGATCTTTACTAAATACTTCCACACAAGGAGGTTGTGTGACACCCCACTCAAGAACTTGGCTAGTACTTTACCTTGAAATTTTAATTTCTTTCATATCTTCCAAATTTGGTGAGGGATGGCAGGAGTGACCCAGACCTCTAAAATACAGGCAATCATTAGAGTCCAGACACCTAGATTTCTTCATGGGATTGAGTGATCTATCACATGCAGAACAAACCAAATATTAAGTTTCATTTTCGGGTCTGGAAAATGTCATTATATGCTTTAAATATTCAGTAATCCCAGGATTGCTGGTCATTACCAGTCCACAAAATAAAGGAGTTTTCTAAAGTTTAAAATACTCTACTAATGAACTCTATACTCATTACTATTATTATTATTAGTTAATGCTTTGAACAGATTTAAAAACAATACGGTGACCAGATGAACTAAAAAAAAATTTAAATATGACTTTATTTGTGAATATTCTTGAATTTGAATGTTAAGGTACATTAAAATTTTGCTAGCTCAAATTAAAAACAATATTCCAAATAAAAATGTTTTAGAGTAAGAACAAACAAGGTTTTTCTAAGTCAATGTCTTATTGGCCTGAATATTAAACTCATTGATAATTAATAACACAGATACATTTAAATAATGATCACAAAACCTTATAAGTTCTTGTTCTAAGAAGTTACGTACCACTTCCATCTTCTTCACATTATTATTTTGTTAAACAAACCTTTCTTTATAGGTTGTCCAAAAATACATTTCAAGCTGATTTAGGATCGTTTCCCACAGTCTGTACTAGTGGCATCAAAATTAATTAAGACTTACCCTTCTGTATGTATAGCCAACAATATTACTTTGTAGTATTGGAAAAGTCTGTTTTTCTTTCTTTCATTTTTATTGTTGTTCAAGCACAGTTGTCTCCACTTCACTCCCCCATCCTCCCCCACCCCACTCACCCCTACCTCCCACCCTCAATCCTACCCATCTTTGGCTTTGTCCATGGGTCCTTTATAGTTGTTCATTGACAACATTTCCCCTTCTTTCCCCCCATTATCCCCTTCCCCTCTGGTTACTGTCAGTTTGTTCTTTATTTCCTTGTCTCTGGTTGTATTTTTCTTGCTTATTTGTTTTGTTGATTAGATTCTATTTATAGGTGAGATCATATGGTATTTGTCTCTCAGTGAATGGCTTATTTCACTTAGCATAATGCTCTCCAGTTCCATCCACACTGTCACAAAGGGTAGGAGCTCCTTCTTTCTTTCTGCTGTGTAGTATTTCATTGTGTGAATGTACCATGGTTTTTTGATCCACTCATTTATTGATGGGCACTTAGGCTGTTTCTAGCACTTGCTTATTGTAAATGATGCTGCTGTGAACATTGGGATGGATAGGTTCTTTTGAATTGGTATTTCAGAATTTTTAGGGTATAATCCCAGCAGTGGAATTGCTGAGTCAAAGGGCAGTTCCATTTTTAGTTTTTGGAGGAAATTCCATACTGTTTTCCACAGTGGATGCACCTGTCTGTCTTCCCACAAACAGTGTACTAGGGTTCCCTTTTCTCCACATCCTCACCAGCATTTGTTGTTTGTTGATTTGTATATGATGGCCATTCTGCCCAGTGTGATGTGGTATCTTGTTGTGGTTTTAATTTGCATCTCTCTGATGGCTACTGATGCTGAGCATCCTTTCATATGTCTTTGGGCCCTCTGTATGTCCTCCTTGGAGAAGTGTCTGTTCAGGTCCTTTGCCCATTTTTTAATTGGGTCATTTGTCTTCTTGGTGTGGAGTTATATTGAGTTCTTTATATATTTTGGAGATTGAACCCTTATCTGAGGTATCTTTTGCAAAGATATTTTCCCATATGGTTGGTTCCCTTTTGATGATGTTTTCTTTAGCTGTGCAGAAGCTTTTTATTTTGATGAAGTCCTATTTGTTTATTCTTTCCTTTGTGTCCCTTGCTCTAGGGGACATATTGGTGAAAATATTGGTGCATAGAGTATTTGAGCTTTTCCTGCCTATGTTCTCCTCTAGGATTTTATGGTGGTGTGACTTATATTTAAGTTAGAAAAGCCTATTTTTCTATCACTGTAGTTTTCAAGTGGTGAGCAACAGCTCATTAGTTCATAATGAAATCCAGTTAGTAGATTGTACCTGGCATTTCCTTCAAACAAAATTGAGTAAAATAGACAGTAAGAAAATATAACATATCATGTAGCAAGCTTAGGTATTTTAATGACACAGTTATTTTAGATCCATGCACATATGTACTTAAGGATGCAAAATGTATTTCTTACTATTTGTTGCTGTCAAAGTTTTAGAAGTCAATGTTTTACATGTCATTTCACACTAAGACAAAAGTGATTTTTTTTCTTCCTTTTTGAAGGTAAAGTGGACAAGGATTGCTAGGCACTTGGGTGCTGGCATACAGTTTTGTTGGTTAAGTACCCTTATAGTTATTTGTGTTTTTCCAACTGAGAAGTAAGACATATTTCTATGCTAAGTATGTTATAAGATTTAATGTCTACAGTATTTTGTAGTCCTGAGGGGATGCATATTATGTAAGTATTATGTATTTACCTAGTGATATTCCTAAATAATGAGATAGAAAATAATTCTAGCAAGGAACAGAAGCCAAAAGTGGATATCCCAGAAAAACAACAACCAAAAATCTTGGTGTGGATAGGGGTGAGGTGCTTCTAATAGCAAAAGAATTGTCAAAAATTTTGAATGTAGAAAAAAATTACACCTTATTTTAGCATGACTTAAATGTAAGTTAAAAGACTTTAAAATTACTTTTGGCTTTTACAATTCAAAAATTGTCAGTGATGTGAGAGAATGTTTGCAAGAAGAAAGCTGATTTTTAAATAAATATAAATATACAAATTTACTACACTTTTGGAGAAAATCTGTAAACAGATTTTTTTGGAGCGTTGAACAAAGGTACATATTAAAATGATTTTAAAAATTGTGGATTTAATGGAGATTGAATAGGATGCTATTAAACAATGAATGGGTCAAGAATGAAATTAGAGAAGAAATCAAAAAGTTTCTGGAAACAAATGAAAATGAACTCACAACAACCCAAAACTTACGGGACACAGCAAAGGCAGTCCTGAGAGGGAAGTTCATAGTGATACAGGCCTACCTAAAAAAGATTGAAATATTTCAAACAAACAACCTAACCCTACGCCTACAAGAACTTGAGGAAAAACAACAAAGACAGCCCAGAGCAAGTAGAAGGAAGGAAATAACCAAGATCAGAGCAGAATTAAATGACATAGAGACTAAAAGCACAATTCTAAGGATCAATGAATCCAGGAGCTGGTTCTTTGAAAAGATAAACAAAATTGACAAGCCTTGAAGCAGGCTCATCAAGGAAAAAAGAGAGAGAATCCAAATAAACACAATCAGAAATGAAAGAGGAGAGATTACAACTGACACCACAGAAACACAAAGGATTGTAAGAAATTATTATGAAGAACTGTATGCCAAGAAATTTGAAAACCTAGGTGAAATGGACAAGTTTCTAGAAAAATATAATCTTCCAAAACTCAATGAAGAAGAAGCAGAAAGCCTGAGCAGACCAAAAACAGGAGATGCAATTGAAGCAGAAATCAAAAAACTCCTGACGCACTAAAACCCTGGACCAGATGGTTTCACAGGAGAATTCTACAAAGCATTTAAGGAAGACCTAACCCCTATCCTTCACAGACTATTCCAAAAATTCTCAAATGATGGAAGACTCCCAAACTCTTTTTATGAAGCCAGCATCATTCTAATACCCAAACCAGATAAAGACAGAACAAAGAAAGAAAACTTCAGGCCCATATCACCGATGAACATAGATGCTGAAATCCTCAACAAAATATTGGCAAACCACATCCAGCAATACATTAAAAAGCTCATATACCATAACCAAGTGGGATTCATCCCTGGGATGCAAGGATGGTTCAATATTCCCAAATCAGTAAATGTAATATATCACATAAACAAAAGCAAAGACAAAAATCACATGATCACATCAATAGATGCAGAAAAAGCATTTGATAAGGTACAGCACCTGTTTATGATAAAAAACACTCAGCAAAGTGGGAATTGAGGGAGCATTCCTCAACATAATAAAGGCCATATATGAGAGACCCACAGCCAACATCATACTCAATGGGCAAAAACTAAAATCTTCTCCACTAAGATCAGGAATAAGACAAGTTTGTCCACTTTCACCACTTCTATTCAATATAGTATTGGAAGTCTTAGCCACAGTGATTAGACAAGAAAAGGAAATAAAAGACATCCAAATTGTAAAGGAGGAAACAAAATTATCATTATTTGCAGATGACATGATATTGTACAAAGAAAATCCTATAGATTTGGCCAAAAAGCTGCTCGACCTAATAAATGAATTTGGCCAAACAGCAGGATACAAAGTCAATATCCAGAAATCAAAGGCATTTTTGTATATCAACAATGAAACAGCAGAAGCAGATATAAAGAAAAAATCCCATTCATTATAGCAAAAACAAAAATAAAATATCTAGGAATAAACCTAACCAAGGAGGTAAAAGACCTGTATGCAGAAAACTACACAACACTGAAGAAAGAAATCAAGGAAGACACAAGCAAATGGAAACATATACTGGGTTCATGGATTGGAAGAATCAACATCATCAAAATGTCCATACTACCCAAAGCAATCTACAAATTCAATGCAATACCTATTAAAGTACCAATAGCATTTTCACAGACATAGAACAAACACTTCAAAAATCTATATGGAACCATAAACAACCCCGAATAGCTGCTGCAATTTTGAGAAAGAAGAGCAAAGTAGGAGGGATCACACACCTGATACCAAAGTGTATTCCGAGGCCACTGTAATCAAAACAGCGTGGTACTGGCATAAAAACAGGCACATGGATGAGTGGAACAGAACAGAGAGCCCAGAAATAAACCCAAGTCTCTATGGTCAATTAATATTTGACAAAGGGGGCAGCAACATAAAATGGAGTAAAAATAGCCTCTTCAACAAGTGGTGTTGGGAGAACTAGACAGCTACATGTAAAAAAATGAAACTCAAGCACCAACTTACACCATACACAAAAATAAATTCAAGGTGAATAAAAGATTTAAATATAAGCCGTGACACCATTAAAGTCCTAGAGGAAAACATAGGCAGGAAAATCTCAGATATTTCACGCAGCAACATTTTTACTGATATGTCCCCTAAAGCAATGGACATAAAGGAAAGAATAAACAAATGGGATCTCATCAAAATAAAAAGCTTCTGCATGGCTAAAGAAAACAGTATTAAAGTAAAAAGAGAACCAACTGTATGGGAAAATATATTTGCCAATAATATTGCAGACACATGTTTAATCTCCAAAATCTATAAAGAACTTACACCACTGCACTCTAAGAAGACAAGCAAACTGATTAAAAAATGTGCAAAGGACTTGAACAGACACTTCTCCAAGGAGGACATACAGAGGAACCAGAGATACATGACAAGATGCTTAATATCGCTAGCTATCAGAGAGATGCAAATTAAAACCACAATGAGATACCACTTCATACCAGTCAGAATGACCATCATAAACAAAGCAACAAACAACAAGTGTTGGAGAGGTTGTGGAGAAAAGGGGACCCTAGTGCACTGTTGGTGGGATTGCAGATTACTACAGCCACTATGGAAAACAGTATGGAATTTTCTCAGAAAACTAAAAATGGATCTGCCTTTTGACCCAGCAATTCCACTGCTAGGATTATATCCTAAGAACCCTGAAACACCAGTCCAAAGGAACTTATGCACCTCAATGTTCATAGCCTAGTGTTGGAAACAACCTAGATGCCCATCGGTAAATGAATGGGTCAAAAAACTATGGTATTTACACAATGGAATTGTATGCAGCAGAAAGAAAGAAGGAGCTCCTACCCTTTGCAACAGCATGGATGGAACTGGAGAGCATTATGCTAAGTGAAATAAGCCAGGCAGTTAAAGACAAATACCATATGATCTCACTTTTGACAGGAACCTAATCAACAAAACAAACAAACAAGCATAATATAACCAAAGATACTGAAATTGAGAACAGACTGACAGTGACAAGTGGGCAGAGGGGATGGAATTCCAGGGGAAAGGGGGAAGGGTTTAGAGCAACAAGTATGATGGACACATGGATAAACACTAGGAGGGTGGAAATGGGAGGGTGGTGGGGAGGGCTGGGGTAGTGGGCTGGGATGGGAGTAAAAGACAGAAAACTGTACAAGAAAAACAATTGAATTTAAAAAATTGTGGATTTGAGGCATAAAGCAAGTCTCTGTTAAATATACCTGAATATTGATGGAAATGATCATATACAAATAATGATAACAATAATGATCATTATACAAATAATGATAATAATAGCTACATGGCCTTTCTAATTACCTTTTTGTACTGATGAGAGTTAAGTCGAGTAGTAGGAAAAAACATTCACTTCCATGAAGTACTCAGTATACTTCATTAGGAGATTAGAAGTAATCTTAGAAGTCTGTATAATTTGTGCATATTCACTTGGTTTAAATAATTGTTAGACGGGAGGAAAACATTGCCTTCTGAGATACTGTCATATCTCTAGTGGGATCATTAGGATCTCATCCTCTTCCTCAACCCCCAGTTTCCTCCCTGTTCCATTAAATCCCTTTTATCGTTGGACATATTGACTTTATTCCCAAAGGTCTCTTTTTGTGGACATGCTCCAGAGCCTTAAAGAACTGCTGCTTTCTCAACTTGGAAAATTTGAAATGCAATTAGGCTTTTCATTATAGGCATTTAAATGTTGAAGTGAAGTTATTGCTCTGAAAATAAAATATAATCTCAGCTTTAATGAGTTGGTAACTAAGCTCTGTCATTATAAATGAGTTATTTCCCTCTTCATATATACCATATTTAAAACCTGTTAAGAATAGAAAATGAATTACACATTTAGTTGTGTGATTAACAATCATTTTATGAAATGAGAAGTAAAACAAAGCAAGCACCATAATAAAGTGTGACCTATCACCAAAAAATGTGTATACATTACTGTATACATATGTATAATGACAAAAACTAAAAAATGGTGATAGGTGAACCTGCATATATTTCCAGATCCTGAGAGTGATAGATTTTAACTATTTCTTATTCTGTTTGTTAAAGTCTAGAAAGTACTAACATATGATTTTATGCCAGAAGATAACTTTGCCTATAGCATTTATTACACTGTAAACAACATTTACAGAGTAGCATAGAGTAGGTGGAATAAAGTGTGGGAAGTTTATATGTGAGTTACTCAGGGTTTTCAGCTGCAGCAAGTATGTGCCTGGTTGTGTGTTTTAGGCAAACAAAAGTAGTCATAAGTTTAGGGTGTCAGCTACTTTTTTCACTTTAGTCTTCTGGGGTTTTGTTATAGAATACTTGGCAAATAAATAGTGATAAGAAACAGTTATGTAAGAAGGTGTGTTAAAGTAAACTAAACCCCAAATTATCATTCATTTCTCAGCATTCTAGGTTTAGTTAATCTGTGAAATATCATGATACTTTGTGTAACACATCTGCTATTTAAAACTTTAAGGTATACACAGAACTCAAGATCTTTGATAGGTGAGTTTATTTTGTTTATTGTGTATAAAATTATTTTTGGAAGGCAATGACACTGTAAGGATAGACTCTCTTCTAGAATGAAGAAGGAAAGTGGAAAGGAAGAGATGTTAGATTTGCTAGACTTCTGCATAATTATGGTATAATCTTATATACCATATTCCTTATTTTTGTAGAACCCTATTGGCCGAAAGGAGGTTAAGATGTTGGTATTGCTTTTGGCAGATTTTCCCCTAACTGGTAAGTAAGGAAAACCCATTGGTCCCCAAAATTGTAGCTATTAGCACTTTCAGGAAGCCTGCGATGATTGGACCCCATAAAGAGAATAAAAGCCCGATAATCTCAGCTCCAGGAGAGGAGCTCTGGCACATATTGTTCCTCATGTTGGGTTAAAATTCAAATAAAACAAAATAAAAGAAAACAGAACTTTCTTGAAATGAGAAGTTTGTTTGTTAGTTTGTTTTAAGTGAAAATAACTTGGGTTTCCTTGGATCCCTATAAAAGGAATGTAATGACACACACATCCAGACTTCTGCAACTTTGTACTTTTAGCTTCCTGAAGCAGGCCAGACTTAGGAAATAGGATGCCAGAAAACAAAATTAACAGCCATTGCTTTTCTATCAGTTAGGGTCCTTTTCTGATTTGCTTGATGTAAATAGTGGTATAGAATTTAACCACACGAGATGTCAGAGGCCTGTGACTTCACTTGACACTTCCATATGTTAGTAAGACCAGACAGTGTGACATCGGCCCTTGGAGTTCTTGGGTGGCAGGTTTTACTACCACCTTCACCTCCAGGAACACATTATACTTTCAAATAAATCTTGATATCTATAGGCAGGAGTTTACATATGGGAGTAATATTTGAACCTCCATTTTTACACCCAGTAAAAACATCCTATAGTTAAGTATTTATTCAGTCAACTGACATTTATTGAACAATTACTGTATACTATATGCTCTACTATATGCTTTCATTTTTTATGACAAAATTACATTTAAGTGTGAAATGCATTTGGTTATAGCCAGGCAAGTATTATCTTTGGCCTCTAATAGGTATCAGGCTAAGACTACACCTTCAATTCTTTGCTCACATTTTAATGCTACCTCACCCCTCAAACACACAATAATTTCTTCATTGTATAGTCATATTATCTTCATCATTTGGGGACCATACCATGACTTCATGACCATAGACTGCCTCTTCCATCAGTTATTTCCTTATAAGTCAAGCCCACATTAATCTCTTATGCAACTTTATAGAAAAAAAGACTTGTTTAGTTACCTGGTGGATGGTGCTACAGTAGAATAGAATATAGCAGAGGATGAACAGTGGATGGAGAGTGAGGAGTCAAGAGTATAAAATGATGTTGAGTGAAAGTGCTGCTGAACCAGCCATGTAGAAAATTCTAGAGCAAAATTGGATTATACTTGTTCAGAATGCAGAGAAAATAACAGAGCAACACCTTGGGAGTCCGTCTTTTACCCCTAGGAGTGACCACGGCAGCCTAAGGAGAGCAACAGAACAGGAATCTCTTTGTGTCACAGAAGCAAAGGAGAACATAAGTTTCTAGAAGAGGGGGGCAATCAATGAATACCACATGAATTTAAAAAGTTGAGGCCACTGGTTATGGTACTTAAGAGGTCTTTTGTGACATTTTAGAGGCCAGAAGCCAGTTTAGAGGGTTGAGAGATAAATAAAAAGTTGTAATGATTACTTTTTTGAGATATTTGATGATTAAGGATGATAAGTTTTGCAACTTCGCAAGGAAATAGGATCAAGGGAAGGGATAGTTTGTTGTTTTTAGGGTAGGGGTGACTTAGACATGCTTACTGGCTGACAAGGAGGCCGAAGTGAAGCAGAATTTGATCTTTGACCCTATTTTTACTCATCAAATGTAGAGTATAGAAAATGTTTCTAAATCACCAAATATGTAGTGAGTGCATACCCTACTTGCCCAGTATCTCTGTTTTGCACAGTGTTATTGTGCAGTCTGATTAACAACTCTGGTGTTTATTCTTTTTTGCTGTTAAGGTACAGGATTAAGGTTATAATAAAAGAATCAGGATAGATTTGCACCAAAAAAAGTAGTGGAATCCAGCCAAAACAATAGATAAGATTGTTTTTAAATGGCTTTAGGGACAAGACAGTGCTACTGAACTAGTGAAAATGTGACTGACATCTTTCTATAGGTCAGGCTCAACAAAAATAAAGAGAAGATGGGAAAATCTATTAAAAATGAAGATTTAAATATAACTACTAAGAGTGTACTTTTATTCTATGATTTCCCTTTAGGCTAAATTTCAGTGTCAGTTCTTCATAAAGTTAGAAACTTTAACATGGAAAGCATCTTCCTTGTGTGGCATCTGGCAACTTCAGTGTTTTAGGAATTTTATATTTTAATATGTAATTTAAAAAATAAATTTCAGGTCCAGATTCACTTCCCCTCATTTCAATCACCCTTCCCCTTCCCTCTTCTAGAGTATGTTTTGTTTTTTCCTTTCTCAGAAGCTGATGATTATTTGCACAAAATATCTGTAATGTAAATCTTATATTTATTGTCTACGTTGATGTTGATTCTACTCAAAGAGAAAATTTTGCTGCTTAGAAATTCTTAGAATACATTTTACTGTTAAAATAAAAATGATGCAAATTTTGTAACTTGCTGAAAAACTTAAATTTTTGAAGTTATTGTAAGGGTATTATCATCTAAACCAGCATTTCCCAATTGTGTTTATTTCACCACATATTTCCAGGGGAGAGGAATTTTTCTTAGGTGCAATGCCTGTGAATTTATGGTTACAGGCAATATTACATCCTAAGGATTAAATGATTAGTTACACACCCCCAATTATATATAAGTATTTTGATTTCAGCTTTTATATTTTTATGCTGCATTTCAAGTTAGTGTGCAAACATTACTGATAATGTAATGTTGATACAAATTTAAAAATACTCCATCAAGGGGAATCAAAATAGTTTAATAACATCTTTCTGCCGAGTAAAAGCAATGCACAAAATCAGCAGTAACTTAGATTAAATGATTCCCCCCCACTCCAGAGAAAATGTTTAAGTGTATTTCTAAAACTATTGTGAAAATTTTGTTTGTTAATTTCTTATTTATGATTTCTAGTTTAAACTTTTCCCTTATCATTTTATACTGGAGAAAATAGATTTCTATAGTATCCTACATAGAGAGGCAAACCAAATGGTTTCACATATTAATTATTGAGGATATCTTTTTACTTTGTTTAAGAAAATATTTAGCAGAGCTGAACTTACAATAATAGCATAAATGGGCTTATTAAATCTGTGACCAACAGTTTTCAACACTTTGCTTTGTAATTGGAAGGATCGCAAGGGAAAGCAAGTTCATATGGTTGGTTAAAATTAAGGTTATTTTTGATGGAATTAAACAGCTTGATAATCAAGTTGTGAACTCTATGCATTTCTTTTTTTAAGATTTTATTTATTTATCTTTAGAGGGGAAGGGAAGGAGAGAGGGAGACAAATACCAAAGTATGGTTGCCTCTTGTGCATCCCCTGCTGGGAACTGGCCTGCAACCCAGGTATGTGCCCTGACTGGGAATCGAACTGCGATCCTTTGGTTCTCAGGCACACGCTCAATCCATTGAGCTACACCAGCCAGGGCTCTATGCATTTCTTAATTAATTTAGTATGATTATTTCTTCAAAGTCCTTGTTCCATGTTGCCAATTAACTACACCTCATAGGCAGCTCAGCTCCTTTTCCAGGGTCAACTCTTTGGTATATTAGTATTACACTTTTTTATTATATTCAGTAACAAAGTTGAATTTGCAAATGGATCATTTTTGGGTTTGATTATCAATAACACATTCTCAAAGTCCTTTTACTTAGTGCAGTTATATTTTTAACAATGAGATTTACACATTGAAATTAAGATAATTAAATGTATTAATAATTACTAAAATTAAAATATATATAGAAAAATATTTTTCCAAAAGTCTTTACTGTGTTATCTTTGTTTCCATGTGTATGATTAATATTGTCATAAATACTGATGAAATGATGACTTGTTTGTTGAGCTTAGAATGGAAAAATTCCAGCAAAGAAGACAAAAATGAGTGATGAGAGAGTATTTCCAAACAAACCCCTCTTAAAATGGCTTTTCAGTAAATGCGTTTGCCTCCACTTCTGCCCAGCTGCATTAAGTTGAGAGGAAAATTTACTTAAACGATGCCAAGTACCTTGTCTTTTTCTTTCTTTTTAAAATTTAAATATTTTATTGTTTGTGCTATTACAGTTGTCCATGTTTTCTCCCTTTGCCTCCCTTCACCCAGCCCACCCCCTCAACTTCCACAGTCAGTCTCCACACTGTGTCCATGTACATGGGTCATGCATATATATACCTTGTCTTTTTCAAAGCTAGGGAAGTCAGCTTTTGTAGGACTTGACACTTTTGAGAGGTAGTCATTCACTTTTTTCAGATTCGAATTCTATTTGATTTCTCTTGTGTATATTCATCAATGAAGCTCCCTCCTTTTTCAAAAGGTAAGCTTACATTTGGCTCTTTAGCCTCAGTTTCTAGTATAGTATTAATATTACTATATACCCATATTGACATCCAAAGTCTTGTAGCTTCTTTTCCTGGAAGGAATTTGATTTTTCCAATATTCTAATTGAAAATTGGAGCATCATATGTGCAGAACAGTTGGCAAAAGAGGGGAAGGTGGTCAATTTATCAGACTCCAGTCATCAAGCTATACAAATTCATATAAAAAACAATATCTGCAAAAATACATGAAGAAAGGTCAAGAATACCAGTTTTGTGTGACTTTTGCAATTGACTTTTATAGAGTATCAACTCTGGCAATCTTCAAAAGCAGTGTAAAACAAAGAAATCACTACACCTATAACCTTGGAAAATGGTTGCAGCAATAAAATATACTAGACCTTATGCCTTCTTTTTGTTTGAAAGCCATTTTACAGAATACATATTTATTAGAAGTTTATAGTAGTGCATCTGAGTGATAAATGTGCCATAACACATACACACAAACACACACAGGAACCTTTTCTTTAAATTTATTGTTGTTCAGTTACAGTTGTCCCCATTTTCACCTATTACTCTCCCCTGCCCTATGCACACCCAACCTCCCACATTGAGCCCTGCCCCCTTGTCCTTGTTCATGGGTCATTTATACATGTTCCTTGATTAAACCCTTCCCCTTTTCCCCTGTTATTCCCTTCTCCCCTCCCCTCTGGTCATTGTCAGTTTGCTCTTTAATTCCATGTCTCTGGTTCTATTTTGCTTGCTTATTTGTTTGGTTGATTAGGTTCCACTTATAGGTGATTTCATATAGAATTTGTCTTTCAATGTCTGGCTTATTTCACTTAGAGAAATACTCTCCAGTTCCATCCATGCTGTTGTGAAGGGTAGAAGCTCCTTCTTTCTTTCTGCTGCATAATATTCCATTGTGTAAATGTACCACCATTTTTTGGTCCACTCATTTACTGATGGGCACTTAGCCTGCTTCCAGCACTTGCCTATTGTAAACAATGCTGCTATGAATATTGGGATGCAGAGGTTCTTTTGAATTGGTGTTTCAGGATTATTGGGGTATAATTCCAGCAGTGGGATTAGTGTATCAAAAGGCAGCTCTATCTTTAGTTTTTGTAGGAAATTCCAGAGTGTTTTCCACAGTGGATGCACCAGTCTGCATTCCCATCATGGTGTACTAGGGTTCCTTTTACTCCACAGCTTCTCCAGCACTTGTTTGTTGATTTATTAGCAATGGCCATTCTGACAGTTGTGAAGTGGTATGTCACTGTGGTTTTAATATGCATCTCTCTAATGTCTAGTGATATTGAGCATACTTTCCTATGTTTATGGGCCCTCTGTATGTCCTCTTTGGAGAAGTGTCTGTTCAGGTTCTTTGCCCATTTTTATTTGGGCTGTTTGCCTCCCTGGGGTGGAGTTGTGTGAGTTCTTCATATATTTTGGAGATCAAATCCTTATCCGACTTTCCTATGAACTTGATTTTCTTTTCATTTTGCTGATAGTTTTTTTACTCATTTGATGAAGCCCCATTCATTTATTCTTTCCTTTATATCTCTTGCTCTAGGGGACACAACAATGAAAATATTGCTGTGTGGAATATCTGAAATTTTCTAGGACTTTTATGGTCTTGTGACTTATATTTAAGTCTTTTGTCTATCTTGAGTTTATTGTCATGTATGATTTAAGTTGGTGGTCAAGTTTCATATTTTCATATGTAGGTGTCCAGGTCTCCCAAAACCATTTGTAAAGAGGCTATTTTTACTTCATTTTATGCTACTGCCTCCTTTGTTGAATATAAATTGACCATAGAGGTTTGGGTTTATTTTTGGGCTCTCTATTCTGTTCCATTGATATGTGTCTGTTCCTGTCAGGACCAGGTTTGTTTTAATACTGTGGCCTTGTAATATAGTTTGATATCAAATATTTTGATCCCTCCTACTTTGTTCTTTCTCAGAATTGCTATGGCTATTTGGGGTTGTTTATGGTCCCATAAATTTTTGAAATGCCTGTTCTATATCTGTGAAATATGTCTTTGATATTTTAATAAGGATTGTGTTGATTCTGTAAGTTGCTTTGTGTAGTATGGGCATTTGATGATGTTAATGCTTCTAATCCATGAACATGTTATATGTTTCCATTTATTTGTGTCATAATTTCTTTCCTCGGTGTTGTGTAGTTTTCTGACAAGTGTTTTAATTCCTTGGTTAGGTTTATTCCTAGGTACTTTATTTTTCTTGTTGCTATAGCTACTGGGATTTTTTTCCTAATTTCTCTTTCTGATATTTCATTGTTGGTGTACAAAAATGCCTTCAATTTGTGAATGTTGACTTTGTACCCCACTGTTTTGCCACTGTTGTTAGGTTGAGTAGTTTTTTGGTAGAGTCTATAGCATTTTCTATGTAAACTATCATGTCATCTGCAAACAATGACAAATTTACTTCCTCCTTTCCAACTGGGATACCTTTTGATTATTTTTCTTGTCTTATCACTGTTGCTAGAACTTCCAATACTATGTTGAACAGAAGTGGTGAAAGCCAACATCCTTGTCTTTTTCCTGATCTTAGTGGAAAAACTTTTAGCTTTTGCCCATTGAGTATGATTTGACTGCAGGTTCTTCATATATGGCCTTTATTATGTTGAGGCATGCTCCCTCTATTCCCACTTTGCTGAGTGCTTTTATAATAAATAGGTACTGTACCTTATCAAATGCTTCTTCCGCATCTATTGATATGATCATGTGATTTCTGTCTTTCCTTTTGTTTACATTTATTGATTTGTGGATATTGTACCATCCTTACATACCTGGGATGAATCTCAGTTGATCATGATGTATAATCTTTTTTTTTAAAGATTTTATTTATTTTATTTTTAGACAGAGGGGAAGGGAGGAAGAAGGGGAGGGAACTATCAATGTGTGGTTGCCTTTCACATGCCCCCCACAGGGGACCCAGTCCACAACCCAGGCATGTGCTCTGACTGGAAACCAAACCAGCACCCCCCTGGTTCACAGGCCAGCACTCAATCCACTGAGCAACACCAGCCAGGGCTGATGTTTCTAATGCATTACTGTATGCAGTTTGCCAATATTTTGTTGAAGATTTTAGCATCTATGTTCATCAGTGATATTGGTCTGTAATTTTTTTTATTTGTTGTGTCTTTATCTGGTTTGGGGATTAGGATGATGCTGGCTTCATAAAAACAGTTTGGGAGTCTTCTCTCTTCTTGGATTTTTTGAAATAATTTGAGAAGGATAAGGGTTATCTCTTTTTGGGGGGTGTTATCTCTTTCTTAAATGTTTCATAAAATTCTCCTGTGAAACTGCCTGGTCCAGGGCCTTTGTGGGCTGGGAGTTTTTTGATTACTGCATCAATTTCACTAGCTGTTATCAGTCTGTTCAGTCTTTCTGCTTCTTCTTGATTCAGTTTTTGAAGATTATATGATTGTAGAAATTTGTCCATTTCACCCCGGTTTTAAAATTTCTTGGCATATAGTTCATAGTAATTTCTTACAATCTTTTGTATATCTGTGGTGTCAGTTGTAATCTCTCCTCTTTCATTTCTGATTCTGTTTGTTTGGGTCCTCTCTCTGTTTTTCTTGATGAGCCTGCTTAAAGGCTTGTCGATTTTGTTTATGTTTTCAAAGAACCAGCCCCTGGATTTATTGATCCCTTGAATTGTTCTTTTAGTCTGTGTGTCATTGAATTCTGCTCTAAACTTGATTATTCCCTTCCTTCTGTGGTAGATTGCAGTTGTATTGTAGATATGTAGTGGCTGTGGATCTTTTAAATTGTAATATCTGACCTAAAATAAAATAAATATATGACTAAAATAAATGTCATACATTTTTTATTGATAATTAGTTTTTTGTGTCAGAGCAGGGCTAACTCAAGAATAATCAACTAAGGAAAAAAGGGAAGAAGAATATTATGATTTTTTAAGAAGTGATAGAGATAATGTAATTTTTTTGTCTTTTCTAATAGAAATAGCTTCTTACTCTGTGCCAGGCACTGTGGTATGCATTTTACACATATTATCTCACTACAACCCTGTGATGTTGGTGTTATTATTTATCTCCTCTAATAGGCAGGGCATGTGAGTCTCTGAGAGATTAAGTAGCACATCCAGTGATATTCTGCTAGTAAACAGCAACATAAAAAACTTGAACTTACCTCTCTAACTCCACAGTATATGCTTATAACCCCCATGGTTATATTATGGAAGTAGAAAAAAATCATTGGGATCTTGGGTTTGCTGCCTGTCTCTTTCACTATATCTTAATGACATAGCACTGAGCACTGGTGAAAGACAGTATGGTTTGATGAAGTAAACATCTGGAATGACCAGATGCTACAAACTTTACAATATACTTCTGAGTTATAAAACTATAAAATGTTAGAAGTGGAAGGCAGAAACCATCATTAAATTAATAGTAAGCTTGTGCAGGATAAGTATGTTCTGCACAATACTGTCAGTAACAGCAGCCACACTTTTAAAAGTTGAATTACAGTGAGGTATGCTATTATTTAACAGTGGCAATTCCTGATATTTTATAGGAATCTTTTGTTTAGGAGATTTTCATACAAACTATGCTCAGTGCATGAGCTACCACAGCATATTTTTTCTCTTTTCGTTTTTTTTTAAATTTATTGATTACTCTATTAAAGTTGTCCCAGTTTTTCCCCCTTTACCACCCTCAACCTAGCCTTCTCCCACTCTCACAGTCAATCCCCACACCATTGTCCATGTCCATGGGTCATTCATATATATTCTTTAACTAATCCGTTCACATTCTTTCAAATACTCATCACGTCTCCCCTCCCCTCTTATCACAGCACATTTTAAATCCAGGTTTGATTTTCCCCCTGATATTTGACCTCCCAGAAATTTTGTTTTACTCTTCTTTCCATCTCGCTTTCTGCTTTTTTTGTGTGTTGATTGTTTATTCAACATGCCTCTGTGAACACATTATATAAGTCAACCACGTTTCTAAGTGTTGAGGATAATATCCCTGAGCAAGTGTTCAAATAAGTTTTAGTATTAAGGTAAGGAACCTAAACTCTTTTCTATCACTTGACCATCACAAATCATTATTATCTAAAGGTAAATAATAGGTTGCCTTGGATGTCCTTCTGTAGCCTAATTATGTTGTTTTAAAATTTTACCTACTTATTTGTAATAGCTAAAAAGAGGAAACAGCCCAAATGCACATCAGTTGATGAACAGATAAACATAATGTGAGTATCTATACAATTGAGTATAATTAAGAAATAAAAACAATGAAGTACAGATACATTCTACAACATGCATAAACCTTGAAAACATTTTTCTTGGTGGAAGAAGATAGACACAAAAGGCTACATACTGCATGATTCATTTCATTTATATGAGATGTCCAGTAGACAAATCCATAGAGACAGAATGTACATTAATGGTTGCTTAAGGATAAAGTAGTGGGGACATAGCTAAAGGGTACAGGATTTCTTTGATGAGAAAGGTACTAAAATATTCAAGAATTGATTATGATGATTGGTCATATTTGTGAATATGCTAAAACCACTGAATTCTACATTTTATTATTATTTTTAAAAATTATTATTTTTAATTTTATTTTAATTGTTGTTCTTGTACGGTTTTCTGTCTTTTACTCCCATCCCAGCCCACTGCCCCAGCCCTCCCCAACTCCCTCCCATTTCTATGTGGATTATATCTCAATAAAGCTGTTATTAAAAGTTATACTGACTGATGTATGATAAAAGTTGTATCATTCCCATTTGAATAATTACAAAGGTAAATTCACAGGTAAATTGAGAAGGTTGTTGATGTATTTTAAAGAGAAGCAATGGATTTGGACAGCTTTGCATTTCCATTTATTCTGTAACTTTTATGGGGAAGGTAGATTTCTTATATAAAGACTCACACTGAGCATCTCTGTTTTGGGGGTGCCTCTCTTATTGGTCCCACTATACACTGGGCATTTTTCCATGATACCATGTATATGGAACGAATCTTTATTTTCCCACCAGCTAGTACGGTGTCTTCCATATGCTTACAACTTCCATTGGTTTAGCAAGTATTTCTAGAGAACATACTATGTGTGAGATATTGAGCCAGACATTGACAACAAATGAGATATGTCCTTGAGAACCTCAGAGTTAAGCAGACAGCTAAGCAAGGGTTTCTCTATATTGTGACAATTGTTAAGATAGATACAGGCCAACATGTTTAATGGGGATGCTGGAACTCTGAGTATAGTTTCATGTCTGGATCTAATTTAACCACACATCTGATAAGCATATCCCATACAAGTCATTTTCCTCTACATTTGAACACATCCATTAAGAAAGCACTCATTTTTCATCAACATAGTAAAGTTAAATTTCATTTTCCTAATCCACCAAATGCTTATGTATTTTGATATCAAGTCTATGAATACAATGCAACTACTTATTTCATTTGTAAATAAAACTTAAGGAGAGCTGTTGTTAATATTGCTTGGCACCTCCTGAAATCATATTATGTCTTAATAGAACTTTGAACAGAACATAATCAACAAAAGAAAAAAGCAAACAAAATATACCCAAAGACACTGAAATTAAGAACAATTTAACAATAGCCAGAGGGGAGCTGGGAGGGGACAGTGGGGGGAAGTGTTTTCAGGAACCACTGTAAAGGGCACATGGACAAAACCAAGGGGAGGATGGAAGCAAGGGATCCCTCCCAGTGGGTTTGGCTGGGGTGGGGTGTAGTGGTGGGGAGAAAATACAGACAACTGTAATTGAACAATAAAACAATTTAAAAAATAAAATAAAACAGAACTTTGAATAATCTTCACAACTTGAAAAATATTTGGATTTGTTATGTGCTAAAATTGCTCATAATGTCTGTGAATTTTAGGCTAGGTTTGTGCACTTTTGTGCCCATGGGATGCAGTACAGTGTAATCATTGACATCAAGCATTCTGGAGCATGCCTGAATTTGATTCTGGCACTTCCACTTATCCACTCTGTGACCTAAGACCAATTTACTTAATCTTTCTGTGTCTCAATATTCTCATCTGTAAAACAGGGACAATAATGGTATCTACCTCAAAGGATTGTTATGAGCAGTAAATGAAGTAATGTATGTGAAAATCCTAAGATTAACAACACAGTGAACACAGTGCTTACATTTGATATTACTATATTTCTGATTCAACTAAAATTTTATGTTTTATTCTGTTTTAATAAATCATACCCATGCACCTTTAAATGACATTTAAATCATTAGAGACTGATGTCAAGTATCAATTTTCAACTGGTGTGTTGTGGCACACTGATATGCTGCAAAAATATTTAAAACATGTAATACATGACTATTTAGTTAGGTACACTGATCTGTTTTCCCTTAGATTCTTGAATAAAAAACTGACAACAGCCAACACAACAATAGCCATCTGGTGTGAATAAATCAAAATTATACTTATTTTTGTCAGATTAGCAAGAAATATACTGTAATTTTTGGTGTGCCCCAGAATTTTAGCAATTACCTTATTTGTGCCATGGGAAGAAAAAAGTTGAAAATTGCTGGTATGAATGTTTCTCTTACACAGAGAATATAATCCTTTGACTTTGCTCTTTTGACCTTTTGTTCTTTTTACACCAAACACCAAGTAGGTTCTCTCTTATCTCTACTTGGAAATGAAAAGCCAACTTTGACATTCCTTTCTGCTTCTTTTACATAGCCTCAGAGTTTTATAATAAATTACATTACTATATCCTATCAGCTTCATAAAATCTCCATGGTTCGCATATAATCCCATGCTCAGAGATCAGTGCTTTTAGAATATTTGTTGCATGCTTTAAAATCTACAAGAAATAAAGCGCACAACAAAATTGAAATTACACTTGGCCTCATTGATACCATATTGTTTGCCAAACCTGTGATTTAGATAGGCATTTGTTTAGTCAAACAGTAAAATTATTGGCCAGTATGATGTCTAGAGGACTTCCATTCTTCTACTGCTGATAAATGCCTTTTGGCGGTGTTTAGGAATTCTACTTGGTTAAAAAAAAAAACCTTGAAAAACACAAATTCATTTAGAATAATAGAGAATTAACTTTACTCTTTTTGCCTTAGTGCCGGTTATTGCTAACCTTTCATCTTTCTATATTGCTTCGCATTTATTAGTACAATGATGATATCACTTTCAGGGTCAAGCACAGGAAACTGCTAAAAATGACAAAAAGGAGTGAGGTAGCCTGTTTGGCACAGAAAATAGAAGCCTGGTGGGACTAAATGTTATACCTAAGTACAGCTCAGTCCAGGGTCCAGAGAAGATCCACATTGTTCTTTCAATCTTTATGGACCAAGTTGTTACAATGTCTTCATCATTATATTTAAATTACAATTGTATCTTTGTCATTAAATGAATACATATTAATGTTGTACCCACCAAAACAAAGGTTCCTCACTAGCAATAAGTAATGGGTTAATTATGGCTTTTATATGTATGGTCATTATTGATTTTTGTTCAGAAGTTCCCTTAAGTAAAATACATAAGCAGTTAAGGTGGGTTTAGAAAATTACCAATGAATAGTCTTTACTTGCTGTGCTTATCTATATAAATCGTCATGTGTTTAGTGACTAACTCTTCAGAGCTTTTACCAAGATAATAAACAGAAGCAGCAGTAACCAGTTCCCTTGTATTTCTCAATCATTGGCATACCTTTTAGTCATACTTTAGATTTAAGGAGGGCTCTGTCTCTCCCTAGGAATCCAAACTATGCTATCTCCTAGCTAGCTCCCTGGAAAATCTAAGCCTCCTTATTGCTCAATAACTAAAGTTTAATCAAGCTCTCATACATTCCTTTATATTGTATATATAATGTCAAGAGATTTGAACATGTGTTATGCATTAGCCAGCACCTAGTACAAACTAACAGTGTAAGAGTACAGTAGTATACATCAGTATGGTTATATATTATTGAAATACTTATTGGAATACTTCCTTATTGGTTGGTAAAAAGACACCAGCCAGAACACCCTTTGTAATGCTCACTTCCTGTACACCCCCATGATTCAGCAACAAAAAAGACATTGCCTAGCAGAATACCATTAGTCCTGATGGTCATGTGCCCATGTTTTAATTGTTTAGTATTTTGAATTTTCTTCCTGGCTCATAGCCAATTGTGAGATCTACCTCTATCCCCACTACCCATGCCATTGGAGGTCTGTAACCTTCACAGTCTTTTCATGGGTCATTTTCCCCTGACTTCATCCAAAATGTTAGCCAGCATTCTGAGAGAAGAGTCATATCCCTTGAAGATATGGGGTACTACTTTTAGAGCTCACCTTGTAACAGACACTTTAGACCTCATGTAAACCAGGTGCTAAAACTTTTGAACTATATTACTAGGTGAGTCCCCTGGACCATGCCTGAGAGCACTCCAGAGCCCATGTCATTTGCATTTTAAGGGGTAACCTATCACATTTGCTTCAACACCTTAGACAGAGAAAAATTTTGCTACATTTTATTTGATTGAATCTGGTTTTGTAAACTACAGAACAATTTAGTTGGTGTGCTTGTGGGAGACGCAATAGACACAGGTACACTCTGAAGTCATAGCCAATAAATAGCTGCCAGAAGACACACAAACTGTAAAAGTAGACATGAGGACTCCAAACACACAGGCATTTGGGGCTATTTAGTAGTGTCCAACATGTTCTTCAAGGCATGACTAATGTGTCTTTGTAAAGATGACCTAGAGTTATCAGAAAAAGTATAACTTTTATTTTACTGTCTTATGTCAAAGGGGGCAAAAATTTTAAAGAGACTTTCAGAAAGATTTTTATCCAGATTTATAAAAAGAGACAAATATTGATGTTTTAGAGTTTTGTCTTTTGAAATTTCACTTTTATTGACCCCCACTTGCCAGTGTTCCAATAAATAAGTTGTTATTGGACTTCTGGCCAAGATGGAGGAATAGGTGGACAAACTGTGCCTCCTTGCACAACCAAAATTAAGGACAACAAAGATTTAGAAACAAGAAAACATCCAGAACTGATAGAAAAATTGAACTGTACAGAAGTCCAACAACCATTCATCCTGATCGGTAAGAAGGGCAGAGTCGCAGCAGGAAAAAATGGAGGTTGGCGGACCTGGGTGCATAGGCAGCAGCGGCTGGCAGACCACAGGAACACAGGTGGCAGCAAGTGGACCCTGGGCACAGGGTGGCAACAGTGCAGACCCAGTGAAGCCGTGCAAGGCAGCTGGCTGACCAGGTGGTCCCACATTTGTGGTCAGATAATCCAGGCAAAGGAGAAGCAGCAGAAGGGACTGGAATCCAAGAGAGAGTGGAGCTAGAGCCATTGTTCCCTCTCGGACCCCACCCCCACATAAAGTATCACAACCCAGCAATTGGGCTGCCCTGCCCTGGGGGACACCTAAGGCTCTGCCCCTCGCTATGTAATAGCCATGACAAGACCAAAAAAAATACCAAAAATGGCTCAAATGGGAGAACAGATCAAAGCCCCAGAGCTAAGTCATCTAAGTGACTAAGAGATAGCCAACCAATCCAATGCACAGTTCAAAGCACTGGTGAGCAGGATGCTCACAGAATTGGTTGATTTTGCTCACAAATTAGATGAAAAAAATGAAGGCTACAATAAGTGAAATGAAGAAAAATGCACAGGGAACCGATAGAGATAGGAGGAAAACTGGGACTCGAATCAATGGATTAGACCAGAAGGAAGAAAGAAACAACGAAACAGAAAAGAATGAAGAAACAAGAATTCAAAGAAAAAAATGAGGAGAAGCTTAGGAACCTCCAGGACATCTTTAAACACCTCAACATTTGAATTATAGGGGTACCAGATGGGGAAGAGGAAGAGCAACAAGTGGAAAACTTATTTGAACAACTAATAAAGGAGAACTTCCCCAAGCTGGCAAAGGAAATAGATTTCCAGGAAGTCCAGGAAGCTGAGAGAGTCCCAAAGAAGTTGGACCCAAGGAGGAACACACCAAGGCACATAATTACATTAGCCAAGATTAAAATGAAGGAGAGAATTCTAGAAGCAGCTAGAGATAAGGTCACAGTCACCTACAAAGGAGTTCCCATCAGACTGCCAGCTGATTTCTCAAAAGAGACCTTCCAGGCAAGAAGGGGCTGGAAAGAAGTATTCCAAGTCATGAAAGTCAAGGACCTACAACCAAGATTGCTGTATCCAGTGAAGCTGTCATTTAGAATGGAAGGGAAGATAAAGTGCTTCTCAGATAAGGTCAAGTTAAAGGAGTTCATCATCACCAAGCCCTTATTATATGAAATGTTAAAGGAACTTATCTAAAAAAAAAAAAAGAAGATAAAAATAGGACAGTAAAAAGACAGCAAACTCACAGATATTAACAACCACACCTTAAACAAAAGCAAACTAAGCCAACAGCTAGAACAGGAGCCGAAACACAGAAATGGAGATCACATGGAGGGTTAGCAACAGGGGAATGGGAGGAGGAGAGATGGGGAAAAGGTACAGAGAACAAGGTAGAAAATAGGGGGATGGTAAGAATAGTGTGGGAAAAGTAGAAGCTGAAGAACTTATGACACATGGACATGAACTAAAGGGGAGGAATGTGGGTGGGAGGGGATGTGCAGGGTGGAGGGGAATGAATGGGAGAAATGGGACAACTGTAACAGCATAATCAATAAAATATATTTAAAAATAAGTTGTTATTGTTAAAAGATCTTAATGTGAACTCATGGAATTTTATAATGTCTGATGGATCAGTAACATTAATAAAATTGTTCCTCACAGAAATTATGGTGTTGAGAAAATTTTTCTGGGACAAGAACCAGCATTTAATAAGAAGTAGCTGTTTCTGGTGAAAGCACTTCTGAACTCATAAAGTTTATTTATGGAGGCAAAGAATACAGAATATTAATCTTTTGTGCTCTTTTTAATGAAATATGATTGAAGAATTATTTTCTCACTAATAATAGTATAAGAGAGCCTGACGAAGAAGAATCAAAGCTGAACTCTTGTTATCATTCAATTTCTGCATGTGCATCTTTTTCTCCCATAAGTATGCATTATATATAGAGGGAAAATTATTTTCCCTCATTAATATCATACCTGCTCCAAAAATATTTGTGCATATTTTCAAATAGAAATGTGGACTAAAAAAAGGATAAAAATAAAGAACAACTTAAAATGTTTTTAAAGGTTCATTTTGCCAGTGGAACTTTTTTTCAAACAAGAATAAGACTGCTTATCATGTGAGGATTTTCAAGTGCTGTGTGAATGTGAAGGCTCACAATACCCTGCATTAGAGGTAGTACCCTCCTGAAAAGAAATCGTACAAAAGGGCGTGTTTCTTGTGTGTGCTTAGTAAAACCCCACATGCATTTTCTTCAGAAGTATAACTTTTAAAATAAGTTCAGCTTTGTATTATTTAGTGTAATGAACAGCAAATATTCTAATTAATTTAAAGTAGATACCTCCATCATAAGAAAGTAAATACCATAGTAGCTTACAAGATGTGCCCTAGAGTTTTCTATGTACAAATGTACATATCCAAAGAAATTTACTTGATAGACTCCAATTACAATATATATATGCTAAAATATATTTTTGAAAACCTGCTATGTGCTCAGCAGTAAAAAGTCTATTTTAGTTCCCTTTTTCTTCATTATTCCCTTCTTTTTTCTTTATTAATCTTGTATCATGTCAGCTTCCATCTGCTTTTAGAAAACAGCATTTGTGTTGCATCAGATGGTGTTTAAAGTATGCTCTTTTCAACTCTGCTTAGCATAACTAGTGTATTTGGATACCAAATACAATAGGATGTTTTATTTTGGTAATTTTGTCTTTAGTTGATACAGTATCACTCCACTTATCACTAATGGTTTTCCTGATTTTTCTGTTGGCATAAATAACTTGGTAAATAAATGAAATATGGAATTATTATTTTTTCTCAGGTTTTAATTCTAGTTCCCAATAGATTTGAGAATTGATAGTTTCTCAATTATTTGTGTCAGCTTATAGACCTTTGTAATTGTAAGAAGCAGATTTTTTTATTTTAGCTACCATTATAAGATATAATTAATTTTGAATTTATATTGTAGGATCATATTTTTTCTTTTACTGAGATTGTTAACACATTCTCAAATGCAGTGAAACATTAAGTGGAATCCAACTGTCTGAAAACCACAGTCAATAAAAATCTTATCTGCATTTGGTCATTAAGAAAAATAAAATATGAATTTACCAGAGATCAAGTGTAAGAAAAAAACCCACATTGTTATAGCCTAAGGTCAATTTATACTTAAGCAAAACACCAACAGCTTCTGTTAACCTTAATAAGAATTGATGTCCAGGAATGCTGGTCTTAAGGTATTAAAACATCTCTAGTAATGAGAGAAACATATAATTAGGTTTTATGTATGTTGTTTATTAACATATACGTTTATACACACACACACACAGAGGATTGTGTTGAAAAGATTTCTATCCAAAGTGGTTTCTAGTAACCACATTTTTAAAAAAAAATCACCCAATGTTTTCATTAACTGAATCTATTTTATATCATTGACTGATTTTGGACAGTAGCATGCTTTAGCTTTTCATAAAACTGATGAAGAAAAGCTATTTTTCTCATGTATCCACTATTTATGTTCATAATCTCATACGATATTATTCTCCTCTTGTATCCTAAAAAATTCATCTAACCACTTTTGGGTAGAATGATGGCTGAATATTTGTTAAATTTACTATCATGTTTGTTCAATTAATTATGAATGAGAAATCCACTCATTTTCTAAATCTTCATTGTTAGGAACTGCTAGGCAATTGATTCAGCTGTAATCTGTATATGTACATTTTAAATACCACCAAAGTGATGAAAACAGTCATTGTAAATACATGGCTTTAATTATTTGCTAATATTTTGTGGAGTACCTTTTTCTTAAATTATGCTTTGCAAAGCTAGCCTTATGCAGACTCTATGCTTGCAATTCTGTTAGCTGCCACTAAGTCATACCTAGTTGTAAATTCCAATCATGTGGGCTTTCCATGTGTGGATAATAGTGAGAATAGGTTTATAGTATACAATGGAATCAGGTTTTGTTTTCTATGAAAATTAATTTTTCATTAAAATTATCAATATAAATATTCAGTTACCAGTTATAGACAGATTGGCACACAATTTTAATAATATTTAAGGAAATGAAAGTGCATAGTTATGAGTATTTTTCTCCTACCAGCTTTTGTTAATAACCTCATACACTTTCTTTGGTTTTTCTTTTAAGGAGAATTTTTTCTTTTACTCAAAATACATGGCGTTTTAAGAAGCTCTTGGCCATATGCCTATATAGCTTCCTGTAGGCTTTCTGCTTATAGCTTTCTCTTCTACTGCCCTAGTTAATTGTTTTTGTTGTTAGTTCCAACTGCTCTAAATAACTAAAGTCTGAATTTTTTAGGTTTCAAGTGAAGTATTATTTCTTAGAACTTTTTATATAGGAAAGAACTGTGTCATATATGCTGTGCAATGTCTCATTAGGCTTAGCTCCTTTTCAGCCAACAGTCATAAGATTTTATCTATTCTCCCAATAACACACACACACACACATACATACACACCCTAAATACCCACATCCCTCTCTCCCCAACCTCCCATGCACTGGTTTCCAGCAATATGATATAAACATGTACATATGTGGCTGTATCTTCCTTTGGTTTTTGAAAAATCCTGTGGTGGTCTCTTTTCCACCAGCTAGCTGCCAGCTTTTATCATGAATTCCAAATCTTGCTTTCTTTTGGACTTTGATGCTAGGATTGTTTTAAAAATCTAATTTGTATCAAATAATAAAGATTATCTATTAACTTCCTTAGCAGGTTCCTGGTAGTTTTATAGTCTTCTTTGTAAAAAGAGGCCATTACTCTATTACTTCTTTTGAAAACATTTATTTCGGATTCCAAATTGTAAATAGATTGGTTTTAAGTAGAAATGTAGTGGCTTATGTTCTTTTGATCACATGTATTCTCATAACATGAAAATTAAGAATTTAAATATAAGGAGAAAGAAGAGAGAGATTGAGAGAGAGAGAGAGAGAGAGAGAGAGAGAGAGATTAAAACATCTCCAAGGGGGAGAATGCAACTCTAGGTATTAGAATTTAGCTCTTGTGCTGGCTATGTCACTAACTCTCTTTGTAACTATGCCAAAGTCCCTTATCATTATAGCCCTGTTGTCTTGTCTGAAAAATGTGGTAATTGCTCTGTAGATCATCATTACCTGCATTGTGACTGTGACTCAGGCTCATACTAAAGCAAAAATGTGGAGAATGCATCTTAACTTCAGGTCTGCTTGAGTTCATGACTGAACAACTCAACTGCCTATAAAAACACATATTTTATGCATAATGAAAGTGTATATGTTTGTTCTTTTTCTTTCCTGCATTTCTTGGACCTGCTGTGATCAATGTACTGAATGCTTTGCATTTGGGAGACATTGGTAGATATAATGCTTTCACATTCACATTAAAGGAAAATAGGAATCCTGTGATGGTTATTTCTTTCATTTGTGTAGATACGATCATTGTAGTTTATAAGAATTATTACCTTTGAATAAGAGAGCATTCTAAGAGGGCATTTGATTGTAGTTTATAAGAAATATTACCTTTGAGTAAGAGAGCATTCTAAGAGGGCATTTGAATAAGAGAGTATTCTAAGATAGCACAGCATGTTATTCTGTATTTCTCAGATTTATAGTTAAAAATAAGTGAGATTCAGAATTTAATCATATGCTACTCTAATAGTTTGGGCATGTGAGATTATCCCTCTAATTAGATTAGAAACTCATTGAGGGAAGAGAACCTGTCTCATAAATGCATTTTGTATCAACCAAAAACCAAATGCAGTGCTATGCACATAATATACAAGTTAACGTTGCACTTCTTCTCAGGTACTATAATAAAAAGCTACTGACTCATGGCACTTTAGCCTTGTATGGCTAAAATGTAGCTTTTAATGTTTCTAATCCAACTTCCCATGTCATGTGGTAGAAACCAAGTGAACAGGGGTGCAGTCTAGTGAAGCAGTCCAATGCACCATGGAAGAGCCAGTCCTTCAATGTGTTGAGGTAAAATGTGTAGGTCCATGACTCTCTATAGTTGTAACCAATAGAACCTTTTAAAGAAACACAAAACAAGTCAACTTCTTGCCTTTATGTTTTTCTTGTTTATCTCTAGAGTTTCTCGTTTTTAAGAATTTATATAAGGAACTTAATGGCTTCAGAGTAAACACATAACATTTGAAAAATTAGTCATTATAAAGTAATGGGACAAAATTTGTCAGATTCCTGTTTCCATATTGAACAAGATGAAATCAGCTGATTTATTTCAGAAGCACTTAATTAATGCTTATTTTGTGGTGTGCACTATTCTATAGTGCTTTATAAATATTAACACATTCCAAATTACAGAACAACCCTATGAGATAGATACTATTATTGACACCATTTTATGGGTGAGGAAACTGAAGTACAGATCATTTAGGTAACTTGCCCAAGATATTTCAACTAGTAGGTAAGAGGTGGGATTATGAACAAGGTCTTCTGACTCTCTTCTCAACCATTATGTTATTGTAGGATATGTTCCATGTTATTTTTTTTTTTTTGAAGCAGGGACATTTAATTTTTAAATTTTTTTGTTCCCATAAGTAAGTACCTAGTTGTTTAAAATTTACATTTTCATGAGACATTATTTAATTATTTTCAAACTGTTTCCCTTTTAAAGATCTAGAAAAGGTACTGCTTAAAGATTTGTAAAGACACTGCTTTCATTTACTCTGTTTTTGTGACCTTTAAGTACTATACCTTTATTTAGATTATATAAAACTTTTTCCTATTTAATTAACTGATGTTGCTAACATCTGGATAAATTTTATTCTAGTCTCCAAGGATGCTGTTACATCAGCTCTGTTTTCTGTCCCTGGGGTAGCTCTCTACTCTTTCCCATCCAGGTCTTTTGCACTCTCTCACACTGAATTTATTTAAATATTCACTTTAGCTAAGGTCAAGGTTTTTTTTTTTTATTTTATTGTTTATGCTGTTACAGTTGTCCCACTTTTTCCCCCTTTGCTTCCGTTCACCCAGCCCACCCTCAACTTCTATAATCAGTCCCCTCACAATTGCCCATGTTCATGGGTCCTTCATATATGTTTTTTAATCCCTTCCCCTTGTTTCAATCAGTCCCCGCCTCACCCCTTCCCTCTTATAGCTGTCAGTCTGTTCCATAATCCCATACCTCTGGTTCTGTTTTGTTGATTAGTTTATCTAGTCCATTAGAGTCCTCTTATAAGTGAGATCATATGGTATTTGTCTTTCACCAACTAGCTTATTTCACATAGCACATAGTCTCCAGTTCCATCCATGCTGTCACAAAAGGTAGGAATTCCTACTTTTTTCCTGCTGTGTAGTATTCCATTGTGTAGATGTACCATGATTTTTTAGTCCACTCATCTGCTAATGGGCATTTAGGCTGTTTCCAACACTTGGCTATTGTAAATAGCACTGCTACGAGCATGGGGGTGCATACATTAATTTTAATTGGTGTTTCAGGATTCCTCAGATATGTTCCCACCAGTAGAATCACTGGGTCAAAAGTTAGTTGCAGGGGAGAGTGGTGGGGAGAAGGTGGGAATAACTGCAATTGCACAATAATAAAAAAGGAAAAAAGAAATAAATATAATTTATGATAAAAATCAAAGAAATAAAAAAAAAATAAGACAGAAGGCAGTTCCATGTTTAGTTTTCTGAGGAGATTCCATACTGTTTACCAAAGTGGCTGCACCAGTCTACATTTCCACCAAGAGTGCACTAGGGTTCCCTTTTCTCCACAACCTTGCCAGCACCTTTTCATTGATTTATTATAACCATTATATTTAACCATTATAACCAATTATAACCATTGTGACAGGTGTGGGGTGATATCTTATTATGGTTTTAATTTCCATCCTTTTGATGGCTAGTGATGTTGAGCATTTTTTTCCTATGTCTGTAGGCCATGTGTATGTTCTCTTTGGAGAAGTGTCTATTCATGTCCTCTGCCCATTTTTTAATTGGATTATTTGTCTTCCTGGTGTTGAGTCATATGAGTTCTTTATATATTTTGGAGATTACACACTTGTTGGATGTATCCTTGGCAAATATGTTCTCCCATACAGTAGGTTCCCTTTTCATTTTGAGGATGGTTTCTTTGGCTGTGCAAAAGCTTTTTAATTTGATGAAGTCCCACTTGTTTATTTTTTCCTTTATGTCCCTTGCCTTAAGAGATACATTGGCAAAAACATTGCTACACAAGATTTTACTGCCTATGTTTTCCTCTAGGGTTTTTACAGTATTAGGACTTACATTTAAGTCTTTTATCCATTTTGAGTTTATTCTGTTGAATGGTGTAAGATGATGATCTAGTTTCATTTTTTTTTTCATGTGCCAGTCCAGTTCTCCCAATGCAATTTATTGAAGAGACTGTCTTTACTCCATTATATGCTCTAGCCCCTTTTGTCAAACATTAATTGACCACAGAAGCACAGGTTTATTTCTGGGCTCTCCATTCTGTTTCATTTATTTATATGTCTGTTCTCATGCCAGTACCAGACTGTTTTCATTACAGTGGTCTTGTAGTATAGTTTGCTATCAGGTATTGTGATCACCTCAACTTTGTTCTTCTTTTTCAAGTTTGCTGAGATTATTTGGGGCCTTTTTTGGCTCAGGTCAAGTTTAAAACATCAAATCAATACCATAATGTGTTTATTTATATTTTCATTATCTTTAAATTCCTAACAACTCACCTACAGTGTCTAACACCAGTTCTATGTCATTAACTAGGATCTTGGGTTTATTAAGTGCCTATTTCACACTAGAGGTTTTCACATTTGTCATATGATATAATCCTGCTAAGAAACTGAAATTCTGAGGTTAAATATTTTGACTAAGGTTCAAGGCCTTTGTGATTCTAAAGCTCATGCTATGCTCCACAGAAAAACTAACCTTTCTTTGCTTTTCTGGCCTTAGTTCCTTCATATATGCAATGAAAACAAATGGACTGAGAGCCAGCCTACTAAGTGTCAGACACTAGGCTAGCTCCTACCCCTAAATGATTCACAGAAATATGTGCATAACTAAGATACAATGGGATCATGGTAGATAGTTCTATTTGAACAGTGCTTTGAGAACTTGATCCCTTCTGCTTGATAGAGTTGAGAAGCTGCCTTAGAAGAACAAGGGGGATTTTTCCCTTTCTAGGGAGGTATGTTCCATAATTCTATATGACCTTAGCATATATACAATATAATATTACAAAATATATACATATAGTATATATAAACAAATTTAAGTGTGTGGCATCAAAATTATACTTTGCTAAACTCTTGAAGTCCATGAGAACAGGAAGGAACCATGTCCAATAATTTGTACATAGTACTTAATACATACTTATTAAATGAATGAAGGAAAAATCATTTTTTGTAAATATACAAGCCCTTGCCTATGCACAACTGACACTTCAAAGATTTTTAATTGGTAACTACTCTGTTATTCATACTGCCACCTTTACTATTTATATAGTATTCAACTTCTCTAGTATTTATTCAGAACCTAGTTGTATCAGGTATTGTGGTAGGGGATGTAATAGTAAATATATCTATGGTTCTAGTGAGTTTAAATCAAATTAGTGTTATTCTTAAATTCTTTTGAATCTGCAGCCATTTTAATAGAATGGTGTAGATGGAAGCCATATCATAATGCTTGCAAGAATGATTGGTAATGAGGAAGAGTAGGTATCAGGTAGAAAATACTCCAGCAATAAAGGCTTAGGAAGTCTTTCCTGAGAATGGGAAAGAGCTGATCTGTAGAAATGCCACATGGGTGTTTTTAGCAGGGAGAGAGAGAGAGAGAGAGAGAGAGAGAGAGAGAGAGAGAGAGAGAGAGAGAGAGATTGAGAATTGCAACATAAGACATAATGGGAAGATACCTGAAGAACATGGTCAAGGATTTAGTGAATTCTTCATGATATGGCTTAGCCTCTACATCAGTAACCTTGTGGGCCTAAACATAAGTTTAAGAAAATGAAGGGTATATAACATAGGTATTCCTTAATCAATGTCATCTATCCACTAAGATTACCTTTTGGAAATTCATTGGAAATTCTAAAAATAAAATGTAAACACGAGGAATTGTTCCTATTAATGTTTATACATCTTGACATCTAGTAATGTGGCTCCAAGTTAGTCCTTAATACATGTCTTCAGGGAATATATTTATGAGAGATAAATTATAAAGAACTGCTATCAATATGCATTCACTAATTGAATATGAGCTGTTTATCATGAATGGTTTAGAGTCCTTCATTTAGTTGCCTGATGGTAATGAACTAAATTTGATCTTTCATGATCACTTGCAAATCTAGAGTTCCTGAAATTTTTGACCTTTGAAGAAAGTCTTATTTGACTTTTGACACAGCTGATAACCCAAATTGTTTTGTTTCACTGATTACTAATATGAAAGCCACTTTGTTGCTTGAGTGTCTTTAGTGGAACAAGTGTTCAGTAGTACATGTGATTGATATAATACCATCTATATTCAGAACCTGGGAACTTAAGGTCAGTTTTATGTCACTGTGAGGTGAAGTTTTTATTATGCTGAGAACCTTTATGACCTTTTGTGAGATTATACTGTTATTTACAATAGAATCAAGGCATTTTGGTCTCCTTCAATGATATATGTGGAATTATATGGCAGCCAAGTTTAATCATTTAAGTCATTCAGTACTTGGTGATATAGATGATAGAATGTTAACCCTAATTTTCTCAACATCCCTAAATGGTGTACTTCCATGACTTTAAATTCATGAACACAACATGGTAACTACTGTATAGAATTTCATCAGTTTTAGTGGGCAATCCATTAATCTATGTATAAATTTAAGTACTCTCTTTAACTCAATATTGAAGCCATTAATCCATCTCCTCTTCCTCTTTCTTTTTGCTTGGCCATTTAAGCTGAATTGGTTTTCGGATGATTCTTAATCTATATATACCTTACCATTTTCCCTATATGTTGGTGTATACCTTAGTACACAGGCTTCCTTGCTGGTTTGACTTCAGCATTTTTCTTGAGTTTTACTTTCAAATTTCTGCTTTCTTTTCAGGCTCTTATTCAGATCTTGTGCTGAAATTTTCATGTGGAGAAACTTTTTATTTTTCCTTCTCTATATAATTTGCATACTCCAGATTTTGATATGGAAGCTTAAAAATTAGCAAGAGATAGGAGTTTTTGAGGCAATGGCTACATTCACAATTTTTTCATAATTTTAAAATCTTGGTTCAAAGTTTTCACTTGGATTTAGATAACCATGTTTTTGTAAATAATTTTATTATTGGGAGGGATTTCATATCTCCAAAGGCTTTTATGCTTCCCTTCTGCCAGCTGGATGCCAGATTTCTGGACCACATATTTTCTTGTATAGCAGATTTTAAACCCAATGTGTCAAGCATTTTCTAATTTATTTTCCAGATATTCATGAGATGAAATATTCAAAAAATTATAAACAGTTCAGGATCTTCTGGCTTCCATGGGTAGGCAGTAATGAATTTTCATGCTGTAATTACAGGAAGCTGGGAGGAAAGCTGAGAATCTTGAAATTTTAAATTAGGATTTGTGATTGCATTATTATGACATCTAAGAACTTTAAATATTGAAAAACTCAATATCAGTATTTGGTGACAAGTCTAGAGTTGAGATTTGTAACATACTTTTTAAAAATGAAAGTTAAACATTGCTCCTTATTATTATCTATATCATGCAGTACTGGTATTATTGAGTGAGATAATTAAACATTTAACACAGTGCCTGGCACAGAATAAGAATACCATAAATGTTAACTCTTATTAACAGCTAGGAATACGAATTGTTTAATAACTAAGATACTACTTTTGAATACCTCCAGAATACATCATAAATTGTGTTCAATAAAGTGAATTTATCCTCCTTGTCTTCTAGAGGTTATTTTGTAAACCCCTCACTCTTGGAATTTTTACTCAATAAAATTCCGCATTTACCAATTGATTAGAAATTGATATAGAGAACTTTTAAATTTGTGTGTACTTGGTATACAATATTATATTAGTTTCAGATATAGAATATGGCAATTCAAGATTTTTAGCCCTTACAATGTGATCACCCCAATAATTCTAGTAATCATCTGTCACCATGCAAACTTATCACAATTTTATTGACTGTATTCTCCTTCACCTTTTCCCCCCTCCCCCTAATCCCTCCCCTCTGGTAAACTTTCCTTTTGTCTCTGTTTTTATGAGTCTGTTTTTGTTTTGTTTTTTAGATTTCACATATAAGTGAAACCATGTGGTATTTGTATTTCTCTGACTTATTTCACTTAGCATAAGACTCTTGAAGTCTGTTCATGTTCTTGTGATGACAATATTTCATTCTTTTTATTGCTGTGTAATATTCCATATATATGTACATATACATATCATTCTTTATCTATTAGTGAACACCTAGGTTGCTTCCATATCTTAGGTATTATAAATAATGCTTCAATGAACATAGCCATGCCCATATCTTTTCAAGTAAGTGTTTTTGTTTTCTTTGGATAAATATCCAGAAGTGGAATTGTTGGGTCTTGTGGTAGATCTATTTTTGTTTTTTTTTAGTAGTCTCCATACTGTTTTCCATAGTGATTGTACAAATTTGCAGTCACACCAACAGTGCATCAGAGTCCCCTTTCCTCCACATCCTAATACATGTTACTTTTTGATAATATCCACTTGGACTGGTAAGAGATGATATCTCATTGCAGTTTTGATTTGCATTTCCCTGATGACTGGTGATATTGATCATTTTTTCCTGCATCTGTTGGCCACCAGTATATCTTTGGAGAAATGTCTTTTCCTGTCCTCTATCCATTATTTGATTAGATTGCTTATTTTGTTTGTTATTAAGTTGTATGAGTTCCCTATATTTTTACATCAACCTCTTTTCAGAAAAATCATTTGCAAATATATCCTTCCATATCATACTTAGGTAGTCTTTTTATTTTGTTGATGGTTTCCTTTACTGTACAGAAGTGTTTTTAGTTTGATAAAGTTCATTTGTTTATTTTTGCTTTATTTGTCTTGGTTGATGGATCATATCCAAATAGATATTACTACATTGATATTAGATAGTTTATAAACTACGTTTTCTTCTAGAAGTTTTGTGGTTTCAGGCTTTGGATTTATAGAATATTTTGTATGTATGTTTATGCTGATAAGAGGGTAGAAGAAGAAATGGTCTCTCATAAGTAAAAAAAGGAAATAAGAAGTCAAAACCTTCTTAACATTTGCTTAACAGGAGAAATAAGTTAGATTATGTTTTTCTTAGCAATAGACTGTGTCCAATAGGGTCAGATTGTTATAAGCCAGTAAGCTGAGTCTGATTCTAAAAGGTTTTCAGAAATCAGAGTGGAAAAGCAGAGTCCAAAGTTTGGACAACCTATAGTACAGAGGCACTTGGGACAAAACTGTGTGTGTCAAGATGATGTTCTCTGAAACTGAAAGAGGGTATCAAGGCAGTTACATTGAAATTAATGGAAGACACAGACTCACAGGGATCAATAAATCTTTATAATTTCAGAGGTAAGGGACTGCATTTCCCAAGGACTCAAAGCAATGGAGAGTGCCTTCCTGGTTTTCAGTGGTGTGAAATGCCACCATAGCTAGAAATTAAGCTCTGACATGTATGCGATAACAATGAAAGAAGTAAATCAGGACGATTCTGTTAAGATTTTGGTAATCTGCCTATCCATTTTAAACACAGATTGCCAAGATATCAGATATGATGGAATTTGATCATAAGCTCTTCATATGTACACTAACAATTTCAGGCATTTTGGCTAAATAAACGAACCTTTCTGGGCCTCTGTTCAAGGTCAAAGTAATCAATAGGATAATATATGTTCATCAATGGCATTGCTAATTCATTTGTGAGCACATTTAGAGTTATTCAATTATGTTTATATTTGATGTGGACTTGATTTTCTTCACTCTGTTTTTCAAAATATGAAATCTGGCCCTGGCCAGTGTAGCTCAGTGGATTGAGCATGGGCCTGTGAAGCAAAGGGTCACCAGTTCAATTCCCAGTCAGGGCATATGCCTGGGTTGCAGGCCAGGTCCCCAGTGGGGGACACATGAGAGGCAACCACACATTGATGTTTCTCTCCTTTTGTTTCTCAACTTCCCCTCGCTAAAAATGAATAAATAAAATCTTTAATAAAAAATATGAAATCTGGATTGAAATTACATATCTTATAAAAGTTGGCATATAAGTTATTTCCCTATTTACTGAGTCACACCACAGTTCATATTGATAGATTTCATAGAGTTGCTTTTTTTATTGAGGATGACTTTTACTTTTTAGAGTTAAAGTTTTGCTTTCAATTCTCATGGAATAATTAAACCAATCTTCTTTCCAGGTCCCCACTGCTTTGAGAGTTTTGTAATTTTTCCTTGGAGACTTGTTGATATTCACCTTGATATAAAAGTACAACTATTATATCTGGATCAGGAAGATGACTTTATAATGACTATTATAGTTATACATCCCTCTTTAGCATTAGCAAGGGCATTGACTACTTGTCCAAAATTCAATTAATTGATGTTAAAAAGCCAGCATATTTTACATTTTCTCTAAATTTCTCTGTAAAGAAATGCCTGTAGTTTTTAATCTGACATGAATCACATTGAAAAATCAAGAGAAAAGATGGAATTCTTAATTTAGAGGTCTTTAAGGAAGGATACTCTAAGGCCTGTGTGAATATTTAGATATGTAGAACTTAAAATTCTATTCTGTATGTGCTCCCAACAATTCATTTGTAACTCTTCACTAAAGCAGTCAACTTTCCAATTAACTGTAGGCATTTGATATATTTCAGTCATGCATATGGTATAAATGTGATATAATGCCTGTAACAGCAGTACCTTCAGACATAAAAGGTAGAACTCTTGTGCACACTTAGCCAGAAAATTTACTTTCCTAGAAAACTCCCCTTGAGCCCGCTAGAAGTATTGGCATTGATGTGTTAAACTACTTGGTCCTTGAAATCAGCGTACATTTGGTCCTGTCTCAACATTTTTAGCCACAAAGCATTTTCTCTGTCTTTTCTCTAGTTTTATAAGTGCTTCTAATAAAGAGTAGAGACTTTGTATTGAGACTGAGAATCTGAATTTATTAGTTATAATACCAGTGATTAATTCATGGTATTTGAATGGATTAATTCATGGTATTTGAAGGTAAGGAAACCTTCATTGGATGCCTACTAGATAGAGTGATGAACCAATCCCTTTATACCAGTGATTTTTAACCTGTGTGCTGCAAAAATTTGTAAAACATGCAATATCTGACTGTTTAGTCAGGGACACTGAACTCTTTTCCTTTAGATTGTCAAATAAAAAATGACAACAGTCAATACAACAATATACACTTGGTATGAATGAATCAAAATTATGCTTCTTTTTTGTTGGATCAGCAAAACAATATATTTGGTGTGGTTCACGTTGAAAATTGTTGCTTTACACCATCAAATTGGTTAGATGGTACTTTTGTTTACCTCTTTGACAAATAATCATCCTTATGTGACTCACAAATTTGATTAAAGACTCAGTTGAGCTGTTTGTAAGTATTCAAAGGATAAATAAACATTTACTGATAGCTTTTGATATTGTTTTGCTGTGTGTGTGTCTGTGAACACTGAATGGTCAACCAAATCTTATCAATAAGAGAATTCAATTGAGTTAAATTCAATATGTACTTTGGGAGGACCATGAATACTTTCAAACCTCTGGAGTGCTGGTTAAAGTCCTGTAGCTGGAATTTATAGGATGCCATTATAGTTTAAAAGTTACTAACTTAATTTAACTCATAGCATGAGCCTGTTCTGTAACAATATCTAACTGAAAGAAAATACTTGTTGAAATTTCAGCTACATTTTAAAAGGAATTTCCATGATGCAGATTAAGATTGAAAAGTATTTGAGTCGATGTGCAAAATAAGAATACAGTTATGTGTCCTTAATTACTGGTGTCTTTGATAAATGGGTAGTTCCAACATTTCTTCCTAATAACTAATAAACTTGTATGTCCACAGGTGTACAATTACCTGATCAATTAGAGGATGCCAGTTATGTTATTCTATAATCCTGTGTACATTAATAAAGGTGATAGAAAATGCTTTAAAATGCAAATAGGAAGTTGCACTTTTCAGGTTGTTTCTGTACCCACTTTTCATGCCAGCCTGACATGAATCACTGTCTGTCCTGGCCTAACAGAGCCTGTAAACTGGAAAGAAATACTCTGACCTTCATACACTTCCTTTCATTTTTTTGTTCTTCCAGGATATGTTGGATGCATAAACTTTGCTCTGATTGTCTGTTGTAGGCTACTTAAATAAAACAATTTTCCAAGGGTAGATCATTGTTACTATACTACATTTATGGCCACCAAGCTTATACTCTGCTTAAAATGTTTTGAGAGAGGGTCCTGTTCCATAACACATACATACTTGTTGAGTCACTTTCAAGGTCCTGCAGGAACTGCCCACTTATTTCTATTCTACAGTGTGAACATGTTATCCCACACAGCCTATGTCTGCTCACCATGCTTCTCACCCTGATTCACACCGTTCCTCTTTCCAAGAATACTCTCTGACCCTCTGTCCTCAACTAGTCCTCAGTCTTTAAGGCCTGGCTCCACTTTCCCCTGCTTGAAAACTCTCTTGACTACTCTAGCCTGAGTGACATTTTCTCAGAACTCTCATTGCATTTGTTGCTAATGTTACTGAATTTTGCTCTTATTTGTCTAGATTGTTTGCTCTAATTTTATATATTATGTTGTTCTTGCCTTTCCAACTCAGTATAGTCTTCTTAAGTGCAGAGGCAGTGTTTTAGAGCTCTACTAACTCCCCAGAAACATGTAACACAAGTCTGTGTATATAGTTCGTGTATAATAATGTTTGTCGATTGATTGATATTTTCCCACATGAATATTTTAAAGGCCTAACTTGCTTGAATATTAGGGAATAATAAATATTTGTTAAATGGATAAAATGAATGATGGGCATGCTTATTTATTTATGTTTGCCCTTCCCCCATCCTCATCCATGACCAACCAATTGAGTGTATGATTCTCAAGACAGGGATTTTATTTTGTTGCCTTTGTATCCACAGCACCTAGATCAGTGCCTAGGTCATACTAGATGTCCAGTAAATATCTATGGAATGAATATTCAGCAAAATCAATCAGCACCTATTAAGTATAATCAGTCTTGTGATTCATTTTATATTTTACTCATCTCAAATATTTGAATATTATAGGGCATGAATTGCCAATATATTAAGTTTCCATTGTCTCCAAGTTTAAATCCAGTTTTGGGTGAATGAAAATCTTTTAATGACACTGAGACTTTTGTCCTGTGCACATAAGCAAGCGGTTAAACTGTATTGTTTAAAAACAACTGTGTTTAGAAGTCAGGTTTTTAGTTGTTCTTATATTGAATTTGGATTAATATAAAATATTTAAATGGCATTTGTTAACAAGTTCTCATAATTTTCTATACCATTTAAAGAGAGATATACCTCTAAAAAAGATGAATTGCAACTGTATTTGAAAATAAAAATGGGGAAAAATTAAAAAGATGAATTTCTTTGACAAAATCCAGTTGCATACACTGCTAAAGCTATGCCTGAAAAAGACATTGTAGCACCTGTTTGCTTTTCTTTCTATGACCATATGTATAAACTGAGGTGGGTCTTTTAATTGCTTTATGAAATGAAATAACTTACTGCTTTCTGTAAAAAAGTATATTTAATTTAATACTCTGAGAGTATTGTGGGAAAGTATAATTAAGTTTTAAAAAACTTAATGAAAAAATTCTGCACATAGGCAAAATATCCTTATTTTTACAGTTTTTCTTTTCAGATAGAAAACTCAGTTTTCCATAGTAAACCTATGAAATCATGGTTTCCATCTGCAGTGCTAAGTACCTCTCATATGCCTTAAAGAAGGTGTATTGGTGGACCACTAACCATAACATGTGAGGGAAATTGAACCTGAAGCAAATACGAAAACTTAAAAGCTTTTAAACTTTGTCAGCCTGCCAATTCAAGCAGTATGTGGCAGGTGTGTCATATATTCAAAGAGCCAAAATAAATGGCCACAAGAAATTCCAAGGTAATACAGATGTAAAGAAAGTTTAAAATGAAAAGAAAGAAAACATTGTTTTTATTGTTTATTCAGGAGGTTGACAAATGCATTTAAAGAAACGCCTCTTCAGATATTGCTTTAGGTGCCAAATGGTATCTTTCTGATCTTCTGCAGCAGGCATTGACAATGTTTCTATTATGTGCTGGTATGTGAAGGGAAAGCAAAAAAAGGAGGAGAAAAAGAAAATGTTGAAAAGTGAGCAAAATTAGATGCTGGCAGTGGCCTTGTAAACAGGTCTGGAACAAGTTACTATTTCCATTAAATAAGTAGAAAGTATTTATTTCTTTTGTTTTACCAAGAAAACACCCCTGAGAAAAGGTGTGAATCCTTAAATACATAACCTTTTTAAGTGAAAGCAATTAATAATGAATCTAGTGTGTATATAATTTTTAAGTAAAGACTTTTATATTTTCCTTGTGTTATATCTTATTTAGAATTCTTATAAATGAACATTAATTAAAAGTCAAAATTAACTTATATTTTCAAAGAAGAATACTTTGGGAATGTTTTTTCCTATGGCTCAAAGTGAAATTTCCTTCACCCTACTTCCAGTTCAGTTTCATTACACCAATTGTTGGGCAAAAAAAATTTCTAAGATTAGCCTACTATCCAAAGATATAGGCAGAAATATTTGGGTATCCCAAATTCTTACTCTAAATCCAGGATATGATCTTGCTGCTATCAAATGAGCAGGTATAGATTATCCCTTATGGGAACTGAGTGCTCTGTAGATTAAGAGTCCCAGGTATTAACATTTCACTCTGAAAGCTAGAATTTTATGGTGTCACAACTCATATTTAAGTCTTTTATCCATCTTGAGTTTATTTTGGTGTAGGTGTAAGTTAGTGGTCCAGTTTCATTTTTTCCAAATGTACTTGTCCAGATCTCCCAACACCATTTACTAAAGAGGCTATTTTTAGTCCATTTTATGTCCCTGCTTCCTTGGTCAAATATTAGCTTACTGTATTGACATGGGTTTATTTCTGGGCTCTGTATTCTATTCCATTGATCTATGTATGTGTTCTTATGCCAGTACCAGGCTGTTTTGATTACCATGGCCTCATAATATAGTTTGATATCAGGCAGTGTGATCTCTCCTACTCTGTTCTTCTTTCTTGAAATTGCTGAGGCTATTTGGGGTCATTTATGGTCCCATATAAATTTTTGAAGTATTTGTTCTATATCTGTGAGATGTGTCATTGGTATTTTGATAGGGATTGCTTTGAATCTATAGATTGCTTTGGACAATATGGATATTTTAAGGATGTTAATTCTTCCAATCCATGAACATGGTCTATGCTTCCTTTTTATTTGTGTCTTCCTTAATTTCTTTCTTCAGTGTTGTATAGTTTTCTGAGTACAAGTCTTTTACTTCCTTGGACAATGGGGGAGTTGACTGTGAAAGTAACGGGAGGTGTAGGAGTGAATAATGGGGAAAAAGGCAGTACAACTATAACTGGACAATAATAAAATAATAAACATACATAAATAAAATAAATGAAGGCTAGAATTATAAAAAAAACTACTCAACTTTATAGGTGTAATAGATTCAAAACTGACAGAAGTGGCCAAAGCTCAGTCAGCCTCAAAGGTGCTCATCTCACAAAACTTCCTGCTAGCATGGTACAACAGAAGGGTTAATATTGAATTAACATTTAATCTTTGAGTTTTCAAAATAGCACTCCTGGGGAATGCTATAAGAGTCTAACTTCCAATAAGAAGTTAGAGCCAACAAAACTGAGTTTAGACATGATTTATACCTTCAAGGAATTTACAATCTAATACTGGAGGAAAGTTAATGGTTATAATGGAAGAATGTGATACATGCCAATAGAGACACATAGTATTGTAACATGCTTAAGAGGGTGAGCTCTATACTCATACTGCTTGGGTTTGTACTATGGTTTGATAACCTACTAGCAACATGAAGTTGTGCAAGTTAAATTACTAAAATATTCTCCAAATCTGTTTCCCAATCTGTAGAATAGGAGTAATACAGCACTCTCCAAGAGGGATCTAGACAGCATTAATACTCTGTGTAATTCCAAAGTACTCCTTTTGGTGACTCATTTTCATGCAGTTGTGTTTGAGTGTGTGTTTAAGAGTGTTTCTTAAGTGTGTGGTATACCATTCATGATGATTTAGGTAGAGGCTAATGTTGAAGTTAAAGTACCTAATGTATGCTTCTAGAACTTCACCAAGTCTCACAATCATTTTGCTTCTCTGTGCCTTATGTACATTCTCTATTTAAATGAGCAAATGATTCCCTGGCTGGTGTGGCTCAGTTGGTTAGAGTGTTGTCCTGTACAGCTAAAGGTCAGGGGTTCCACTCTCAGTCAGGGCACATACCTAGGTTCTGGGTTCAGTCTCTGGCCAGGCAGCATATGGGAGGCAAACAATCAATATTTCTCTCATGTTGATGTTTCTCTCTGTCTCTTTGTCTCCCTTCTTCCTTCTCTAAAATCAGTAAACATATTTTTTAAAATAAAATTAAAAAATAAATGAACAAAGGAAGTTCCATGACAGCAGGGACATTACCAGTCTTGCTCAACATCTAGAACAGTGCCTGGCACATAGTAAATTATTCATAAATGTAGGTGCAGCACAATTCAGGGATATTATGAAGATGATGATCCATCAGACATGAATGTAATTTTGAGAAAGAATCATGAGTAGTAGCAAAAAAAAATGACTGGCATTTCTTGTTTAAGATCCCCAAGACAGATAAGAAATTATCTTGATTACAGTTTTCTGCTGGGATTTAAACATGAGTTTTGGAGTCAGAGGATTTTGCCTTGACTTGTGGCTCTACTGTTTAAGGCTTTGTAACCTCAGATGAGTAACCTCTATGAGTTTAATTTTTCTCATTGATATTTTGAAGTTATCACCCTTGCTTTAGAGTATTTTTCAGAGCTCCAATGATAAATGACATAAAAGCACGTGCGAAGTGCAAATACTATACAAGTACAAATGTGTTAAGCAATGTTCTACTTGGAGGACTATAAATCATAAAAAGCAAACTTATATTCCTATTATACAGATCTAAGGTAGTGAAGATAAAGTTGTGTTGTTCCCAAAAGTTGATCTTCTTTAAAATACAGGGGAAATAGACATCCTCCTTGTCTTTTATACACAGTCAGAGAAGCAAGACTGCATAAGAGAACTTTCAGCACACCAGCTCCCTTTAGTTGTTGCATCTGGCTTTTTCTATGTCAGCTTCAAAAATAGTTCCAGTCTGAAGGAATTGTATTGAGGATTTGGGTAGGGCCCCATCGAAGGTTACAGGTTGAGTTAAATAAAATTCCTTCTTCAATGACCCCTATCTTACATAACTTGCATGGCCAGAGTCCATTTTCTGTTAGCATTTTTAATTTGCAAAAGTTCAAAGTTTAAATTTATTATTTATTGTCTGTTTTTATAGTTCATAGACCTTTATAGAAAAATTCCTCCAGACCCTCATTGTTTATATTCTGTACAAGATTTGTGTGTACATATATAAGTATATATTTATATTTATATATTTGGGGGGTATATTTTTCTTTCAAATGTGTTCAAGCAGCCTATATGTCATTTAGTGGTAGCATTAAATTTTAATAGTTTTAATATTTCATTAAATACAAACTTACAAACTCACAGAATATACAGTTTTACAGTACTTTTCTTTTTTTATTTAATCTTTATTGTACTTTTTCCATTACCTTTTAGTCCCCTTATACTCTCCTCCCCCCAGCAATCATCACACTGTTGTCCATGTCCATGAGTCCTTTTTCCTTTTTTGCTCAACCTCTCCACCGCCTAACCTCCCCCTCACACTAGCTGTCTTATTTGGGGATGATGAAAATATTCTGGAATTAGAAAGTGGTGATGGTTGTACAATTTTTCAATATACTAAAACCCATTCACTACCCTGTATATTTTTTTTGGTTGTCGTATCTCTGTAGACTTTTAAAATTATTAATATATAATACACATACTATCCAGTTCTCCCATTTAAAGGATATATGCTTATATATGTAAATAGAGATATATTTATAATAGATTTATATATTTTCTTTTTTCTAGAGGTCATTTTTCTGATAACCTTAGCCCTCTACGACAGGATCTGCATGGAACATATTGTGAAAGGGCCCCTGAACTAGTAGGGGCAGTCATAAATCTTCTGCATGAAAACCCTGCCGTTTGCCCCTTTAGGCCCCTCATTCACTGAGTAACTAACTCTTATTCAACATTCATGGTTGGCTATGTTTTCCAGAAGGGAGCTGCTCAGTACACTATGGCAGATATTTTGGCGAGAGGAGAAGTAAGAGTAGAAGTTTAACTACTACAATGTACACCTGAAACTAATACAAAATAATATTGAATGTAAGCTGTAATTAAAAATATAATTTTAAATACATAATTTTTAAAGTAAAAAAAGAACAGAAGTGACAAACATTCATCTTCCACTGAAGGAGGACAACTGTAACTATAATACTTCCCAGGACATTTTTGACCCCAAATCTTCTATCAGAGGCCAAATTATGTCCAATATTTTCTAAAAAGGCAAAGCTACATAGAATACATTTCAGAAGATTTCCATGAAGAATGACTCAGAGAAACACACGTTTTGCTTTTGAGTGGATATTCTTGCTTGTATGAATGTAATTTTGTATTTGGCATCTATAAAATTATGTGATACTGAGCTTCATCTTGAATGTGGAAAGGACAAATAGAAAATTCAGATTCTGTAAAGTTATAGAATATATTGTTTTTAAAAACAAAATGAAAAAATTTTAAAAACTTTAATTCTACCTTTTAATGAAGTTAACAATTAGTTGATTGCCTGAAACTCAGAGATTACTTTTGCTTTAGAGAATCCCTTTTATTTTGGTATGTGTTTGTGGCACAATGACAGTAATGTAACCTTTCATTTGTCTAGCAATTGTTCCTGGTTGACACTGGGTTAAACTGCAAACCTTAAAGCTGCACTTATTTGTATATGCTGAAAGCTTTTTCTAAATCATTCGAATATCCCTTCACAAACACTAATAACTAGTAGAGTATACACAGAAAAAAAAATCCAGCATCTTTTTGAAAGATTTCTTTATCTGAAGCACATTTTACATTCCAGCTTCTATCCTACCTCATTTTCAGCTAGTTATGTCATGACTACTTTAAAAGATCACCAACAATTACATTTCAAGTACACACAGAGCTAACCTCTTAGAGCAACTGAAATTTTCTTAACAATTTCTGTTTTCTTGATTTTGAGAGCAGTTTAAAGACAGGTCTTTGGTAGCCTTTAAAAACTGGAGACATGCCGGTGGATCATGACTATATAAGAGACTATCATGTCAGGGCCTACATTTTCTGTGCAGTGGGCCACAGAGTGAATTTCTGTCACAAAGCAGGTCAAAATTAAGCATTCTTTTTTAACTGTGTTGTTACCCAGTATTGTATTGCAACAGTGAATCTAACAACTATTTGCTCATTTTACTGTGTGCAATTCTACACTAGGAAATGGTCATTTCATTGACAATGGCTGATTGTACTGTACTTGCACTGTCAGTGTTTAAAATGCTTCTTCTTTTAAATAGGAAATGGTTACTTCTTTTTTTTGTATTATGTTTGCTAATTTTATTTTATGTTTTTCTTGCAGGTTTCTAAAAAGTGTCTTTTCTGAAAACTGCTGCTTTGATTCCACTCTAAAGCTGTCTCTTTACAAAGCCCTCTTCTTACCACCACCATCCTCCAAAACGTGGTGTGCTTGCAGTTCACCGTCAGCAACTTGTCCATTCTTTTTACTTCTTTGATTCTCAGTTTTTCATATTCAATTTCCCTCATCTTGATTTTGCAGCAATTTTTTTTACATTTGTAACATCCTTACCAATCTTAATCTTTAAAGCCAAGAAATAGGGAGAAAAACTTTCCCCCCCCCCGAACTGAGACCATTCCACAAGTTGAAGGGCAGCCAACAGCATATGCCTTTTGCAAGAATAATTGAAAACATCAACTGGAAAGCACATAATTCTTTTGAAAGTCCACCAGTTATTTGAAGTAACTTTGGCAGAAAAAGAAAATAAAGCACTCAATATTTTAACCTTTATGGCTGCCTTCTTAGGAGTTGGTCTCTACTTTGATTTTTAGTAATTCTGCTACAATTTTTATTGTATGATTAGCTTTTTGTTTGACTAGACCTAATTTGACTTAAATGAAAACCTAAGTGTTAACAAAGAAAAATTTCACCAAAGCAACCTGTGAAATCTTTACATTTAGCTTGAATTCATTTTTAATCTTTGAGCAACAGTAATTCTTTCCTAGCGAGGGTGCACTTGATTTTAATTTTACTTTCAGTATGACAGCTGTCAATGTTTCCCTGGTTCGTGACACCAAGTGGCTGACTTTAGAAGTCTGTAGAGAATTTCAGAGAGGAACCTGCTCTCGAGCTGATGCAGACTGTAAGTTTGCCCATCCACCAAGAGTTTGCCATGTGGAAAATGGTCGAGTGGTGGCTTGTTTTGATTCTTTAAAGGTGAGTCTCATCTAAACGCACATAATGTTTAAATTAAACAATGTTGATTTCTATTTTTAAAAAAATATAATGTGCTTTCACATTGGTAAAGTTAATAATAGTATGAAAGTGCTAAGTTTTGTTTCTTTGTTTTGAATTTGATTTTTTTGATTTTTAAAATATTTACTGTTGTTCTGTTATAGTTGTCCCCAGTTTTCCCCCATTGCCCTCCTCCACCCAACCCACCCCCATTCCCTCAGTCAATCCCCATCCTGTGGTCCATGTTTTTTAAGACAGGATGTAGACCTTGTGTTTGTTTGTACAACTAAGCCAGACTAAAGTTCACCCCATCAAAGCCACTGATCAGGAGAGACAGACTTAAACAAAAAAAATAGGAATTTTTGTAGGAATGAGAAATTGCAGCCCTGTCATACTTCCTTGCATACGATTTCAGCTTTGAATACACTGATCACAATCCTCATATAACTTAGAGAAGCCCTTTACTGAATTATGGCTTATTATCTATGTTATCAAATACACTTGTCAGGGACGAGTAAGCTTTCAGTGGATAAAGTCAGCCAAGATAATATAAGGTGAAAATCTCACTACACGGAAGAAAATAATGCCATTTTGAAGTTTCTTTGTAAAAGTATATTTTGAATGTTTACCTGAAACATATTGCTATAAAACTAGATTCACTGGTTTTTCTCTTCCTAAACTGCTTTTTGATCAATTTCAGATTTGTGAGTATATTTTATAAAGAATGTTCTATCTGCAAGGTCAACATACACAAAAATATGAACTAGAAAATAAACAAAATGTGAGAGCAAATGAAGTATTATGTAGAATAGTACTTATATAACTGTAGTATAAGAAAATGCACTGATATTCATATTTTATTCATAACTATCCTTAAATTAAGGATAAAGATGTACAAGTTAAAGTATAGAAGTAAAAAAGCAATAGAATCCTGGTTTAATTAATAAGATTTGCTAGGATGCATTAAAGATTTTTTTCCAAAATGCATCAAAATTAATTAAGCATAACAAGAAATTTTCCAATTTTTAATAATGTTTTATACTCATTGTGAGCAATTTTACCTCATTAACATTTTTATTTATGCATTGGCTAATAGAGCTATATCCCTTCATGTATTCTTTTCTTCAGAAAACATTTTATTAAATGACATACTACTTTTACTTATGTTGTGGTTACTAGTTTTTTGTTGCAAACCATACCAGTTCAAGAATCAAAACTTGTTATCATAAAGATAATGGTAATTACTACCATTAAAAATGTCTAGATTGCTCTTATTTGCAGTAAATATTATGACTAAAGTGTTTATTCTTTTTTTTTATTTCAGTATCATTCAAGTTTCACCTACAATTATTTTGTATATTACTTAAATCTATTACTGCAGAACTGGGCACTGCCATGGGGTGAAAAAGAGCCCTGAGTTAGTTGGGGGAAGAAATAGGCCTTTCATCCAGTCCATAAAGAGTATCTGGCACTGCACTAGGCACTTTTCATTTTTTTTTTTCAGGAGATCTGGGCTACAGTCTCAGCCCCACTCTTGACCTCAGCTACTTAATCTGATACAATTTATATTATTTCATCTCTCATAGATGGGCATTCTTCTCTACTTAACCTCCACAATTATTGTGGCAATTCCAATAAAACTAATGAAAAACCATCTATCACTGTGGGTATGTGGAGGTGGAAGAAGGTATAGGGAAGATAAATGGTGATAGAAAAAATAAAATAAAATAATAAATTTTAAAAAGTGAAATAAATGAAAGATGTCCTTACTATTAATTCAGATGTTTTTAGGAGTCTTCATAACAGTTCTATTAAGTTAGTGTTTATTATTTAAAACTACAAACTCATATTCCAAATGTATATGCCCAAATCTAGTTGCCTGAATGTGATGTTAGTTCTTCAAGCTAAGTATCACTGTTTTTATGGTTTACTCTTTGATACAGAGCTCCTTTCAGAGTTTGTAAAGTCTATCTTCCCAGGCGTCTGGTGGAAGAAGACATGTGATATTCCTAATTATTGTTGGAGTTCAGATGAGTTCTTCCATTTAAAGGCAATAGAGTGCCATATAGGAAACATTTTGAGGAACAGTAATATGGAAAGGGATTGTTAACAAGATACACACTGCACTATCACTTTTAAAGCTTGGAAAATATTCAATTCAGAAACCACATAAATAATGGCCAATGAATATTAATAAGGCAGTTAATTATTTAAATACACTATCTATACACAGCATTCAGAGTTCTAAAAATAATTTCGCATTTTGTTACCACCTGATGACCAGTGACACAGGATATAGATGATTTACATCATCATTACATTCTCGAATTTTAAAGAAAACCTTAATATTCTAAATATACAATGCATTTCAGCCCTGGCTGGTGTGTCTCAGTGGATCGAGTGCTGGCCTGCAAACCAAAGGGTCATTGGTTCAATTCCCAGTGCAGGCACATGCCAGAGTTGTGGGCCAGTCCTCAGTTGGGGGTGCATGAAAGGCAATTACATATTGATGTTTCTCTCCCTTTCTTTCTCCCACCATTCCCCTCTCTCTAAAAATAAATAAAATCTTTTTAAAAAGTAAATAAATATACAATACCTTTCAAACAGTTGTTTTGCTATTTAGATAACACATTTGTCATGGTTTCATGCCTGCACAAAAGATTTGTAGTTCCCTTCTATTATTTATTTGTGATATGCTTGAAAGGTATGCTAAGTTAAGGGTAATTGACTTATGTGGATTGTACTACTATCGTACCTATAACACACAAACAACACATGGCAATGGTTATTGCAACATATGCTATCGTCCTTGAGTTTGTATAATTGAAACACCTTTGAAATGCTTCTGAGCCCTGTTTCTTCTATCATGAGTGGTTAAATAACTGAAGCAATCATTTCATGAGTTTTTGAACTCATCAAATGAGTTCACTGTTTTTGTTTGTTTGTTTGTTTGTTAGCCTTTGTAATGACTCCTTTACCAGTAGGTGCTCTGCTGCATGATGATGGTTCTTTTTCCCTTCATAATAGGCACAATAGATATAATGTCTCATACTGATTTCATGATGAGGGAATATTGTGAAAATATGGAGGGCAAGCTTGACGGTTAATTGTGCTTTGTGATGAAGTGCTATGCCCATCACTCCATGAATGTTGAGTGTTCAGTGATGAAGGTTACACTATCTTCGGATAGACCTCTAGACAGTGCAGCCCATAAATTAATTTCCAGTTACATAAGAGTCTTGTGCTATGTTGATATGCAGCTGTTTTTGACTCAATTGCCTAGTCTGCATAACACAATTTATTTAAAATTTTTCTCTAAAGTATTGCTTAATCCATTCTGCAACAAAATCTTTATATTGCATTTTAAATTGATTTGGGTGTGTATTTTTAGTGAGTGTCCTTGGGAGTTAACAAAACATCATCACTAAAAATACCAACCTAAAATCGTTGAGATTATTTTCATAGCCAAGATTGTTGTTTGTTTTCATGTATTCTGCTTCAACAATCTCATAATACCTTGAACCTTTCCTTTCATACCTAAAGCAGTGTGATATCAACCATCTCTTTTGCAGAAAGAATATAAATGCTGTCATTATTTCATTATGACACATCAACATCCATCACATCTGCCCAAAGCACCTACCAGTTTGGGTAGTTTTGTAACAAAAAGTTCTCAGGAAAGGCTTTAGCAGCAGGCATATTCAGAGAACAGTCATGTCAACCCATATACATTCCTAAAATATTTGAACTGGGTGAGGACCACACATAAAACAGCTCCACACTATCTTCAAACATCACATATAATCACAGGCAGAATATTTTCACACGAGAAACCTGTTTTGTAGGCATATGAATATGACTCTGTCCTTGTAGGTCAAATTGTGCCAAATTACCAGTATATTGACTTCTAGTATCACTAGTCACAGCAGTTTTCGCAAGTTTAAAATGTAATCATTTTTGACTGAATATGTACCTTATCCTTATTTTCTAAGGGAAAAGTTACCAGGAGCAGAAAATTGCTACCAACATAATCCCAAGGTTTGCTGAATTATCCAAGATTTAGAAACATTTGTGAGCTCCATCAGAGGGGTCTGCTATACTACAAATACACAAACGCAGCATCCGTCATCCTTACACTCAAGGAAAATAACATTTTCCTTAAGGATGTTTATCTTCCATGACACTGACCTTAAAAAGAATCTTTGGTAGAAATCAATGCTATTTTTGACATCTCAAAAACCACTTTTGAATGAAAAATTGAGTTGCAATTTGTATTTAAATACATGTAGAGAGCTCAGTCTCACTTTTTAAACTTTTAATTTTAAAATAAGTATACAGACTTGCACAAAAGTTGTAAAAATTGTACAGGGTTTTATCCTTCATTTTATTTATGTGGTGAATCACATTTATTGATTTGTGAGTGTTGTACCAAACTTGCATTCCTGGGATAAATCCCACTTGATTACGGTGTATGATCTTTTTGATTCATTGCTGTATTTGGTTTGCTAATGTTTTGTTGAGAATTTTAGCATCTATATTCATCATGGATATTGGCCTATAATTTCCATTTTTTGTAGTGTCTTCATCTGGTTTTAGGATTAAGATGATGCTGGCCTCATAAAATGAGCTTGGGAGCCTTCCCTCTTCTTGAATTTTTTGAAATAGTTTGAGAAGGAGAGGTGTTAGTTCTTGGAATGTTTGCTAAAATTCCCCTGTGAAGCCATCTGGTCTAGGACTTTTGTTTGTTGGGAGTTTTTTGATAACTGCTTCAGTTTCACTAGGTATAGTCTGTCTATTCAGATTCTCTGATTCTTCCTGATTTAGTTTTGGAAGGTTGTATATTTCTAGGAATAGATCTATTTCATCCAGGTTGTCCAATTTGTTGGCCTATAGTTGTTCATATTAATTTCTTATAATCCTTTGTATTTCTTTGGTGTCAGTTGTTATTCTGCCTCTTTCGCTTCTTATTTTATTTATTTAGGTCCTCTCTTTATTCTTGATGAGTCTGGCTGTGGTTTTGTCAATCTTGTTTATCTTTTAGAAAACCAGCTGTTGGATTGATTGATATTTTATGTCCTTTTTTTAGACTCTATTTCATTTATTTCTGCTCTGATCTTTATTTCCTTCCTTCTACTCACTTTAGTCTTTATTTATTGTTCTTTTTCAAGTTTCTTCAAGTGTAGTGTTAGATTGTTTATTTGAGCTTTTTCTTGTTTTTTTTTTCTTTTTTTGAGATAAGCCCTCATGTTATGAATTTCCCTTTTAGGATTGCTTTCCCAGTGTCCCACAGATTTTGGGTTGTGTTCTCATTTTCATTTGTTTCATTGGATCTTTGGATTTCTTCCTTGATATCATTGTTAACCAATTTATTGTTTCATAACATGTTATTTACCTTCCATGTCTTCGTGTATATTTCAGTGTTCTTGTGATTGTTTCCTAGTTTCATAGCATTGTGGTCAGAGAAGATGCTTGATATGACCTCAATCTTCTTAAATTTATTGAGACTTGTTTTGTGTCCTAACATGTGGTCTATCCTAGAAAACATTCCATGTGCACTTGAGAAGAATGTATATTCTACTGCTTTGGAGTGAAATGCTCTGAAGATATCAATTAAATCCATTTGATCTGGTAATTTAAGGCCACTGTCTCCTTGTTGATTTTCTGTCTGGAAGATTGGTTCATTGAAGTAAATGGGGTGTTCAAATCCCCTACTATGACTGTATTACTGTTGCTCTTTCCCTTTATGCCCATCAAGATTTGTTTTACATATTTAGGTGTTCCTATATTGGGTGCACATATGTTTACTAGGGTTATAGCCTCTTGTTTCATTGCTCCTTTTATCATTATGTAGTGTCTTTGTCTCTTACAATAGCCTTGGTTTTTAAGTCTAATTTTTCAGAAATAACTGTTGCTACTCCAGCTTTTTTAACCCTTTCTATTTGCATGAAATATCTTTTTCCATTCCTTTACTTTTATTTTGTGTGTATCTTTAGATCTAAGGTGGGTTTCATGTAGATAGCTTATATATGGGTTTTGTTTTCTTATCCATACAGCTATTCTTCTCTTTTGGTCAGAGCATTGAGGCCATTTACATTTAAGGTGATTTGATAGATATGCATTTATTTCCATTTTATTTTTAACTATTTTCCTCAGTTTTTTTCTTTTTCTTCTTCTTAAAGCAAGCCTTTTAACATTTCTTGCAATACTGGTTTGGTGTTAAAAAGACTCCTTTAGCTTTTTATTGTCTAGAGAATAGGAAGCCAAATAAGTTTTGTGATGTGCATGTCACTGTCACATGCTCTGGAGTCAGTCCCTACAACTATCTCTAGCAAATCATATTATCTGCCTTTATTTTCACAATAAGTAAAATTGCCCCTCAATTTTTAAAGTTATATATCTTTATGAAAGTAAAACAAAATACAAAAATATTAATATCATATACAAGAACATTAGAATAAAATAAAATATAACAAAATACAAATAAAATGTAGTAAAGTGTCATCCCAACCATCCATTACCACTAAAATTTCTATGTATTTTCTTCCAGTCTTTACATCTTTTATATAATAGTATACATGCCATATAAACCTGACCTTACCTTCTGTATCCTTGCCACCATGTTCCATTACTCTCCTTAGGTGATCCTGGAGATCAACCTCTACCTCCATTTATCCTTCCTGTTACCTTCCTGTTCTTGTCAAGTTACCAAAAAAAGAAATCCAGATACTGCTGATCTCTCATTCATCAAATTTAAAAAAGTACACCAAGCATTGTGGCTATTTTTCTATTTTTAAGTATATTTTATTGATTATGCTATTACACTTTTCCCATTTCCTCCCTTTATTTCCCGCTGCCCTGCACACCCCCTCACACCCACATTCCCTCCCTTTAGTACATGTTGATGGGTCCTACACCTAAGTTCCTTGGCTTTTCCATTTCCTATTCTATTCTTAACCTCCCCATCTATTTTGTACCTACAATTTACGCTTACTCCCTGTACTTTTTCCTTGATTCTCCCCCACCCACTCCCCTCTGATAATCCTCCATGTGACTTCCATTTCTATGATTCTGTTCCTGTTCTAGCTGTTTGTTTAGTTTGGGTTTTTTTTTTAGGTTCAGTTGTTGATAGTTGTGAGCTTGTTGTCATTTGACTGTTCATATTTTTTATCATCTTTTTCTTAGATAAATCCCTTTAACATTTCATATAATAAGGGCTTGGTGATGATGAACTCCTTTAACTTGACCTTATCTGGGAAGCACTTGATCTACCCTTCCATTCTAAATGATAGCTTTTCTGGATAGAGTACTCTTGGATGTAGGTCCTTGCTTTTTATGACTTTGAATATTTCTTTGCAGCCCCTTCTTGCCTGCAAGTTTTCTTTTGAGAAATCAGCTGACAGTCTTATGGGAACTCCTTTGCAGGTAACTGTCTCCTTTTCTCTTGCTGCTTTGAAGATTCTCCCCTTGTATTTAATCTTGGGTAACGTAATTATGATGTGCCTTGGTGTATGCTTCCTTGGGTCCATCTTCTTTGTAATTGTTTGAGTCTCCTGTACATCTATTTTCTAAGCCAGGTTAGGGAAGTTGTCCTTCATTATGTGTTCAAATAAGTTTACAATTTCTTGCTCTTCGTCTCCTCATCCTGGCCCCCTATGATCAAATGTTGGAATGTTTCAAGTTGTCCCAGAGGTTCCTAAGCCTCTCCTCATTTTTTTGAATTCTTGTTTCTTCATTCTGTTGTGGTTGAATGTTTATTTCTTCCTTCTACTCCAGATTGTTAATTCGAGTCCTGATTTCCTTCCCATCACTATTGGTTCCCTGTATATTTTGCTTTATTTCATTTTGCATAGCCTTCACTTTTTCTTCTGTTTTGTGAACATAATCATTTCTGTGAGCATTCTGATTACCAGTGTGTTGAACTCTGCATCTGATAGGTTGGCTATCTCTTCATTACTTAGTTCTATTTTCAGAGTTTGGATCTGTTCTTTCAGTTACGCCATATTTCTTTGTCTCAGCACCTCTTACATTGGAAGGGGCAAAGTCTTAAGTATTTGCCAGGGCAGGCCAACCTACGTAGCAAAGTGGGCCATTCCGGTGCTGATTTCAGGGTGGTTGGGTTTGTGTATGTTCTAGAACCTTGTGGGTCTCTCCAACAAATTCTCTTGTGAGGCTAGGAGTTTCTCCTGCTGCTGCAACCCAGACAGGTTTTTATAGCTAGAGGTTTTAGGCTGTTCCCCCCATGCTAGAACCCTGCACAGTTTCCAGCATGATCTGTTTCACTCCCCAGTTGTTCCTCCTGGCTTATCTGCACACAAATGTGTGACCACTGTTCTGCCCACTGCCACCTTGCTCTCCCTGGTCTACCAGCTGCTGCCTCACCCTCCTGGGCCTCCAGCCATGACCTTGCTGCACATCCTCTCTGCCCCAGCTGCCCATCTCCCCCGCTCCTACCAGTCTGAATCAATGCTTCTTCTTTAACTCCTTGGTTGTTGGACTTCCATACAGTTATATTTTTCTGGCAGTTCTGGTTAGTTTTTGTTTTTTAATTTGTTGTTGGTCTTTGTTTGGTTGCAAGAAGGCAAAGTGTATCTATCTACCAACACCTCTGTTTTGGCTGGAAGTCCTCTATTTTTCTTTTTATTAATTGAAAATATTATTGAGATAATTGCAGATTCATGAGCAGTTATAAGAGATGATACAGAAAAACCCCTAAAAGAGGTTTCCAAGTTTTTGCCAATAATAACATTTTACAAAACTGTAATATAATATCACAAGTATTTCAACATTGATAAAAACTACCAATTTTATTCAAATTTCCCCAGTTTTAATTGTACTGATATTTGTGTGTATTAAGTTCTATAAAATTTTATGACCTCTGTAGTTTTTAATATCCACCATCACAATCAATGTCCTAAACATTTCCAACACCAGAAAGGTCCCTCAAGTTATCTTTTTGTAATTACATCCTTTTCCCTTCTCTCCTATCCCTGTCCTTAACCTCTGGCAATCACTAATGTTTTTCTTATTTCTATATTTTTTATATCAGAATGCTATACAGGTGAAATAATACACTAAGTGAGCTTTTGGGGAATGACTTTTTCTGTTGGAGATGAATTTAGCCAAGTTGCTGCATGTATCAACACTTCATTCATTTTTATTACTGAGTAGTATTCCATAGTATATACATACCACAGTTTATTTAACCATTTAACCACTCACTTGTTGAAAACATCTAAACTGATTCCAGATTTGGCTATTTCTGTGGAATAAATTCTCCAGAGTGTAATTACTGATCTATTTGATAGGTGCATGTTTGGTTTTATAAGAAACTACCAAATTGTTATCCATAATGGCTATAAAATTTTATGTTTCTACTAGCCATATATGAGTGACCCACTATCTCTGGATCCTTGCCAGCATTTCATATCATCACTATTTTTTTATTTTAGCAATTTTGATAGGTATGTAGTGATATCTTGTGGTTTTAAATTTATTCTCCTGATGAACAGTGATATTGAACATCTTTTTATATGATTAATTTTCATCTGTATATCCTCCTTGTTAAAGTGTCCATTAATGTCTTTTGCCCATTTTCTAATTAGATTGTTTAGTTTTATACTGTAGGAATGTGAGCATTCTTTATTCTGGATACTAATCTGTTGTTGGAGATATAATTTGGAAATGCTTTCTTTCAGTCATAAATCATCTTTTTATTCAATTCTCATGGGCTTTCACAGAGAACAAGTTAAAATTTAGTGAGGTCTAATTTATCAATTTATAGATTATGATTTTGGTTATACTCTAAGAACTCTTTACCTCACCCTAGGTCCTGAAGATTTTCTGTTGTTTTTGGGAAAAGTTTTATAGTTTTACATTCCACATTTAATGCTATGAACTATTTTTAGTTAATTTTATAAAAGGCATGTATTTTTAATTAAATTTATTGGTGTGACATTGGTTAACAAGATGAAATAGATTTCAGTTGTATAATTCTATGATACATGATTTGTATATTGCATTGTGTGCCCATCACCCAAAGCCAAATAATTTTTGGTCTTCATATATTTGGTTCCCTTTACTCTTCATTACTTCACTACCTCCTTTCCCTTCAGGAACCACCATACTCTTGTCTATGAGTTTTTGTTTGTTTATTTTCTTGTGTTTTATTTGTTGCTTTCAGTTTTATTTCACACATATCAGTGAAATCATATGGTTTTTAACTTTTTCTGCCTGACTTATTTAGCTTAGCATAATATTCTCAAGATTCATACATTTTTTTAAAATTTTAATTGTTGTTCTTGTACAGTTTTCTGTCTTTTACTCCCATCTCAGCCCACCACCCCAGCCCTCTCCACCTCCCTCCCATTTCCACCCCCCTAGTTTTTGTTCTTGTGTCTTTCATACTTGTTCCTGTAAACCTCTTCCCCTTTTCCCCTGAAATTCTCTCCCCTCTCCCCTCTGGTCACCATCAGCCTGTTCTCTATTTCAGTGTCTTTGGTTATATTATGCTTGTTTGCTTGTTTTGTTGATTAGGTCCCTGTTAAAGGTGAGATCATATGGCATTTGTCTTTCACCACCTGGCTTATTTTGCTTAGCATAATGTTCATACATGTTGTCTTAAATGGTAGTATTTCATATTTTCTTATGGCTGAGTAGTAATCCATAGTATATATGTACCACCTCTTCTTTATCCAATCATCTATGGTAGGACTCTTTGGTTATTTCCATGTTTTGGCCATTATAAAGAATGCTGCAATGAACAGAGAGGTGCATACATCTTTCCAAATAAATGTTTTCAAGTTTTTTAGGTAGTTCCTTGCCCAGAAGAGGGATTGCTGGGTCATATGGTAACTCTATTTATAATTTTTGAGGAATATTCATACTATTTTCCACTGTGATTGTACTAGTCTACATTACCACCAGCAATGAACAAAGGTTCCTTTTTCTCCCACACTTGTTACACTTGGCATTCTAACAGATGTGAGCCATTCTAACAGATGTGAGGTGGTGTCTCATTGTAGTTTTGATTTGTGTTTCCCTAATGGCTATTGAATTCAGCTTCTTTTCATATATCTGCTGGCAATTTGTATGTCTTCTTGGGAGAATTGTCTGTTCAGGTCTTCTGTCCATTTTTTACTTGGATTGTTTTTTTTTGTTTGTTTGTTTAGTTGTATGTGTTTTTTACATATTTTGAATATTAACCCCTTATAGGAGCTATTTTTCTGATCAGAAAATAAAAACACACACTTTTTAGAAAACTGTAGTATAGCAACAAAGATTTTTTAAAAATGAAATTGCATTACCCAGTGAAAATCTTCACGTGTTGGTGTATTTCCTTTCAAAATTTATTTTAGTGACAACTGTTTCTTTATTTTAAAAAAAGGTTCATTTGTTCCATGGAATCCCAGAAGATTTTCATGCTTGTGAAGGAATAATATTTTAGAAATTCACTTAATTAAAAATGCCATTCTTTAAATAATATGTAGCAATCAGAATCTATGTCTATGAGAACTATGCCAGAATAACAACAACAACAATAATAATAATAATAATAATAATAATAATAATAATAAACTCTACCTTCTTTTGACTGCCTACTATATACCAGAAACTTTACACACGCTGACTCTAATCCTAACAACAACCTTGTGTCAACTTTACCTTTGGATGGGCCAAGTTTTGCCAGCTGTGAGGTCTTGGGTAAGTACCCAACCTCCCTGTCCCCAAGTTTCCTCACCAGTGAAAACAAAGAACCTACTAACACCTCTCTCTGTAGTTAGTGAGTATTCAAATGAGATGATCCAAGTGAGGTGCTTGGAACAGGGCCTGGCTCATCATAAGTACTCAAGAAATATCTTTTCAACAAATAATTTCTGGGTGCCCTGAAAATTTAAACATCAAAAATAAGATTAAATCATGCCAGTACTAGAATAATGTGGAGGTGAACACTTATAATCCTGGGCAGGGAAGACCTTCTAAGTATTCTTTCAAAGGCAGAATCAATAAAGGCAAAGGGTTATTAGAACATACCATGCAATAAAAAATCATTTCTTAATGGCTGAAAACACCACAGTTAAAAGACAAGAAATAGTTTGGAAAATTTGTGACATATATGACAGATTAATATTCAATGAGTTTTGCAAATAAGAAACACAAACATTAAAAAATATTTTCTTAGCCCTGGCTGGTGTGGCTTAGTAGATTGAACACTGGCCTGCAAACCAAAGGATCACCAGTTCAACTCCCAGTCAGGGCACACGCCTGGGGCCAGGGCCCCACTGGGGGGTGCACAAGAGGCAAGCACACAGTGATGTTTCTCTCCCTGTCTTTCTCCCTTCCTTCCCCTTTCCTTAAAAGTAAATCAATAAAATCTTAAAAAGCATAAAAATAAAAAATATATTCTTAGGAAAATAGGCAAAGGACATAAATAGCAGAGCAAGACATTCTGATGTGACCAATTTCTCTGTGAGGACATTTTGATGAGCCAATTGACACAGATGCTCTGATGCAGCCATTGTGTTTCAGCTGTCCCTGTCACAGTGAGCATGATCCCTTTCCTCTTCCCTCCCCCACTCCTTAACCTCCAGTCCAAGGGACTGTCACTTTCTACTTTAGTCCTTTATGCATTGTATATATTTTCTTTTGCAAAAGTGTTACTTTTATTTAGAGAGAGAGAGAGAGAGAGAGAGAGAGAGAGAGAACCTTGTTAGGAATAGCCTCTAAGGGGAAATAAGAGTCACATCTGTTAAATAAATTTTATAATGTTTAATATAATATTTGCATACTCAAGTCCTGAGAGAAAAGTTAAGAGTTTACTTGAGTATTTAATCTACAGTCTGGGGCTGAGAATGTGAAATCATAGTATTCCAAATAACTTCCATCTCCCCCTCCATTCAGTGTCTATATCTATATCTGATTCATTCATTCATTCACTGGATAGGTAACTACTGAGCACCCCTTGTCTGCTAGCCATTGTGTGAGGCATGGGATCCAGCAGTGAGGTAGAAACAGTCTGGCTCCCATGGAGCAGATAATCTAATTGGGGGAGGAGCAGGCAAAAAGGAAGTAAATGTTTGAGGTAATGACATATTGTCAGGTGTGAAAAAATAATGAGTCAGAGAAAGGGCACAGAGAACAGCAAGAGCTTCTGATTTAGAGAAAATGCTCAGGAAGGCCTCCTTAATGAGGTAATATTTGAGGAGAGGGATAAAGGAGGTGAGAGAGTGAGAGGTATGAGGATTCCTGAGAACATTCCGGGCAAAGAGAAGAGCAAACACCCTGAAATAAGAATGAACCTGATGTGTTTCAGGAAAATCAAGATTACTGGGATGGCAGGAGAGCTGTAGGAGATGAGGTCAGAGAGGTGATGGGTTTAAGGAGATCAGGGAAGGCTGTGTATATCATGGTAAAGACTCAGAGGGGATGACATATCCTGTGTAGCTTCAAATAAAGAAAGACATTGGAAGACAGTGCTGGGTTTCTCTAGACTCTCCTAATGTATATCTTATTTGCTGCTTTCTCCCTGTATCTTTGCTCTGATAAATCCTAGCCAGTAGCAGAATCTTCTCTTGAGTCTTGTGAGTCCTCTGGCAAAGCACCAACAAAGCTTTTTCTTGCATTATTCTTCTGCATACATTATTTCCATGATGATTCTTTAGAAAACCTTTTTTTAATGCAGAGATTGTTTCTTTTCTCTTGTATTTTTAAAATTTAATTTTTGTATTGATAATGTTTTAATTAAAATTAAAAAAACTGATTATTAATTGATCAATAAAATTTAAAATGTGGTTTGATACAATGGAATATTACTCAGTTATAAAAAGGAAAAAAAGTATGAATATGTACTACACCATGATGAACCATGAAAATATTATGCCAAGTTAAGAAGGCCAGCTCAGAAAGACTACATGTTGTGTGACTTCATGTATGTTAAATATCCAGAGTTAGCAACTTCATAGGCAGAAAGAAGATTAGTGGTTGCCAGGACAATTGGGTTGGGAGGGGAGAATGGGTGACGGGTCAGTGGAAAATGACTACTAATGAGTACAAGATTTCTTTTGGGGCTGATGAAAATGTTCTGTAATTAGATAATGGTAATGGTTATATAAGTTGGTGAATATACTAAAAACCACTTTAAAAGATGTGTACACTTTAAAAGGGTGATGTTTGTGGTATATGAATAATATCTTAATAAAATGTTAAAAAATAAAATATAGTAAGTTCCCAGAGGAGAAGGGGCTGAAGGGCTTGGTGAAAAAGGTGAAGAGATTAAGAAAAAAAAAAAAAAACCCCTCATCGACACATAGAACAGTATGATGACTACCAGAAGGAAAAGGAGGGAGGAAAAAAAGATAAAGATGGGATAAATGGTGTCAGAAAGAGACTTGTTTCTGGATGGTGAACACACAATACAATATATAGATGATGTATTATAGAATTGTATGCCTGAAACCTACGTACTTTTATTACCCAATGTCATTCCAATAAATTCAATAACATTTTAAGAAATAATTAAAAGGATGGAAGAAGATAATACCATGTTCACATTAATCAAAAGAAAGCTGAAGGTGTTATATTTATATTAAAGATAAACAGAATTGAGAAAACTGTACAAGAACAACAATTAAAATAAATTTAAAAATAAAGATAAACAGAATTGAACACTAATAGTGGGCTCTAGTTAGTAACTCTGTTGCTCACAGATATATGAAAATACTTTATGTAGATACTAGGGTTCAACAAATAAGCAAATAAATAATAAAGATAGCCAAATTTCTCACAATCAGAGAAAATATTTAAAAATAAGGAAAGTGGAAGGCTAGAATGAATCCTGTGTGGGGGATATAAGGGAAGACATCAGTATGAACTCATCTTTAATTTAATATATATATAGACATACAGGTACAGAAATAGATATAGATGTGTGTCTATTCATGGGTTAACATGCTTAAATATATTTTCTAGCTCTGTTTTAGGAGGGCCTATAAGCAATGGCACCCCAACAGTAATAAGGACACCTAGTTCCCAAATCCTGGTTTCTAATACCATTTTTCAATAAAGGAACTAAGGCTCCTTGGAGTAATGGCTGATTCTGGATTGGGTAGGGGGCAGGGAAAATATAAGGTGAACCTGTAATGCTTTGTGTCAGGAAATAAGGAATTCCTCCAAAAAGTCTGGAGCATGACAAGAGGACACAGGAGCCAATCTGAAGGAGCATCCAATGGCCAATGCATCAAGATTGTGAAAGATAATGAAAGACTGAGGAACTGACACAGATTGGAGGAGACATGACAAATAAATGTAAAATGGGGTCCTGCAACAGAAAATATAGGAGGGGGGAGATTGGTGAAATTCAAATATGCTCTCTATTTTAGTTAAGAATATTGTGATAGAGTTAATTTCCTGATTTTGATAACAGCGCTATGTATGGTATGTAAATTGTTGACATTACAGGAATTTGAGTGAAGGGTGTACAGGGACTCTACTAGTGTCACAATCTTTTGTAAGTCTAAAATTATTTAAAAAATAAAGATTTAAGTTAGCTTTTTTAGTCTTACATGTGCATGCCTATCTTTTAATGCTCAGAAATACAGTGGGATATTGTTTATTTTCATTTTTTCCTTATTCTATTTTCTTTTTTACATTTTGGGGATGGTAAGGAGAACACTCTGAAACCCATGAAATGGTTTATTCTGCAACTGACACCAACAATCTGAATGAGTCAGATTTAAGAAAGCATCCATATCTGACAAATGAAGGCATTTTAGATTTAGAAGGAAGACCATTCAGTTCAAATTGTTACCATGTTAGAAACTGCACATCCAGGAGAGATGACTCACTTTCCCAAGGTCACATAAATTGTTATCAAAAGAGCCCTAGGACTCCCATGTTCTTCTAGTCATTTTAGTGTTTTTCCTCTCTGGAGAAGGAAATGGAGTAAACATCGGCTGGGCTATTGCTTTATTAAACCCAAAGCATCTGGGTTTATCTTGTTCAGACTGTCCCACATTACACTGGGATGCACTGCCTGTGAGGTTTTGTTGCTCTCCTTCACTTTCTGAAATTCAAAAATGGGGAAAAGCCAACTTTCACTTTCTTAATCCCTCCTTCACTTACTGTTTCATGATAATGTAATTAGATTAATACTTTAAATTAATGTTCATTTTAGTTCTTTGACAATCATTTGGGCTATTAAATTTGGGAAGGAGGAAAAGAGGCAGGGTGCACTTTATTTTTAGACAAAGGTATCTAACTTAGTGATATTAGCTTTGTTTAATTGCTGAGAGTCAGGACACTGAGCTATCTCTACTCCCTTGTCCATCCTTCTCCCTAAACCTTATTTTATTGAGTTAGTTAGCCAGAATTGGGGATTATAACTGGCCTGTGGATCATGTACATCTTCACTGCTTGAAACTCTTTGATATCTGATTTTGTTATATACTCATTAGTACAATGTCCTGTTCAGCTAGGGGGTACTTGTCACAGGTCAGTTGAAAATATTGCAGTAGCAGTTCAACCTATTATGGGCCAAATATTGTTCTGTAAAATAACTGGAATTTATCACAACTCATTTAAAATGTTGTTTCATGGGAGCATAGCTCAAAATATTTTTTCATCTCCTTTAAGCCAAGTTTGCAATTGGCTACCTGGTGAGAAAGTACCTGTGATATGGCTATTATTAAGCTTGATGCTTTGTTACAGAAATCCCATTATGAGATATCTGAAAATCTGAATTTTGAGAACTGTCTACTATTTCTTTTTTAAATATTGTATTTATTTATTTTTATTTTTTAACATTTTTATTGTTGTTCCAGTACAGTTTTCTGCCTTCCCCCCCAACCCATCCTCACCACTCCAGCCCTCTATTTATTTTTAGAGAGAGGGTAAAGGAAGAAGAAGGAGATGGAGAGAAATATCAATGTGTGGTTGCCTCTGGTGTGCCCCCCACTGGGGACCTGGCTGACAACCCAGGCATGTTCCCTTACTGGGAATCAAACTGGCGAACCTTTGGTTTGCCAGTCAACCCTCAATCCACTGAGCTATGCCAGCCAGGACTGTCTACTATTTCTTAACTCTTTTGTTTGGAATAAACTCTTACATGTTAAGGAAATATATACCTGATCCTACTTGATCATTAAATAATTCTCTTCATGTTGCATAGTTGTATGAAGTCATTATAAATATTGTCTTTTTCTCTATTTTAAGATTTTATGAAATGTGGATATAAAGTACTCCTGTGCATCTGGAAATAATAATTAGCTCTTCTAGGAACATGACTTAATTTATAGAACATCATTCACCTACTGATCTTTTTGCCTTTACATGTTATCTTTCTGCTTGTAGCATCCCTGAGGTTACCTTGTTTTCCTCTACCTATGTCTGCTGCTTAATTTTTGATGTATAGGTTTCAGGGGTATCCAATCCATGGGCATGAGGCTCAGGATGGTTATGAATGTGGCACAACACAAAATCATAAATTTATGTAAAACCTTTTTTGCTCATCAGTTTTTCAGTAGTGTTTATGTATTTAATGTGTAGCCCAAGACATCTCTTCATCTTCCAGTGTGGGCCAGAGGTGCCAAAATATTGGACACTCCTGGCCAGAGGAACATATATTTGTTATCTATTTCCTCAGTATCTCTAGATAATCTTTTCATTTTCTCTGTATTTCCTCCATCATGTACTCAGTCTTTATTTTGTTAAATGTATGGGTTTTGTTGTTGCTACTGCTGCTGTCTAATGCAGATTTGCAATCCTATTTGGGTTTTCAATGTTTTATTTTTGTGCCTTTAATTCTTACCACCAGGTCAAGTTTTACTGCTCGGTGTAATTATAAGTTTAACTTACACTTTTTCCCTGTGTTTCTTGATATTATTTTCCTAAAAGTCAAGAAACAATTCCATTTTCTCTTTAACCTTTTATTTTCTAAATAATATCCACTATTTGGATTAGCCATATTGTCTCTAGAGTTAGAGTAAATTATTTTTTCAAGTCTTGTTCATGATGAGTTTGTATAATATTGCTTGGTGTCATGTCTAATCTGTTATTTAGTGAAGTACATATGCTTATAGGATTCATCAATTTTGATCATAGGCATTTAAATGTATATTTTAAATTGGACTATGCCTATCACACCTGTGCATATGTTTTTCTATTGAAATTCAACTTTTTATTTTCCCACTGGAAACTTATAGGAAAGAAATTAGCTTTTTGTTCCTATCCATGTTCTTGTAGATAGACATTGGATAGTGAAGACATTTTCTACATTCTAAAAACCATCCATTAGTTTGAAAATATAGAGTCCATAGTGATGTAAGTGTTAAAAGTGTTTTAAATGTAACAAATTCCCTAAACTGAGACATAACCTATGTATCAACTATGTTTTGCTAGCTAACTGTATAACAGTAGAGACAGACTTATAGATCGCAGACTGACAGCTATGGTGAGGGGTTGGGAAACTGGAGGAGATAAAACGGGGTTGAGCAAAAGAGAAAAAAGTCATAGACGTGTACAACAGTATGGTGACTTCTGCGGGAGAGGAGTGGGGATGGTAGAGGAGGAGATGGGGGAGATGAATGGTAATGGAAGGAGACTTCACTTGGGGTGGTGAACACACAGTACAGTGTGCAAATGATATGTTGTAGAATTGTGCACCTCAAACCTGTATAAATTTGTTAACCAGTGTCACTCCAATAAATTCAATAAAAAGGAAAAAGTGAAGTGTCATGCAAATCTAAAAAAATGCAAATAAAAAAAACCTTCTTCTCTATTACTCTAAATGCTTCACCTATCTTTTTTTAAAATTTATTTTAATTGTTGGTCTTGTACAGTTTTCTGTCTTTTACTCCCATCCCAGCTTCACCTATCTTTTATACGAGTATGTGTCTAGGTACATTGAGTAGGCAGCATTGTAGTATCAATCATCTTTTACTCATTTCCAAATACTTTTTGGAGACTACATTTTTTAAAATGACATTTTTTATGACCACATTGTCACATTGCCTTAAAAGTTTCGTTCATCTTATTTGTGGAAGAGAGGAACATTGAAGTAACAATTTGAAGCTGTTTATATCTTCAAGAGCTCTATGTTCTTCTGTTAAATGTTTGATGAACACCTATCCCAGAGGTTGTTTTTTGGTGTTAATGTTTATGCTTATCACATGCTCCATTAAATGAACTTAAATTTTTCCATTTTTTGTAAAAATATAATCTCTAGAGTTTTTGCAGTTTCCTGGTTATTTCACTTTCTATTAACCAAGAAAGCATTCTATATATAAACAAGTTAATTTCAAGTTCAAAACAACTGAAAAAATTTAAAATCTTGTTTGTACATTTTTATTTTGTTAGTATCCAACTGGAGGAGGGATTTATTTTTCCAACTTTATTGATATATAATTCAATATAATGTTGTACATGTTTAAGGTGTACAACATGATAATTTTATACAAGTTTTTATTGTGAAATGATTATCACAATAAGGTTAGTTAACACCTCTATCACCTCTCATAGTTACCTTTTCTCTTTTTTTTGTGGTAAGAACATTTAAGATCCACTCCTTTAGCAACTGTCAAGTGTATCATACAGTATTGTTCACTATAGTCACCCTCCTGTACATCAGATCCTCAGAACTTGTTTTAACTGGAAATTTGTAAACTCTGACTGATATCTCCCCATTTCTCCCAGTCCTCAGACCATGGTAACCTCTGTTTACTCTCTGTTTCTGAGTTGAGCTTTTGTAGATTCCTCATATAAGTGAAATCATATAGTACTTGTCTTTCTGTGTCTGGTTTATTTCACTTAGCATAATGCCCTCACAATACCATCCATGTTGTCACAAAGAGCAGGCTTTCATTTCTTGTGGCTGAATAATATGCTTTTGTATATATTTTGGGCTATTGTCTTATATTTCCAAGAAGCCTTAAAAGTAGCCTTGATAAATGTTTCTTTCTTGGGTGAACTGCAAGTTTAACCATGGAAGTATATGAAACAATGCATGGCACCAGCAAGTGATGTAAACACAGAAAATAATGTCTTGTAACAACAACTCTAACAAGGGCTCCTTGTGTGGCCTTGAGGAAGTCATAGGAATACTACTACCTGTTTCTCTTCATACAAGGGCAAACAACAGTGCTCAATTTGTAGGACAATTGGTTCTGATTTACTACAAGGCTTTTATAAATGTCAAGGGTCATTTAATGCTGAAAGTCCTGTTAAATCCATTCAGCATTCTATATATGTTAAATTCCCCAAAGAAATGATTCATTCAACAAACATTTATTGAAATCTCTTACTCATTGAGCACAGGGGTCAGTATTGTGCAGAATACAACATATGGAAGGCATACTCCCTGCCTGACCTCTTAGTCTGAAGCTGTTTGTGTTATTTGCCACAGACCAGGTACAAACTAACCACTAAAAAGTCAAAGGGGAGAGGCAAGGGCTGGGATTACAACCAGCTGTGGTGATTAAAGATGCATTTGTACAAGATATGCTGTTTGAGGTATTCTTTGAAAAAGGGATAGGAAGATATTCTAGGGATGTTGGATACTCTGAACAAAGATAGAGGGGGGAAACTTTGATGTGTATTTGGGGAGTTGAGTGTTAAGTCAGCCTGTGAAGCATAGAGCTTGTCTTGGCAGAGAAGCAGCCTCAAAAGTCAGTGTGGAGTTTAAACTTTATTTTGTAAATCTGAGGGATCTGACAGTGTTTTAAGAGTAGACATCATCAGCCTATGCAAGATGAATTGGTAGAGCAAAGAGGCTGGCAAGAGGGGGACCTCTGAGATAGCTGTTTAAGTATGGAAGGTATGAAATAATAAGAATTTAAATTAGCTGGTGGCAGTGGGAAGGGAAAGCCAGTGATGGAGTTGAAATATTGCTCAAATCAATGTAGTTAAATAAGAGGAGATTGACAATCTGTTCCAGTCTATTGCTGTTCTGTTTAATATCTGATCTGACAAACTTACTTTGGTTTTACATTAGAAGCTATATTGTTTACTACTGTATCTTTTGTGCCTAACACATATAGCACATATTAAGATTTTACAAATTGTGTTGAAACATGAGCTTATTGAATCAGTTTGAGAAAGGGAAAATAAATATGGGCTCCCTGTAAGGTACCCAGTCATCTCTCCGTCTGCATTTATACTTCCACGCCCAGTTCAGTTTTCACTTAAATATGAATGAAAATTGTACACACTTATTTGCCTACTTTCCTCATTCAACCACATTTGTAGGTCATCACCTAGATTTGATGACCTACGGATTGCTCATTTAGTGAATTTAATTGTTCTTAGCATTATAGAAGTGTTCTTTGGACAGATGCCCTTAAATACTCTCCAAGTGTTGCATTTTGAGTACTTTTACCCTATATACAGATTTTAAAAACTTTTGCTGAGTGGCCATTGTTAAATATTATTTTAGAGTAATTAGTGTGATAATATAGTAATATTCAAGCATTATTTTTGTCTTAAAATGTTTGAAATAGAATTTCACAGCTGATGGCTAGCTTGTTAATCAAGGTATTCTTGGAAGCAAGATTAGTGTTAATAAGGTCATTCTGAGTCAAGTATAAAGTCATAATCTGCAGGAAAGGGTTTTCTGTAAAAGGTGACTGCCTAGTCTAATAAAAATATATTTAAAGTTTAATTACTAGCTATTGCTCTGAATGTGTAGTGATATTTTCAAAGTCCAATAAGTTTGATCATAGAAAGGCAAAGAAAATTCTCATAGAGAGAGCTCATGGATTGACATTCTAAATAAACTTTAATAGAGCCCTCAATAACTAGAAATTAATCCAAGCAATCTACTTTTAAAATAATGAGTAAATAAAAAATGGGAAAGTAATTTCAAGGTGTTATTTTTAAAATAATCTCTAGACTTATTAGCTACATCTTGGAATGTGCTATTAGCTCAATCTTTTATACCATTTTCATCTTCTTCTCCATTTCTGCATAGTTATTTCTGTTTTTCATAACACATGACCCTGAGGCCTTGGGAGCAGTTCTCAGTAATCAAGATATGATTCAGATTTGCGCAACTGATTCTGCTTTCAGATACAGGAAAGTTACCTGGGACATTTTAGGAAAATAAGGAAGGAAACAATCTTGGCTCTTGTAAATAACACTACTTCAGTTTTCTTCAGATAGAGTCCCATCAGTAAAAGACAGGATAAAAAAGCTGTGGTGCATTTAGACAATGGAATATTAGTCAGCCACACATACACAAAAAAAGAAAGAAATCTTACCCTTTGCAACAGCATGGGTGAACATAGAGAGTATTATGCTTAATGATATAAGCCACTCAGAGAAAGAAAAATACCATATGGTTTCACTTATGTGTGGAATCTAATAAACAAAATAAACTAGTAAAAAATAGAAACAGACTCATAGATCATAGCTAGAGAGAACAGACTGACAGCTGTCAGAGGGGAAGGGGGCTGGAGGCTGGGTGAAAAAAGTGAAGGGATTAAGCAAAAAAGAAAACTTGTAGACACAGACAAAATATGGTGATTACCAGAGGGTAAGGAGGTTGGGAGGAGGCAGGAGAGGGTAAAGGGGGAATAAATGGTGATGGAAGGAGACTTGTCTTGAGGTGGTGAACACACAATACAATATACAGATGATGTATTATAGAATTGTACACTTTAAACATATATACCTTTATTAAACAATGTCACACCAATATATTCAATAAAAATTTTAGAAGAAACTTAAAATGATTTTAACTATTTAGCAGCATTCAGCTGATGTCATTATTATTTTAATAATATATATAATTGTGACTTGCATGTGTTAATAGGCTATTGACACCTAAAACTAAACCAAGACTCTCACTTTTCCAAATTCTGAAGACCTCACTCAGATGATACATGACATTTACTGCTTCTTTGAAGTATTAACAATAAAACATATTTAATCATATTTCACTTGTTTCTCCCCCAATTTTCCTATTTACCCACCAGAGAAACATAAGAAAAAGTGATGTTATTTCCAAGTTGGAGATTGTAGAGAAAAAGGAAAGCAAGATGGATGGAAGGAAGGAAGGAAGGAAGGAAGGAAAGAAGGAAGGAGAGAGACAGAGAGAGAGAGGAGAGAGAAAGAGAAAAGAAAAGAAAAGAAAGAAAAGAAAAGAAGAAAAAATAAGAAAGAATGAAAAAAAGTTTGGAGACACCTATTAAGAAAATCTTTTTATTTTGAAATATTTCAGCTCCAATAATAATGTATTTGAAACAAAACCAGGATGAAGATGTAATGAATAAAATAACATACTAATAAAAAGGAGGTGAAAGAGAAAGTAAGACTCCCCAAAGAGGCAATTATTTATGCCAGTTTTATTATTCATTTTCCACTATAAAATCCTTATCTTTTCTTGAAGCAAAAGTGAAGAGCTATGCTTAATTATGGCTCAGGGAATTGTTATTCTTCCTATCAATCAACCTTGCTCCTTCTCCTTCTCAATAGCACCACTAAATGCACTCCTAGTCATCTTTGATTGCTACCCCACAGTATCTCTTTCTTTTTAATTATGAATGTTTATTTATTTATTTTTATTTTATTGCTTTATTTTTATATATTATTGTTCAAGTACAGTTGTTTCTTTGAATTCTGTCCCGGTAAGCCAAGTACTAGAGTCCCTTCCAACAACATTCTTTATGCTTCTACAATTGCAGGAGAGATAAGATATGTAAACTCCTTGTGGGCAGGTTCCATGTCTGTTTTTCTTTATGTCTTCCACAGTATCTTTTTACAGAGAGGTGTTTATTAGCCAGTATGCTTTCTTTTATACATGCCCTATTTACTATGGTTGCCAGAAAGCTCAGAGCTACTGCTCAGCTGAAGCAATTCAACTTAGTCTAGACTTTTGATGTTTTTTTATGTATTTGTTGCTGTTATCCCACCTTCACCATTATATCCCTCTTACTCTTCAGGCTTATGATAATGATCTTACTGGAAATATTTCTCGTAAGTTGTTTTCAAGGTTTTCTGGAAGAATGTAGTTGCATAACTAGAGAAAGAGCAAGAGAGCAAGGGAAGGAGATAATTCTGTTTCTGGATTTATTTGCAGACTACTAAGCTATCTCAGTGGGTTTTCTTTTTCATTTTGACGTGTTAATGTATTGCAGGCATTCCAGTAACGCAAACTGGGGGCCTCAGTTTTAATAGGCTTCCAGTGATATTCATAAGCAAAGCAAGTGCTGCTGTAACTACTCTTAAAACATAAACAAAAGAGTAAAGAATACTTGGAACTCTTTAGACATTTTTTTTTACATTTTAAATAACATAGTGTTGTATGAAGATGTACTGCTTTCTTACTGCATCCCTACAGGGTACAACGGATGAACTTTGGATTCAGTGCTTGCTTTGAGGTCTGGGAATCTATTGATACTTCAGCTTCTGTTTGTCCATGCTGAAATGCCATGATCAGCACTGGATTTTTTGCTTAGTTGGTGTGAAAAGTATTTCCCTTTTTGCTTGCCTTTTCCCACATATTTTGGTGGGGGTGGGGAGTCAGGAGAAGAGGTAATGCTTGCAATTTAGTATGGTTTGTGCATTAAGTAAAGATATTAATTTATTGGAAAATTGAGGATAATTTACTACGAAATTCTTTATGTGCTTAAATTTGGGCACATAGAGAACATTTAGAAAAACACTGGGGAGATTTGTAGAGCAAATGTAAGTAACATGTCTAACAAAGCTCTTATGTATTTAATAGCACTCACTACTCTGTAAACAGAAAACGAATGTTTCTGAGGAGTAGTAGAGTAGAATTTTGAGAAGCCTAGTCCTTTTCATTTTATTTCTTTTTGTTGTTGCTCATTACTTGGACTGGCCTTCTTTTATATGACTGCTAACATCATTACTGAGGTCGGAGATGTGGAATCAAGACATCAAAATCACTTGACCTTTTAGAGATGGAATTTTCAGTAACATAAGAAAATGCTTAGTAAACAAGATATCCATTGTTGGATGAGGCAGTATCCCTTATAGAGCAGAGCTTCTCAGAGTTGTTGGCAGACTAGCAGCACCAGCTCTACCTGGGAACTTGTTAGAAATATAAATCCTCAGGTCCCACCCCAGAACTGCTGAATCAGAAACTGGGGGTGGGTCTGAGAGTGTGTGTTTTAAGAAGCCCTGCTGGTGATTCTGATGAACACTAAAGTTTGAAAATTTTTGGTTTAGACAAAACCATGCCAGTCCAGGAAAGTATCAACAAAGGAGTATATTTCTCAGTTTTAGAATTCTCAGCAGTTTGTCCCTCAATGCTTTTTCATTCTTTTTTCCCACATTGTTTTTTTTTAAAATACCCTGATTCTTGAGTTATTGTTTATGTTCAGATCTGGTGGAAAGAAAGTGGTACCTTTTCTGGAAGATTATATCTTCCAGATATAATCTGGATATATCTTCCAGATATAATCCAGAAATAAGTCTTAATTAGAGATAAGGCTCTGCAACATACTGTACAAAAGACAGCAGTTTAAATGTTTAACCCAACATGTTTAAAAATTCTTTGACCACAGAACCCTATTTTTGTGGAGCATATAGAAACTTCTTATGGAACATTACATCACAGGCAGTTGGGCAAGAATGGCATCACTGTCTAAATGTATGAAACTATTAAAAATTAATTATTTTTCTTATTATAACCCTTTAGAAATATTGCTAACTTTTTTTAATACCCCAAGAGCACTGTTGTAGGTGTTTCTAGCTGCTATAAGTAGCCTTTCAAAATTTTATAGGCAATAAGTGTGGGGACATAAAAGGATATACATAGATATAATATGTATTGTGTGTATTAGCTATAATTTGTATTTTATATTTATAATATGTATTATATATTTATTAATTTTAACAATAGAAATATATATGTATGTACATATATATTATACATTTAAACATGTTTCACATTTATATGAGTCAGTCTTGGCTTTTAAGTGGTTGTCATATTGAGATAAAAATTAAAAATGAAAAATTAGTTCAAAAACTTAGAGACAGTTTTATAATGAGACTCAGTTTTAATATTTCACCAATTTACAAAAATAATATTCAAAATATTTTTGCTAAAATTAATTACTTGTTAGCATTTTAAGCTTCATTAACATCTCATTGTACATTATTTGTTTTGTTTTATCCTCTTAACTTACCAGGAAAAAGTTACTTGCTTGATTAATACATGTTATAAATGAAATATAACACTAGTTTGGCAAAATAAAAAATTTTAAATGTACCAACTAAAAAGTGTGATGCTCCAAAACTTGCTTTAAACAATGAATATTTATTCATTATGATTCTAAAGTGAATTTTCATTATGAGAGACCTTAAAGTAAGGAGATTGTGATGGTAGAAATGTGTCTCTTGATTAGATAAATGTGTCTCCCTAAGTAAGCACTGGCTTATTGCCAGTTGAAAAGGGAGCAATAATTCTTTTATCTTTTCAGTTATTTGCAAGGATAAGATTAAAGCCTGAATCGGCTTCTTTATCCTCTGTTCTTTCACCTATCATACCACTGAGCTGTGGGAGCAGCAACTGTTTAACAAAATTCAGTTCTAAGAAGAGAAATGTCCTTGATTCTTTAACATTGTATAAGTTCCCTCTCTAGGCACATGAAAATTTATAGTACTCACAATATCAATAATTACTCATATAATAATTCATTACTCTTGTGGAGAGGTAAAGTGGTAAAACATAGTTTATAATCTGTCATATTTTTAATGCTTAATTCACAGTAACAGTTTTAATTCTATTTTAAAGAACTAATGAAGAGAAATATAATATTTTTACATTTTGTACTAATGTTATTTTCAAAAATACTAAATTTCACTTTCTTATTTTATTCATTCAAAAAACCTCTGAGGTATATAAGGACAGAAATTATTCCTAGAAAAACTGATAAACAGAATTGGAATTTAGCCATGATCTAAAGGTAGTCAGAATCCAGGGCACTTAAATCCCAGTCCAGCACTGTCTTTAATAAAATACTGAATTTATATTAAAATTTAGACTTATTCCTGCTTTGTCTAGGGACAAATGCATGAAAAGTCAAAGTATTAATAGCCTATGACATGATTCCAAACAGTTGATTCATTTCAACACAGGATTTGTTATTAATGTTATTTTCTCTATTGTATTGTCTTTAAAAGTATAAGTACGCTTTTATGTTCTGCATGCTCAATTTTCCAATCACTTTTCATAAGATCCAGGTTCCCTACTATCATCAGCAAATATCTATAATACCTTGTTTTTAGAAAGCTGTGGAAAAAAACTTAAATGATAAATTATGTTGAATAGAATTAATGTGTTTATATTATTGAAGTGTTTACCTGATGCATCCATATATTGATTTGTATGTGAAGTCTTTAGTATTATATATTTAACCAAAAATAAATTGGCAATATAAAAAATAAATAAACATAACTTTTGTTTATAGCCTACATTTGAAGCATTGGGAAAATCCAATCCTAGTTCTCAGGCCCACAAATCATCACCCTACTTTGCAGCATCTCAAAGTACATGCATTCTCTGCTCATTGAAATCAAATCTCTATTACTACTGAGTTTTTGGTTTTGTAGTCTTTTGTGAAGTGGTCTGTGTAGCGTATGTGAGTTCTCATTTGCCTGAGCTCTTAGTGGAATGAAATGCTTCAGAAGAACACTTTGTACTACTTTGTGATAAAGGTTGATCTTTTTGTCTTTAGAGATTTTCTCTGTGATAGTGTTGAAGCTACAGCACTCAGACATTTGTGGTCTGAGTAAACCTGCTTCTAAATGCTATTACTTTGTTTTTAAAGATTCTTCTTTTAGTGTGGTAATGACAGTCACAAAATGCACACAACCAACTCTTTCACTGAACCCCACTTCCATCCATTCTCTATGTCCGTCAGGTTTTGCTGGACTGTTCTTTTGTCAGGTCATGGTTGTTTGTGTTTAAACTCTCCTAACCCAACTCCTGATAATATGACAGTTCTCCTCCCAAATGAACTGGCAAAATTCTACTGCACAAACATTTAATAAAAAGTTGAGCTAAGAGAGGACGGGTTTGTACTAATTGTTCTGCTTCGGTGAGGATGAAAGACTTAATGCATATAAAGCACTTTGAACAGTGCCCAGCACATGGTAAATACACAATAAAATTAGCTGTGATTATTCAGGTGGATGTGCTGTAAAAAAAGAAAGGACATTCAATTACCTTGTCTTATTCTTTTTCAAGTTGTCCAAGATCCCTAGATACTTAACAAAAACATCTTATTCTCCATAAATTTTAAATAGTTTCTGGACATACCTAACAGCCAATTGATGTAAAATATTTGTCATAATCTTAAAGGGGAAATAGTGGCCCAGACAGTAAAATATTTGAACTAGTTCATTTCTCAGGTTAGTTAATGTCGAAGTATTGTGGAGTAATAGTTTGCTGGTTAGGAATGTGAGCTCCAAGTCCAAAGCACCTCAGTTCTAATTCCAGCTCTGCTACATTAGATCTGTCACCTTGCATGTGTTTCTGTAACTCTCTGTGCCTCAGTTCCTCAGTAAAACACTGGCCTCCTAAGGCTGTTTATTATGAAGATTAAATAAGGTAATGTAAATAAAGCACTTTGAACAGTGTCTAACACATGATAAATACATAATAAAGTCAGTTGTTATTACTCAGATGGATTCAGTGTGGAAAAAACATGCAAACCAGATCACAGAGTTCTATGAATCCCTTAAAGGGGTTTGTCATTATGACCATTTTCAAGATATTAATGGAAAATATAATTTTATGGAGGCCTCAACCTGGTCTCTAAATTTATGTCATTAATTGTCATATGCCAAGTAACATGAAATAAAACAGTATATACATTTTTTTTCTCCAGCACACTCATAAATGGTCAGAATTAGTTCACTTCCAAAGGGTCATTTGACCTCATATACTAGAGTCTAGTATATAAAGTCAATGTAAAACATGAAACAAAATAAAACCAGTTAATGGTCCAGTTATATTTAGTACAAAAATAAGTTTAAAACTGGCACAACATTTTACACTACCTTTATTTCATTATGTCACTTTATAAAATATGTTTTTCTAGAATTAAATTTTATTTGCCTCATATAAGTGACACATAAAGTGGACTCTTTATTTTTCAGAAAGACATGTTTTCTGAAGCTTTCTAATTTCAGTCTAATTTTCAAGTAAGGCACAATTAAGCTACAGTAAATCCATTTTATTTTTTCCTCAGTAAGAAGTTCACAAATTTAAAGGCACCAATTAGACTGTCACTATGACCCTTAAAACCTTTATGTGGTTACTATAGAGGGCATATGTTTTTAAAGAACACTACATCCTTACAAGCACATTATTTTCCCAGTAGCTCTTATTCCAGTTGTTGAAACTGACTTAAGGAGTTCAATGAACAGATTTTAAAATTACTAATTAACTTTTTCTGTTCTTTGCTTTGCTTTATTTTTCCTTGTTTTAGATTTGGAGATAGACATTCTTTAGTAGAGGTCACATTTCACATTCTTCTCTGTAAGGATATGAGACTTTATGGTTGAGGGATGGATTTATTTTAAAACATAAGCCTCCACTTATCATTTTATCTTCTTTAAACTAACCCCATTTCTAGTCACATTGTTTGTGGATAGCCTTGTTTAGTTCTTTAAATACCAGGAACAGTTTCATCATCATCAAATATTAACTTCTCACTGAAAGCAGGTGAGCTTAACAAGGTTACTATATTTACTAAGTTAGAGTGAGGGGGGTCATTTAAAAATATACAGAGTCCAGCGCAAATACCGCCCCTTTTTATTACAAAATCATAAGCATGTAATTCTGTACCATAACAATGTCACACTGAAGCACACCATGTGACTTTTTAAGTAACATGTTCAAATTAAAACTATAAATTATTACAACCGTATTATTACCCTACCAACTACACTCAAGCAGGCATTACTTCTGCTGGACCCTGTATATGTTTTAAAAAGTAATCAGTAGTTTTAGCTAGAACTTTTTCAATTCCATTCAAATCCCTGAAACATTCTGAATGAAACCTAATATACTTGGTAGATATTGAGGCTAGGCAGAATAGATCCTTATTTTTAAAAGAAAAAATATTTATATCAATAAATTGGAATCTTTTATGTCTGCAGAACAAAACAAATATAGTTTGCCTAATTTTCAGATGATGCTTTGAAGAATCACTTGGTTAAAAAAAAAAACCACTTTATTTAAATATGGAATGCATTCCAAGTTCGGAGCTTTTGGTGGTGGGGTGCTTGTCTGATACTTTAAAATATCTACAGTTTTAATAACAAGTTAGCACAAAAGTTTCAATAAGGCTTTTTGGTAATAAAATATATTAACAAAATGTAGATGTAGTCTGTGCCTGAAAATATTTTAATGGCAACCCATCCATGTCACCAAGTAAAACTTTCTGCTTGAAAATTGCACATTTGGTGTTAGTTTGGTAGTAGGGTAGGAGCATGAGGAAAACACTTCTTAAAAAGTAGATGCATTTTGCTCTGTTTGGGGTTTGAAACGTGATTTCACACTGAGGAGTTTAGCAGACCCTGTAAATAGCCATTTTGGTGTCACACTTCTAATTTTCTTTATCTGAAAGAAGAATTATGTTTAGCAAAAGAGGGACTGATTTTCATCTTTGTGTCTCTAATTTCAAAATGAAGTGGTAAATCAATAACTATATCTGCCCTTTATATAACCTTTAGGTAGAGGGGTGTCTAGCTATAGAGTTGTAATTATTTAATTTATTCTTAGCAGCATCCTGAACCCTGCAAAGATAAATTGTTTAAATCTGAAAAATAATCAGTACCTTTCTCACCTTATACTGTCCTTACAAGTTTTCAAGATATTTGTCTAAATTTATCTCTTCTTTTTAACTTTCTTTTTACTTAAAGACAGGAAATTTAATTTTGCCAAGTGAAAAACCCAAGGTTTAAGTTCAGTGCAAAGCTAAGACCCTTAGGAATTGAGGGGATTGCCAAATACATTCTTAACTTCCCAAGTTTTAATACAGTTAAAACTCACTTGAGACCCTTAAGTCATGGGAAACTGAAGGTAACTGGCTTGGGTTCAAGGGACAGAAGTCATAGTTTGACAGAGAAATCCAGTTTGACAGAGAAGACGCAAAATTGTAACTTCAGAAGTTGCTTGACAAGGATTCAAATAGAAGAAGAAAGCCCCAGCGGCCATTTGCAAATATCTGACAGAACTTACAGCTTTTGCAAGTGTGTTGGGAAGATGATTGTTGAAACTTTCTTTGTAGCAATCATAGGAAAAACCCCACCATATTGTTAGTTTTTGGGAAATCAAGTAAGCAGACATTCGAATAAGATCATTTTGTTTTAAAGTTGATGAGGGGGAAAAATTGATTCCTGGCCAGGGTCACTATCTCTGTGGTGTTTGTGTATTCTCCCCATGTCTGTGTGGGTTTCCTTCCACAGAAACTGCAGTTTCCTTTCATGTCCCAAAGGTGTGCATGTGACATGAACTGGCATGTCTACATGGTCCCAGTCTGAGTGAGTGTGGGGTGTGAGTGACCCTATGATGGAAAGGTGTCCTGTCCAGGGAGGGTCTTGCCCTGTGCCCTGAGCTGCTGGGAGAGGCTCTGGCCATCTCAGATCCTGAACTAAAATAAGAAGACTGGAAAAGAATTCCCTCACTTGTTTTTTTCTTAATCTTTCTTACATGTATGTATAGCTCCCATTTATTTCCATGTTTATTATTAGAAGTTTTTCAGGGTCTTTTTTTTACAAGCATGGTGATGTTTTTGTGACCAGAAATATGCCATAGGAACTTAACTCTTGTTTATATCAGTTAGCCTCTGGTAAAATTGGATTCCTTATACATCATTTCACTTAAATGCTCAGTTTCCAAGAACCTATTAACAATGTTAAGTGAGGACATACTGTATAAGCAAAAATGTTAAATGTCATTTGAATGGAAGATCCAGTTATTTGGAATTTACTATATTTTCCTATTCAGGGGAGAAATAGAAATGAAAGGTATGAAGGAAAACTAACTTGACTTAAGTTAAAGGAGTTCATCATCACCAAGCTCTTATTATATGAAATGTTAAAGGGACTTATCTAAGAAAAAGAAGATGATCAAAAATATGAACAGTAAAAAGACAGCTAACTCACAGATATTAACAACCACACCTAAAACAAAAGCAAACTAAGCAAACAACTAGAACAGGAAAAGAACCACAGAAATGGAGATCACATGGAGGGTTAGCAACAGGGGAGTGGGAGGAGGAGAGAGGGGGAAAAGGTACAGAGAATAAGTAGCATATATGGTAGGTAGAAAATAGACGGGGGGAGGGAAGAAAGAAAGAAAAGAAAATCATACACACACACACAAACCTAACTTGACTTATAAAATGCTACAGGGCTTGGTTTAAACTTTAGTAGAAGGGAGTTGAAATAGATCAGTATTTTCATGAGGATACTGTAATAAGATATGTTAAAAGGTGTTTTATGAAAAAAGAGGGATAGTTTCTGTGATTAAGCTATGTTGGGAAATGCTGAGTTAATAAGAGTAAGCAGTATTTTTTCACTATAAGACAGATAAGAGACAACCTTTACCATGCTCTGGTGGGTTGTCAGTCTCCAAGAGGAATATGCTTTGCCATTTCTTGCAAGTATTTAACTAGGAAACTCGGTTTCTAAGGCTTCTTAGGAATAGTGGTCTGTGGTAAATACATACCCTGGTAAATTCTGGACTAAATGATCTCTATGATCTGACATGTTTATTATCATATAAACTTCTTCAATATAGTACAGTTTCACTCTTTCTGACTGTATTAATTATTAATCTTTAATAATTCAAGTGAAGAAGTCTTTATTCTTAATGAATAAAAAATAATTTCAAGATTCTGTCTAGAAACTAATTCTTAAATGTTCAAAATTACCATTTTGTGATATACATATTCTGTTAAGTGGAGTTATTATGGATTGCCATTTCTCCTGAACATATTATTTTGTTCATTAGAATTAACCATGCCCCTCTACTTCTCCCTGTCTTTTAATATGCATAATCAAAGGTTGAGTGAAAAAGAAATCTATGCAAATAATGGCTATTCATGCTATTTTTGCATGTTTTGAATATGTATCTGCATAGATTTTATGTGTGCATGGAGAAACATGATGCTTAAGCAGTCATTTTCCTAGACTTCAATGGATGACTGTTGCGTGAATTTTAGTATTCCACAGAGAAGCTTGAAAAAAGTTAATCTGCCCTCCTCACCTTTCCACACACATGTAAAAACCTTAAAAACATAAAAGCCAGTCAGTAAAAGCATAAAGTCAGTAGTTAGACTTGATGGTCACTCACCATGGCTGTCTTTGCCCTAACCTAAAGGAGGGAGTTCTGGCAGGCATCAAAGTCATTTGAATATACACTTGCACCACTCCGAGTGGGAAAGCTGAGTGGCTGACAGGGTTGGGAGCTGTGTGAAGCTTTTTGTGGGAGGAGCCATGGAATAAAAAACTGCTTTCCCCAACAGTCAACTTCCTTAAATTCCTTGTAGCTGGTCAGGTAAGCTGGGACTGAGCGTGCCTTCTGGTTTGCTCTGGGCAGCTAACTGAAGGCCAAATAGAACCTGGGCTGATTCCATGGAGAGGGCGGCTTACAACTTTAAGGTAAAGGAGGTAAATTGAGTTTTGGAGAATTTGACTCTATTTAGCTCAATTCAGCAGGGTAGAAGAATAAATAGGGAGAGGTTTGAGAGATAATATATTGTACTGAGCATACTTATACTAAAAAATTATTTGCTGTTTATCTGAATTTCAAATTTGATTGGGAGTCCTGTATTTTCTTTTGATATATTTGGCAACCCTAGCTAGGATTCTAGGGAGAAGCCCTAGCCAGAAAGAAAGAGTACAAGTAGCTGGTGTCCCCTTTGTCTTTGTTCTAAATTGCTTTGGTAGGTAACTGGATTGGGTATCTAGAAAAGGGAAGCGAGGGAACCCTAAGAGCAGGAGATTTAACTCACTAAGGGCTGAAAGAAATAACCTTTTATGTTGTCTCACACAAATTCTATGTAGTAAGTAGATTTTGAAATTGCATGATTTTATGTGTATTTTATTTCCTGAAATAACAAATTTAATGCCATTATTTTTCTTTCCTTTTTTTCTATATTTTAATGACATTTTATGTTCTGCCATTAACTACTTTAAAGACAACTTCCATGAATACTTACCATCAGAAATGTCTTTGACTTTTGGTAACTTAGTACCAGTATACTTCAATTGTCTCTGGGTTTTAATTTCATTCTGATTGGCTGTTTTGTAAATGGAGATGATGCATTCTTGAGGAGCTTATTATTGAACAGATATTCAGTTAATATTTTTCTAAAATGATTGAGGGTGTTTGATTAGATCAGCAGGTTATTAGGGAGGGGTAAGAAGCAAACTTGGAGTAGTGGTGAGGCAGGCTTAGTTTCACTGTGAACAGCAACTATAATTTTTTTGTTATTAGCCCTTCAAAAATTTTTGAGTAAAAAATTTAAGTTCATGACTATTTCAAAATAAATGTTTAATATGAATGCAGCTAAATGTGCATCTTGAAGTACAGGGGAACATTTTTTTTTTGTAAGAAGTCAGTATATGCAATAGAGATCCACAAGAAGGCCCCACCTATGTGATTACCCCAAAGCCAGTTATTCCACCTTTGTCCAAGTAGCTTCTGGGAATTTGACTTGCAGCTTGTTCAGAGAAATGTAGAGTGGGGGTTGAGCAGCTTGAGAAAGCTGTGTATTCTAAGCCAGACCCGGAAATGCACTGCTCCCCTTGGGCAGGCCTAGATGCTCTTTAAATATAATCTGTTGCAGGTTCCTTTACTCAGCCCTGTGGGGCCCCATATCCTGGGGGTTCTTGTGACTACATACTCTTGGAATTAGACCAGAGTTAGTTTCTGTGTGCCTCATGGATTCCTGACACTTCTGGTTCAGTTATACTGAATTACCAGAATTTTTCAGCCATATGGTCACGTACACCTCTGAGTATATATTCATAGCAAAAAAAAAAAAAAAAAAAAAAAAAAAAAAAAAAAAAAAAAAAAAAAAAAAAAAAAAAAAAAAAAAAAAAAAAAAAAAAAAAAAAAAAAAAAAAGAAAAGAAAAAAAAAAGAAAAGAAAAGAAAAGATACAAATTCATTATTTTCTGGGCCTGAATAGAATAACGGTTCATTTGGAACAGACAACCAGGAACAACCTCAGTCATGTGTTGGCTATGATCTTTTTCTTGGAAGAAGATAAAAGACCTTATGAAAGAAATAGCAAGAGAAAGAATTAGGCTTCTAAGGCAGACTTAGTGTTAAGCCCTGTAAGATTATTTTCACAAAGTTTATTCATTCATTCAGCAAACTTTTATGGAGTGGCCAGTATTAACCAGGCATAAGAAACATTCCTGGAGATTCAAAGATGAGGAAGATATAACCCTGCCTTTAGATAAGCTCAAAGTCTAATGGGGAGATAGGCATGCAAACAATTTATCGCAGTGTACACAGTGATAAGTTCAACCATAAAACTGAGTACAAGGTGCAGCTGGAGGCACAAAAGAGGGAGAGATAAATGGTAGTGGGGGTGGGGAGATGGGCTCAGGAAAATTTTTACAGAGGAAGAGTCATTTGAACTGAAAATCCATATTGGGTAGTGAGAATCTCAAAACTTGGCTCCTGTCCTTACTGTGCTGCTTGTTAATTAGAGCAAGCCACCTCATCTCTTTCTCTGTAAGTAAAGGTGCACAAGATGTTCCTTAAAATCTGCTTCAGCCCTAAATGTAATGATTCTGGGAAACAAGTTATCTTAGTGGGCTACTTCAAAACAATGGTGTGACTGTTGAGCCTATTTCTCCATTCATCTTTTGAAGATCACAATTTGAAAGTTTTCTGGAGACCAATATGCAAGAAAATTATTCCTCCCATTTCCCACCTTCCTACCTATTTGAACTTAGTGCTGGTTTGCTCCAAAGTCCTTGCCCTGTATATATATCAGTGTTGACTACAATGGGGGGATGTGTACTTATCTGACCCTCTGCATGGGGTCTATGTTCAGCCTCATTACTTTTGCCTTCAATATATTCAGGAAATGGTTTATTATAGACTTTTAAAAAATTCTTGTCTGCATTCCAAATTTAAATTAAAACTTGTACACAAGATTTTAAAGATGCTCTTCATATAGATAGATGATAGATAGATAGATAGATAGATAGATAGATGATAGATAGATAGATAGATACTCACTCATAGGTAGTTCAATATTGAAGGAGAAAATAATGCAGACCGTATTTGTTTTTATGAAGATAGAACTCTAAAAGGAAGAAAGTGGGGAATTTGCCAGTGATATGCTGACATCTGGCTAATACTCAGTTTATTTAGATGTGCCTCATATGTAGCTCTTTCAGATAGTTCCTAGCCTTTAATAGGTCTGTAATGGTTTTAGGAGCCAGGCAACCTGGTACATATAATTTGTAATTCTAAAATTGATGTTACTTGTTTTGAGAGGCCATGTGTATGCTTGTAAGTAGGTTTCAGTGGAGCAATATAAAATCAATAGAATTTTTTCATTTAATACATAATCATTTAAATAAATAACATTTTTCTTTTTTTTTTTTAGATTTTATTTATTTTTAGAAAGAGGGGAAGGGAGGGAGAAAGAAAGGAAGAGAAACATAAATGTGTGGTTGTCTCTTGCACGCCCCCTACTGGGACCTGGCCCACAACCCAAGCATGCACCCCAACTGGAAATTGAATCAGCGATCATTTGGTTCTCAGGCCAGCACTCAATCCACTGAACCACACCAGTTGGGGCTCCCTCAGTTTTCTTGATTGTTTGATACACTTTTATTGTTTTTAGTCATATTATATTTTTAGAGACATTAATGAAAATTTGTCTAATTATTCACTTTTAGGGACGGTGTGCTAGAGACAACTGCAAGTACCTTCACCCTCCTCCACACTTAAAAACACAGCTGGAAATTAATGGACGGAACAATCTGATTCAACAAAAGACTGCCGCAGCCATGTTTGCCCAGCAGATGCAGTTTATGCTCCAAAATGGTCAAATGCCACCACTTGTAAGTCACATCATTGACTTTGAAAAATTGTATGTATGCCTTTTTTTTTAAAAAAAAAAGATATATTACACTGGAATTACCTTGTAGGGTCTTTGGAAAGTTAGTTACAGAAGGATTTAGGAAACAAGCTAATATTTTAATTGACACTACAAAGCTGTCTTGCATGTGAAGGGAGGCATCAAGTGTGTTCAATTTAAAATCTATAAGCCAGGCAAATACCATATGATCTCACCTTTAACAGGAACCTAATCAACAAAACAAACAAACAAGCATAATATAACCAAAGACACTGAAATTGAGAACGGGCTGACAGTCACCAGAGGGGAGAGGGGAGGGAATTTCAGGAGAAAAGGGGAAGGGTTTGGAGCAACAAGTATGAAAGACACATGGACAAAAACTAGAGGGGGTGGATATGGGAGGGTGGTGGGGAGGGCTGGGGCAGTGGGCTGGGATGGGAGTAAAAGACAGATAACTGTACAAGAACAACAATTAAAATAAATTAAAAAATAAAATCTGAGTTGTCCAGTTAAGGCCTCTGTATAAACTTTTATGATTCTGTGGAGGTGTGTGGAAGTCTACTCATCTTGTGGCCACTGAAGAAAAGCTTCATATATGCGTATAAATCCCTTATTAAAACTTGCTACCTATCAAAAAATAAAATAAAATCTGGGTTGTACTTAAGCATGAATTCTGTTTATAGAAGAATATTAATAAAGGAGTAAGGGCATTTTGAGATGAAGAGGAGGTTTGATTATTATTACATTATATAAATATGCAAATTCTAGGATTTCAAACAGTCTTTGATGGTGACCTTTACTGTTACTTTAAATACACATTGTATTTTGAAATAATTTTAGATTTAAAGAAAAATTGCAAGGTAGTAAAAGAGTTCCCATATTATCCTTCACCCAATTTCTCCCCCACTGTTAATATCTTATATTTCCATGGTATTTTGTCAAAATTAAGAAAATGATATTTATACAGTACTATTTTTAATTTAATTTAATTTATTTTTATTTCTTTCCTGATTTCAACTTTTTTAAATTTAAATTATTTTATTGCTGTTTAATTACAGTTGTCCATATTTTCTCCCCACCCCTCTCCCCATCCCTTCCAAACCTACCTCCCTCCCTTGCTTCCATCCTCCCCCTTGGTTTTGTCTGTGTGTCCTTTATAGTAGTTCATGAAAACCCTTCTCCCCACTGTCTTCTCCCCTTCCCCTCTGTCTATTGTTAGATTATTCTTAATTTCAATGTCTCTGGTTATATTTCATTTGCTTTTTTCTTTTGTTGATTATGTTCCAGTTAAAGGTGAGGTCATATGGTATTTGTCCCTCACTGCCTGGCTTATTTCATTTAGCATAATGCTCTCTAGTTCCTAGTGCACTATTGGTGGGAATGCAGACTGGTGCAGCCACTGTAGAAAACAGTATGGAATTTCCTCAGAAAACTAAAAATGGAGCTGCCTTTTGACCCAGCAATTCCACTACTAAAATTATACCCTAAGAGCCCTGAAACACCAATCCAAAAGAACCTATGTACCCCAATGTTCATAGCAGCACAATTTACAGTAGCCAAGTTCTGGAAGTAACCTAAGTGCCCATCAGTAAATGAGTGGACCAAAAAACTGTGGTACATTTACACAATGGAATTCTATGCAGCAGAGGGAAAGAAGGCGCTTATACCCTTTGTGACAGTATACAGTACTATTTTTTAAAGATTTTATCGATTTATTTTTAGGGAGAGGGGAAGGGAGGGAGAAAGAGAGGGAAATATCCATATGTGAGAGAAATATCAATTGGTTGCATCTCACATGCCCCCAACAGGGAACCTGGCCTGCAACCCAGGCATGTGCTCTGATAGTGAATTGAACCAGCAACCTTTCAGTTTGCAGAACAACGCCCAGCCCTAAGCCACACCAGTCAGAGATACACATTACTATTTACTATACTCCAGACTTTATTCAGACTTCATCATCTGTGTACTCTTACTGTTCTAATGTCTAACCCAGGGTACCACAGTGCATTTATTTGATTCCTGTCTCCCCTCTCTCCTCTGGTCCGTGACCACATCTCAGTCTTTCCCTGTTTCCCACAACCTTGACAATCTTGAGGAATACTGGTCCGGTATTTGATGGTGGTTTTAATTTAACCTAGCCACAGAGTTTCCCTTTGCAGAAATGAATAAGGTTATGGTATCATTCTGGACCAGTGTCTAGTATTTTTGTGGATCAGGGAGTTTAAATCGATCCTTTTAAAAGCAATTTTGTCCTATTGAGAATTTGTCTTGTCCTGCTACTTTGAACCAGAAGTTGCAGTTTGGTTTTTCAGGGGGGGATTGAAAACTCCCTTTTCTACTGAATTCTAACAAGTCTCAATTTAGTTCAGTGCCATCTCATTGTAATCCCAGTTGGCCTACCTCCTGAACCATTAACAAAATACTAATTTGAAAAAGTCATCTTTATTTGTTACCTATTTCATCAGTGTATAAAGATGTATATAGTATTTAGATCCAATGAAAACATGGGCACCGACAAAGAAGCACACACCAAGGCATGTCTTAATTATACTACCCAAGATTAAAGATAAGGAGAGAATCTTAAAAGCAGCAAGAGAAAAGGAGACACTTACCTACAAAGGAGTGCCCATAAGACTATCAGCTGATTTCTCAAAAGAAACCTTGCAGGCAAACAGGGGCTGGAAAGAAATATTCAAAGTCATGAAAGGTAAGGACCTACATCCAAGTTTACTCTACCCAGTGAAGGTATCATTTAGAGTGGAAGGGCAGAGAAAGTGCTTCCCAGACAAAGTCAAGTTAAGGGAGTTCATCATCGCCAAGCCCTTACTATACGAAATGTTAAAGGGAGTTCTCAAAGAAAAAGAAGAAGATCAAAAATATGAACAGTAAGATGACAACAAACTCACAACTATCAACAGCTGAACCTAAAAAAAACCCCAAAAAACAACTAAGCAAACAACCAGAACAGGAACAGAATCACAGAAATGGAGATCATAGGGAGGGTTGTCAGCAGAGGAGTGGATGGGGGATGGAGGGAGAAAAGTTACAGGGAATAAATAGCATAGACGGTATGTAGAAAATAGACAGGGGGAGGTTAAGAATAGTATAGGAAATGTAGAAGCCAAGGAACTTATATTCATGACCCAGGGACATCAACAAAAGGGAGGGAATGTGGGTGGGAGGGAGTGCGCAGGATGGAGGGGAATAAAAGGGAGAAATGGGACAACTGTAATAGCATAATCAATAAAATATATTAAAAATAAAATAACTTTAAAAAGAAAAAGAAAATATGGGCTCTGGTAGCAGATTGACTATCTCATTATAAAGTCAATCTTTAGAATTACAAGAGATATGTGTAGATAGGACTCCCCTTATCTATCCCATATTTATAGACAATGTACCAAAAAGATGGTGGGGGCATTGATGCATCATTAAAATTTTGCATTACGATTCTCATTTTCCAGTATGTCTAGACATGTTTAAGTGAAATAAATAGATTTTATATGCTATATTATTAGTTTGCCAAAAATATTGGCCTTGGAATTTAGTATTGATTGATTACATTATAAATGCATTCCCAGAAGATCACCAGTGAGTCCTCAGAGCTCCTCTTTGGCCTACAGGATTACTTTATATGGTTGAACTCCTTCAAACTCTTTCCTGGGCTTTCACACACTGAAATATTTCAGTTCCTTCCTACTTCTAGAGGGACAGGGAAGAGAATATATACTAGATACTGAGACAGGTTAAAAAAAGCCACAGAGAAATGAATGTGCTTGGTGAATCCAGAAAATGTGAGTAGATGAGGAATAAATCAAAGGAGATTTTCACCAATCCTTACTACTCTCAGCCTCCGGTGGATGTCCCAGTTTCAGACTGAGCAAGGAATGGGTGCCAAATTTTATCACACACCTGAGCCCAGCCTTTCTTATAGAGTTGGAGCATCTATCTTTTCTAAAGTCAAAGGACAGCACCAGTTCACCAATCAAATGCCCTGTTTCTGGGAATCAGATCGAGGACTGGGGTAAAGTAGGGGAAAAGACAGAAGGCTGACTATTCATTTTCTAGTCAGCCTCCAGCAGACTCTCTCCATTCCAAGTTTCAACCCTTCATACATGATCAATCATGCTGGGGAATAGGGTGTGGCATTTTTAGAGTCCGATAAAAGATACATTGAGGTTTTATTGGCTTCTTGTGCATTCTAATTTGTTTCTCCATGCTTTCTATAATAGAATGTGTTTCCTTTATTTCTTCAGTGAAGGTAATTTCAGTTTTCAGTCTGCAGAACATGACCGATATGACTCACTGGAATACAATTTATTTTATACCATATCACATGATACAAGACATTACTTAGATGACCCCTGCCAAGAACAATTAGAAATCACTTTTCTAACTTGTAGATTATTTTGTGATGTGATAAATTGACAAAAGATTGATTTCTGCAGTTATTCTGTGTACAAAAAAATTAACCCCATAATATGATCATCTCTTGAGGTCTAGGAAGCTGCCTTGTTGGAGTGTTGTAATTCAATTTGTTTAAAGTTTTTATTATTGTTCAATTACAGCTGTCCCTATTTTCCCCCATGAAGTGACATTTACCAGTTTGATTAGAAAGAAATGTTCTTTATTATGGATCTTGATATTATGATAGAAGCAAGAATTATTGTACTTAATTTCTATGACATCTACTCTCCCCAAATAATCCTCTATCCCTTTTATACCCTCCACAATATGATTATTTTCTCTGAAATAGTTCAGCTTTTGTTTAAATTGCCAGTCCCGATATTTGTACGGTTGCATATTAAGACCTATTCGATGTCACTGGCTTGAACTTAAGATCTTCCCACAAAACATACTTTGATTGTTTCTAAGATACCAGAATAACACATCTGCTTTGGGAAAAGTGAGTATGATTTGCTTATTATAAGCCCTCAGGTAAAGGGAATGTCAGCCTAAATGGGGTGGTAGCTAGAGAACGGATTCTGTTCAGTGTGTGTGAACAATGAATCAGAGCCACCCCTAGTCAATTTGAGTGGAATGCTTGCTCTAGCAAACAAGTTTGTTCACCATATTTAACAGGCCTGAATTGGCATTTGCTAGTATAAAATTCCACCTCTGAAAGCTTTGGTTAGCTTTATTGAGGATTTTTAGCAAGTGAGACAAAGGGTGTGAGCCCCTAATATTTTTCAATATCATTTAAGAGAGAATTTCTGATGTTCATGGCAAGAAATTATAAGTTTAAGACCTGCCCCCCTGGGCATAATTAGTGAGTCCAATGTGAGCAATGTACAAGAATTTTAGGAAAAGTGGACATATAGGATTACTCTCAAACACAGCTAATGGTTTAAATTTTCAATTTCATAACTAGGAATTTTCATTACAGGAAGGAAGGATTCTCGCTGCTGCATTCAATGTATGTATGTGTAAAGTGGACATGGTGTTATAAGGCTATTAGAATATTTTTGACTTAGACATTTTGAATACTCTAGACCTGTCGTTATCTAGTACATTCCTTTCTCTCTTTGAATGTGTTGATTCACATGGAGGCAGTGGTTTGAGACAGATAAACTTGACTCAGTTGAGTGTATTCACCTGATGATTTATATAAAGATTATTGGTTTGGTACATTTGGCTCAGCCATTGGGGTGTGCCATATCTTTTGATCTGCTGTGCACCTTTTCATGGCTGGCATTCTTGTGGCCAGGTTATAGTGTCCCAAATCACAGAGGCTATAAGCATGGGTCCCACTCCAAAGTTTTCCTATATCACAGGTAGAATCATTTGATGTTGGTCTGGACCCTCCCACCATTTTACATCATTTGTATAACTCTATTTACCAAATACATTTCTCGTACAAGCTTACATGTTTATCTGACATTAATATAGTAAGAAATGAAGGTTATGTAGCACTTCACCAAAAGGGGAGAATAGAAAGTTCCAGTAGATAGGAAGAAAAGAGATATACTAATTAACAAATAATATCATTATTTTTAGACTCCAATGAGAAAAGTGATATACCAATTAATAAATAATATCATTATTTTTAGATATCAATGATTTTATTCTTTAATTAAATAGGAGCTATAAGGTGTGTATCACTTTGGGAAACTGGAGTAAAGCACTTTTAAGTGAAGTAAAATTTTAAAATATTTATTTACTTTTTAATTGTTGAAAAAGTTTGAAAAATAATTAAATGATTTAGTAGTTAAATACTAAAAGATAATATCTTTCCCTCACCAAGGTGCATTGTACATTTTGCATATTCACATCAGAGTTACAGTCTTTGCATGTGATTTGTCCTCTCTTGCATGCTATACTTAATACCTTTTATACTCACAATAATGTGTTGATCCTTCACCTACCTGCCATCAATTACTTTTATAATTACCAATTAGAAAAATGCAATTCAAAAATCACAGTACAAAAAACATTTGAGGATCGAAAGTAGTGGATGAATACATCAGTTTTGCTCTCTGTTGAGGGAGACTTTAAGCAAGATAGTGGTATCTTCAATCCTTGCTCTTATTTGAAGACTTTTGTGATAAATAAGGTAAAAAAATCCAGGTCTAGGTGAGAACAACTATCCACTTTTGATCCTTGAACTTATTTTTTTCTTACCTCTCTTTGGAGCCACAGTAATTTATTCAATAACAAGTATGATTAGTACATAAACACCACTATCTCCTTGTGTCTGTTTATAAAGTTAACTCTCAATTACTGAGGGACCAATTAACTAGTAGAGGATATGTGGGCCTCCTCCCATGTCTTTTGGCCACTTCAGTCCCTGCAGAAAATCACACACACAAAGAGTGCATAGGTGACCAAGCAAAAACTTTGAAACCAAGATTATTCATTTGTCCTCCATGTCAGCCTTTAGTAAAGTCTAATATAAACTAAAATTATACATTTCAGTGTGATTTGGGATAATTTAAGGATAGAAATATGCACAGGTGAAACAGCCTTCCTTTTATACTGTGTAAATGCTTGTAAATTAGCAATAAAATTAAGGTATTATGAGTGCTAGTAAAAGTTAAGAGTACTATTTTTGTGGTATTAAAACTGAGTCAACAAATTGTTACCAAATGTTTACCATTCTATAAAAGAACATGTTTAGTTATCCACCTCTAGATAGGACCTCAGAGATGGAAGGCCTCAATTATTATACTGATTTCAGGCTAGTGTTAGCCAAAGTGACTTCAAGTGTTTTGCATTCATCCAACAATAATTATAACTAACTTAGGATATTATTGAAGTAACTACAAATAAATCTAGGCTATTAGGGAGACACAAAGATTGATTTAGCATAACATTTACTCTTTCTTTTTTTATACTAGCTGGAAGACTAACTCAATTTAAGTATTAAATCAATGTTTCTAAAATGCATATATAAACTTGACATATCTATCAAGGCATAGTTTTTCTTTTAATTATATTAGTATTATTATTCAAAGTTGCTTCAGAATCCTTTAATGCCAGTATGTGGTGACTCCTAAAATTTTACTTTGATAGGATTCCACCTATCTTCATAACAGGTAGTTAAGAACCCTAATTTTAGTGACTATTTAAAAGAATATTTCCATGAATACTTTAGAATTGGCTTCTAAAGACAAACTTTTTCAATTTCTAGAGTCTTGCCACAAGTATTAAATTTATATAAATAGATTTGTACATAATTATCACTTTACTTCAGAAATTGATAGAGTGCTTTATTTGGGGGAATCCTCTAGAATGAAGGTCAGCAAACTTTTCTGTGAATGACTAAATTGTAAAGATTTTAGGATTTGTGGGACAATGGGCAAAGTTGAGGATATTATGTAGGTATTTCTATAACAACCACAACTTTTTGTAATACAGAGCTACTAATGAGCACAGTGGACTTTATTTATGGACACCGAAATATGAATTTCATATAATTTTAATGCATTATGAAATATTTTTTATATTTTACCTTTTACAACCATTTAAAAATGTAGAGATCATTCTTACCATTCTGGACATACAAAAACAGGGCAGACAGGATCTGGTTCAGGGGTTGTAGTTAGCAAAAACTTACACTAGAAGACAAACACTTAAATAGTAAGTAGTCCATAACCTGACACCGGGTGGTGAATTTCATCAAGGTCTTTGAACTTCCTGAGATTTCATGAAGCATTTTGCACACATATGAATTTTTCTGTGGACAAGATCCATAACTTTGATCTAACTCTCAGAGGAATCCAGCACTAAAAAAGATGAGGAGGCATTATTGTAGAAACAATTCACTGTTTTTGTTTGTTTTATTTAAAGATTTTATTTAGTTATTTTTTAGAGAGAGGGGAAAGGAGGGAGAAAGAGGGAGAGAAACATTGATGTGTGCTTGCCTCTTGCACACACCCTACTGGAGACCTGGCATGCAACCCAGGCATGTGCCCTGACTGGGAATTGAACCTGCAACCCTTTGGTTCACAGGCCAGCATTCAGTTTACTAAGCCACACCAGCCAGGGCTCAATTCACTGTTTTTTAGAAGGCATTTCCTAAGACCCTTAGAGTTTCTTGGTACTGTGTAAGTCACTGGGAACACATGGGAATTCCTACTCTAGGAGAAGATCCTGCTAGAGACAATGAAGGTAAATAATTGTCTGAATGATCTTTTTATTCATAAAGTCAATCGCCTTCACCATTCTTGTTGGTTTTATAAAACTCAGAGAAAGTTGAAAATGCATACCTCTGGTTTTAGGAGGAAAAGTCTCATATTTTCAAGTATTTTGTAAATAATTTAGGTTCGAGAGAATACCTGAAACATACGTTAAGTGTCCAAACCATTTTAGACTATAAATAGAGATCAGATTCAACCTCTTAAGAATGTTTGTCTTTAAAATAAAGATTACCCCTTGGGTCAGTTTGTGTTAGCTCAACTGACACATAAGGCTGCAATATAGGTATAAGCAGGATTAAAGTTGCTTATTAAAGCTGAATGTGCAAGTTTTGCAGGCTGCTTAGCTTAACAGAGGCCTGTTACCCAAACCTAAGTCCTTGAATGTTCAAATTCATTAAGTTACCTTGGGCAGAAGTGGTAGTGATAAAACAAAAATGTCCACGTGAAAAGAAATTAGAATCTCAGGAGTTCCTGTCTATGCCCCAGAGTTAGAAATAGAAGAACCTGCTTCTTCTAGTAACAGTGTTATAGAATGAAGTTTATTTTCAAGAGGAAAGTGATTATAAAAGCTATAATACTCATTTTGAAACCTAAAGAAGGGTTAGTGTAGTATGTGGAGAAACTTTTAAAAATCTAAATATTTTCATCAAGCACCTTGCACTTTTTAGGTAGAATTTTAAATTAATTTACAGCTTGTTTTCATACACTTGGAGCATGTAACATATTGAAGAAGGTTAAATGAATTTTAAAGAAAGCAGAATTTAACCAAGAAACCCCTCCCAAAAAAGGAAGGAAAATTATAGGAACTCAGAGCTACTGTAAATGTGAGGCATTACTTACATGTATTGTACATTAGGCTTAATTATTATTAATTGTTCAGTATTTATTAGTCAAAAGTGATATTTAATTTTGAGAATCTACACATCTGCAGGTCTTTCTTTTATTTCAATATTTTTAATGTAATAACAGTCCTTCTCAGTTCTGTAAAAGGCAAAAGCAAAAAATATCCAGGAGAATAAGATGGTGACTTTAGTGAGAAATTTATTATGAAAGAGAGAAAAAGGAAGTAGAATTAAGAGTACAGTTTTGTGGTTCAAATATGGAGTTTTTATGATTAGAGAGTCTTGTTGCTTTTGAGAAAACCATAAATCATCAAATTGATAAAGTGTGCCTTCTGTGGAAATATGCATGGCTGGGTGTTTCCAAGGGATTTCTATCTCGCCATGTAAGATAATATCATATCAGCTAATTTGTGGAGCTTCATATCTAATTCAATGAGAAGTATGACATGCCTGTATGGCTTCTTATATTATAGTATCTATTTTGGCTGGATCAGCCCTTAGCTGACTGTCTCAGATTTTAAAAGCACCTCTCTGTCTGCTCCATCATGTTTCCTGGCACCTGATGCTGCTTCTTTCCTCTTAAAGTTCTTGGTTCACATGCCCTCTCTATTTACCCTAGCGAGTCTTGCCAGTTTGGGGAGGGCAGATATTTTCTGTCCTTCCCAATTGCCAGTTAGGTAATCTGATAAACTCATTTTAAGGTAGAGTGCTAATAGGGAAGCCCTTCTTTCCAAGTTGAATGTAGTTTACAGCAATGAATTCATGGAGAATGTTGTAGTGGTGAAAATTTCAAGTCTGACTAGGGGTGATGGAGTGAATATATACTGCCCCTCACTTAATAATCCACAACCTCATATTCTACTACTTGGAGTTAGAGTTGTTCCTATTAATGTGATTTAGCAGAAGATGTGTACTCAGGTTGGTTGTCAGTGTAAAAGATTCATTATTTTTAAGAGAAATAAATTAAAAGAAAGCATGAAAGAACATATGCTATTAATAATACACAATGAAACACTATCAGTTATACAGCAAGGCACTAACTACTTTATAGAGTTGGTTAGAAATGTATTACATTTAAGCATAATTTGTTATCAATTCATTAAACTGTTTACATTTATTTTTAAAATTTATCTTGGATTATATCAGTCAATCAGTCATTCACTAAGTTTTGGATACTACAGAGAAGACAAGAGAACTATCAAAGAAATGATAACCACTTTGAGAAGTAAGGCCTCACACATGTGGAACAACCTGGAAAACAGCACAGTAAAGTGATAAATTCTGTAGTTACAGATAATAAAGGCAATATATACATCAAACTCTTTGAGATCAGGACTGGACTTTTTTAAAATAGAAAAATCAATGAGTCCTTTGTGTTTGTAAAGATTTTCTTCACAAGTTATACTCTGGTTTATGTACCTTATCATCTTGTTATCTTATTTCCTCTTGCCTAGCAGGGATCCTTGTAGTATTTTCGTGGCCCTGTTTTGAACTGTGGCTATCATGCAGTCCCCTAGATGAAGACAAGGCTAGGCAGGTCCAATTAGTTTGTGAAATAGGACCCTTAATTTTTTTTTAAAGAACCATACTAATCTTATTTTAGGTGGATGGAATGAAATTGTTACAGCCCCTACTTTTTAAAATCTACCCCTTTCTTCCTCACTCATTGCTGTCTTCTACAATTAATAGGGAACCAAGAGAAACAAGTGTCTGGTAGGGCAGGTGGGAACTGTGGTAGGACAGGCTGTCTTAGAGCCAAGCAGTACTGATGGGGAAGAGAAAAGAGGGGGGTGGAACAAAGGGGGTTTTCAGGAGAACCTGAAAGCTTCCTGCAAGGGTCATGCCTATGGAAGGAAACAGGGCAGACTGTCTGGACATATGATATCATTGGTGACATGGTTTTTAGGTAAAAATGGAAGTGCTAAAGAAAACACATTCGGAACAGAGTCCACCAATAAAGTTAAATTTGGCTAACTTATGATTGTTAACAGTATGTGGCTTGTTTTGTCAGCTTACCAATAAATTTGTTATTCAGATTTATTGGTTTAAAAGAAATTCCTGTATGGAATTAGTATGAGACTAAAAATTAATCTGAGAAACAATGGCAAATTTTGATATGCATAGGCTTTCTAAAAGAATGCCTCCTTGTGTATTAATAAGAATAACTCTTTGCCTCTAACACTTTTTCTCTTTTAAATATACAGAATTCCTTTCCTGTGACTCCACCAATTGCACCTAATTCTACCATGACTTTCAATCCTTACATGCCTCATCCTGGGATGGGCCTGGTTCCTGCTGAGCTTTTACCAAATACACCTGTTTTGTTTTCTGGAAACCCACCTCTCGCATTGCCAGGAGCTGCTGGTCCAAAAGTAGTGCGTTCGGATAAACTGGAGGTATTTGCATAAAAATATATAAATACCTATAGGGTCAATATTAATCTTATGCACAAAACAATATCCTCAGAGCCCAATGTTTTGAATGCTTTAAATAAGTGAAGTTGGGTTTTTAGCTTGTGGAATATAACTTCAGAAAAACTTTTAATATTTTACTACCGCAATTATATCCTGTTGTGAAGTGCAGTGATTGAGTTGTGCAGTAGGTCAAAGAGTGTCTTAGTGTACCCAGCCACAGGAAGTCTGGCAGGAATGCTGCTTTTACTGAGGCTCCAGTTTAATAGACTGGAATTACTGTATCTGTTGATGAGTCTCTACTTGCTAGAATATTCTAACTGAAAAAAGTAGACTAATCTATGAATGCAGAATGTAGAGTCTCATATTGTATACACCTTTTTCTCCATTTTAAGAACAATGTATTAGATATTATATAACCTTTGAGGTCTAAGAAAAGGAAATCTGAAATTTCAAACAACTTTCTGATTTATTAAAGTCCTTCAAACATCTCTTAATTGTCATTCTTCGTAAATTGTAATAAATAACTAGTCAATTTCTTACAAAGTAAACTTCATTGGCAGCTCCTTGTATGCCCGCCAGTGTGTCATAATGGAATATGATTGTACACATAATGTAATTCAGTCATGGTCCACAAGTCTGCGTCTAGAAAAGTGCATTGCTGTGTGATAAAGACTCATCTTGAATCTTAACAAAATAACTCCTGTTTGCAAACTTAGGTAATTACACGTTAGGCTGTATTAAGTGGAAAATTAATAATTGGTTTCCAACAATGCTTTTAAGTACTTTTATTTCAATATAAGAAAAACAGACTTTTTTGGAGAGAATAAATTTTTTCTAGAAATCAAAAATTTGTCTATGTTTACATCCCATAGTGAATATGGCTTTACATTATCCTTCAGCTTTTTAGATGTTTTCTAAATAGATGACAAAAATAATAACATATACTATTGGTCTTACATTTATTGGCAAAGTAAATGAAACCTAATCACTTTCCAAGTCATCAATCTGATTTTTTTAAGATTTGCCGAGAATTTCAGCGTGGAAATTGTACCCGTGGTGAGAGCGATTGCCGCTATGCTCATCCTACTGATGCCTCTATGATTGAAGCAAGTGATAATACTGTGACCATCTGCATGGATTACATCAAAGGCCGATGCTCCCGGGAGAAATGCAAGTACTTTCATCCTCCCCCACACTTGCAAGCCAAACTCAAGGCAGCTCATCACCAGATGAACCATTCAGCTGCCACCACCATGGTAAGAGCAGGCCAGCAATTATGCACTGTTTATTGGGGATAAATGATTAGTATATTCTTCAACATATTTAGTATCTTGTAGTACTCTTGGATAGTCATGAGTGGACCTTAATATAAATAGCCAAGGTGAAAAGATGAAAAATAAAGGATGTATTGATTCTACTTAATGTGCTATTTTTTAAAGTAATCATTTAAAAGGTTTACTGATCATTTTAGTCTGCTGTGCTTCTCTCATTTTTACAGAAAGAGAAAATTATATAATTTAAACAGTAAATTAGTTCTGAGTGGTTTTTATACCGCAACTAACCTTAGTATTTGAAAAAAGGTGACAAGTTGCCTCTCTGCCTGTGAGCCACTTTAATGGGTATTTTGCTAGTAATATCCAGAATGCCTTCCAAAAAAAAAAAAAAACACAGAGGAGTTGAGGAATAGGATGATAGGTTGACTCTCATTTCCCAAAGGTTTAGGTTCTCTTTCCTTTCTGAAGGGATGGTTTCAAGGAAACAGCCAGTCAAGACTGGGGAGGCATTTCTACATGGGAAGAAGAGACAAGAAGAGTTGTTTTAGCAAGTCAGTTTGGGGAAAAAGTTACTTCTAGTTAATACTGAAAGGTAGGAACTAGGGAAAATATTTGTATAACACACTACATTGTGATAGGCTGAGAAAGAGGAGTTATGATTACTTGTTTGTCACAGCTGTCAATTATTTTTATAAGCTGCTTGCTGTTTGTTTTTTGGCTTGGGTCTTTCCTGTGTAATAGGGTTTACAATCCAATAAGGGACAAACCCCTGAGCAACCTCACATTTTGGGGCTGTGGAAAAAAGAAATGGTTATAAGACCCTGAAGCCCACAACAGAGAGCTTATGTTTAATTTGGGAAATACATTTATTTTTCACCCCCCACCCATTTCTTCACAATGTTTTTCTCAAAGTAGTTGAAATCTACCTTGCTGTAACTATAATTTACACTTATTTTATTATGCAAAATGAATCAATTCCTATTCCATATGAGTGGTGATTCTGATATCTTTCTCTAAACCAGATACCAAAATTTCTCCAAACTTTTTGGTAGATTATGGTTTTAAGGCTGTAGCACCAGTTTTGGACTTGCTACACTTTCTCAATACCCCTTTTCTCTCTGAACTGAACCCATTACTTCATGAACGAGCTGAGCACCAAAATTGAACAAACTTTTTTTCTCCTTTGATCTGGACAGCATACTCCATTAATGAATGTTTAAAATAAAAGACTTCACCATGTTCTTTTAATCTTAAATTCTTTTGAATGAGGGACTTTTAAGCTATGAAAATAGGAGGTATTCAGAATGTTCAATGGAGAATTTATGTCTTCACTTTGGGATTATTTCTGCTGGTGGCAATAGAATTCAGAAATAGTATGGACCTCTTATAAAAAAGAGGAATACAGCTGGCCCCCTAGGTTTTCGTATGTGTGCAGTGTATAAAGAATGGTTTGCTTGTGCCACTATGTACCTATCCCACACTCAGGCATGGGGTCTTCATATGCATGTGCCAATTTCTGATAATCTGGGTGTGTTTGGTAAAATGCACATAAGTCAGCCACAAATTTCCATATAGAAATTTAAATATTATATAGTTGGCCTTCAACTGATTGGTACTTGTGAATGTCAATATAATATTCCTTTCTGAGTAACTGATCAGAGCCGTCTCAGTGTTAAAGTCAAATTGGCTTATAGGAATTTGTCTGAAATAAGATGAAACAAAGGAGGCTTTCCATGAAGAAGTTTAAGCTTTCTATATTTTTAAGGATTTGGATTCTACTTTGTAAGAGAGATATTTTTACACTGTTCATGTTTATGTGCATAACTCAGGTTGACTTCACTGAAAGAATCTTGTATGCATCTAAAAAAAAAGACTTGAAGGGCTGATATTTAGTTTCCCAAAGAAAATAATGATACCTTTACACTTTCTTTAGCCACAGGATTAAGTAGGTCATGGGATATCCCCTTTTAGTGTGTGGAAAGCTAGTTACTCAGCACAAATGATCCTGCCTTCTTAAGAATTTGAAGCATACCTAATTATTTTTCTAGGGGCATGTTTTTTTTTTTTAAATAATGTACAATTAGCCAAGGAAAAGAATGCAATGTCAAAATTCTCCAATGAAGCTGATCTAGGGACAAGTTTGACTGAATATTATGAGCACAGTGAGATTTTGAAAGAATCATAGACATGAAAGGGGGATTTTAAAATGCTAAACATTTTAGAATTAAACCTTACAAGGACTTAAAAAGGGGCACAAACTGAAATGCACAAGCCTCTATAAATTAGAATTGCATCAATTTTGCTAAGTATCTATGGTATCTTGGCAAGGTGAGTAATGAGGGAAGAAGAATTTATTTGCTTTTTCTTCACATGTTAGTTGAAAGATATACAGTTATAGAATTTGCATCTGAAGTCCTTATATAAATTGGGTTTTGCTTTTCAGAGCTACAATATCAGACTCCAGCTATTGATAATCTGTTTTATCACCTATATACAATTTATCTCCTAAATCCATATAAGAATTTTAACTGAAAGAAATCTCTTTCCTGCTATAGCTGTTGCCTCTTCAAATCTCATTTTAATAGATTAATAAATGAGCATCCCTGATATGTTAATTTTAAATGCTTATTTGCTGTTAACAGCTTCCTGTCTTGTGCTGCCCAAATGATGATGTCCTTTGTCATTTGCCTAAATTAGTGAAGTTGAAAAGCTTCTTTTTTCTTGTATTGTTTTTTTTTCTGTTTTGAACTAAGTCCTCGTTTAGTGAACTGGTTCATTTCTGCAATTGGTTACCTTGCTTAATGGATACGCTTTCAGAGGGTTCCCAGGCCATATCTTATCTGACTGCTGCTTGCTTGGTTTGAGTACATTCTTTACTTTCTTTGGTACTATTTATTAATCAATCCTTCCCTCACAGGCCCTACAGCCTGGTGCATTTCACCTGATACCAAAGAGATCGGCACTTGAAAAGACCAATGGTGCCACCCCGGTCTTTAATCCCAGTGTTTTCCACTGCCAACAGTCTCTGGCTAACATGCAGCTCCCGCAGCCGGCATTTTTCCCTGGAGGTAAGAACAAGGTTTTGGACACTGCAAATGTAATAATGCCGTGAATGTATACAATGCACACCAGCTTCCAAAGAACTTTTATGCCAGGACTATCGACAGGTGTTTTGACAGGAAATAAAACACGGCACTTATGTTTGATCTGCTAGTATGTATAAATAAATTTGTTTCTATGATTCCTGAAAATCAGTGATTTGAATTCAAAGCTAGAAAACATTGTCAACATTTTCCTTTTTAGCATTTCTTAATTTTTGCTTATTATTCATTCACTTGGTTCAGTCTCAAACTAATTTTTTGACTCTTAGGTATCACTTTCCAAAGACATTGGTCTACCCTCAAAAAAAAAAATCTCCCATTTTCACCATTGCAAAGATTTGTAGTCTATGTATCTTTGATATACTGAAGATACTTATAATAAAACTGCCATTAAATTTATATATAATATATATAACATTTATAGAATACATACACATATATTATAGAATTCTGTGACAGGTAGTTCTAGTTTCTAATTCTTAAATTAGGTAATATAAAAATATAGCAGTTTTCTTGACATGTCAGGGTTTTGCTCTAAAATACTCCACAGACCCTCTCCTCCTCTCTGAAAAAAAGTTGAATCAAAATGAGCCATATTTAGCCCTGACCATTGTGGCTCAGTTAGATGGGTGTCATCCCGCAGAACAAAGGGTTGCAGGTTTGATTCCTGGTTAGGGCACATGCCTTGGTTGTGGGTTCAGCCCCCTGTTACAGCACATAGGAGAGACAGCAGATTGATGTTTCTCTCACACATGGATGCTTTTCTCCCTCTCCTACCCCCTTGCTTCCCCTCTCTCTAAAAATAAATAAATAAAATCTTTTAAAAAAATGAGCCACATTTAGTCTTGGCCAGAACAAAAATCAATATTTCTCTGTCTCTCTCTAAAATAAAAAAATAAACATTTGTAAAAAATAAAATATTAAATAAAAATATAGCAGTTTTCCCGATATATTTCCCTGACACTTTCCAACGTATTTTGTTATCTCCTTCATTCAATTACATTTAATAGCATAACAGTTTGTATCAAATTGAATAAAAAATTTAAGCCAGAATTATGTTCAAGTACATATATATGAGGGAAAATACTTTTTTCTCATGGTTCAGCACCTTAAGAATGAGTGTATAGTCTTTTAAGAATAAATTGAAAATATTAACTACCCAGAGTACAGTAGATTTTCTTGCCAGAATTATAAATGCCCAGTTTGTAAATTATTATTAAATGAAAATTACAGTATTTAAAGTTAATTTACAAAGCCTTGTTAATAGTATAAATATACTAAATACATAGTAATAGATACCTGGACTTGAAAAAATATTGTGGTTAATTGATAAATTAATTAGTTAATAAATTTTTAGAGAAGCTATTAAAAAGTCTTTTGTCTAGTTACTAACCACAATAATTTTTATGGTACCATTTGAAAGCACAATTTTTACCATTTTTAGACTTTTGCTGGATTTGGCTAATTTAAAATGTAGATTTATAAGCCAAAATATCTGAAGAATCCTCTCCCCCTTAATTAATAGCAAATTAAAAAACTCTCAGGCTGAGAGCCCCCTCTTTATGAAAAGCCTATTTGCCATATGTTCATATTCAAGTCCTCAGTAACAAGGTGGAAGACGTAGTGATAATAGATTAGTGCTCTAAATAGAATTATTGGTATCTGATACCAGTTCTTGGTGCATATTTTGAAACTAATACGTGTAATAAATAAAATTATCCCTTTAATGATTAAAATTAATTAGGATGCATTTGTCCAAAATAAATAAAGGATGTAATTAAGGTGAGATAATCCTTTTAAAGAAAAATTAATATTCATTTTTTTACCTAAGAATCCAAGAATTACTTTGATTACCTGGGTGTGTGATCTTAAAACTAAACTGTAATTGCAAACATATGAAATTACTTGGATTTGCATGTGCTAGTTAATTAATATTGTGAAGAATATCTTTCTATTTAAAATTTATTTCTATCAGTAAAACTTCAATAATGAAATATCACTTTTATTTACTTTTCACGCTTTTCTTCATGGTATACAGGGCAAATACTGTGCATGGCACCTGCTTCAAATATTGGTAGGTTTTATATAAAAATTCTTAACTTTTTATAATCTGAAAAAAGTGTTTTCTGTTGTAACTGTGAAAGAGATGAGTGACTGAATGAAGTGGTTGGATACTTTCTGAGTATTGAAGTTTTAATAGGGTACTGTTTCACATCTTTGTGGAGTCACAATAGTCCTGCCCTCTCATGTTCTAGTTGTTTGTCACTGTGGCCAAATACTGATGCTCTATTTGCACCCTAAAAATTATAGCTGAACTATTTTGAAACATTTCCTTACCTAGCCAGAATGGGCAGTTTTATTCTTTGCCTTACATCTGTTACTAAGAAGTCATAAAACAGTTCAAATGTACAATATCTAAAGTATAAAAATCCCTCCAAAAAGTTATCCATAAGATCTAAATTATTCAATACTGAGGTGTTTAGAAAGAATAAGTTCAGCAAGGTAGAACATTCCATAATGTTATATAATGAATTCTATAATATTCTATGAGGAAGTACATGTGCATGGAAACTAAGTACAACAGAATAACTTCAAAATGACTCATTGGGGATATTTAATTTTTAATTAGTTACACAAGATCCTTTAACCACCAATACAATATGATAGCCATCTCAAAAGTATTTGGTATACCACTAATACAGAAAAAGACAAGAAAGTGACTTATTTTTCCTGTCTAGAATTTCTGGGAAGTGCATAGCTCCTATAGCCCCCATGACTACCAGGAACAGACCAGGAGAAAATGGCTCCATTTGATACAAGGAGAAATTATTCCACCTCACCACACAATCTTATATTAATCCAGTTCCTTTCATTCTTTTTGAGAGTTTACAATAATTTGACCTCTATCACATTGGTCAACCAGAGTAGATGCAAAGCCCCAAAAGGACTAAGAGACTTATTGAGATAAAAACAAAAAGTCAAAATGACAACCACATAGTAGTAGCACTAACTGGTGACAGAGGTGAGGCTTCTGTTATTGAGGGGTTGGCTGTCCCCTGTAAGAATTAAAAACATTTCCATTGATATTAACAGGAACACTATATCCATATGATTAGAAGAACAGACTTCTGCAAGTTCGTAAAATGTGTCTCTCTTTACAATTTGTGACTCTGCTCCCCTGTCCTTTCACCTAAGAACTCTGTGTGGGAATGCAAACTGCGTGATTCAGTACTGCTGCATCCTGTATAGTTGCTGTGCTCCCAAAGGGAAAACAGGAGTGTTTTTAGAATTGGCATGTTGTACAATAAGGGATATCTATAAGTAATGGTTTACTTGTGATAGGCATGAGGGATAACTATAGAGTTTCTGTTAAGCACCATTTGGGGTACAACTGTAGTTTCTATGGTATTGCATATGTTGATTTTCCTCTCTTCAGGCTATTCACTTTCTCTGTATACTTTCAGAAAATCTAAATTCAATCAATGTAGTTGTAAATTATTATATATGAATGCTTGACATTCACCCATTAATTCCTTGGTTTGCTTCCCAATATGAGCTACAAATGAGAAAAACATCCAAAAAGCTTCTTAAATGAGGCAGAACACTAGAAAAGGCAAAGAGAAAACACTCTGAAAGTGCTGTTATAGCTGCTAGCCATTTTTGCTGTAATTTTTGCCATGAAGGCAATATTGTGTCAGATATTTTTTATGAAGCATCCTATGTGTTTGTCTCCTCTTTGGCCCAGAGCCTGTAATAGCACACACTGAATTTGAGCAAGTATTAATTTGGAGCATGTGATTTTTGAAGCCACTTAAGACTCCAAGGTATCTTAATTAATTAATTAATTATAGGGACCAATTAAACAAATGATTAAATAAACTCTAAATAACCTAAGTTTCCAGGGGTTTGCCAGAACTGTACTTAAAAACCTGCATGTGTAGGCCATTATATTCTTCATATCTGCTTCCCTACCATATACCCACCAATTGAACTACTACTTTTTACATGTAGATTAGGTAAGTATACAATTATATGTATACTTACCTTTTTTAATTTAAATTATTTTACTGTTGTTCAATTACAGTTGTCTGTAATAGTGACAGCACTCATGTCTACAAGTTAGTGAACCCAAATACCAACTCACAGTTTCCTACTCCCACTTTGAATGTGCAACCCAGTTACTTGTCTGCTTAACTAGCTATTCATACAGATAGCCTTTGGTAACATTAGATTTTACTATATGCAGCCATTATAAACCCTTCTGAAAATTTGGCCTTTTAATTAAAATAAAATGTGATTCTACTCAAAAGCTAAATGTTGAGAATAATTTCATGTTTCTTAATGTAAACTATAATTGTTTTCCCTTTTCTCTTTTTAAACTTTCCCCCACTCTGTGTTGTGCTGCTTTGCACTGACTGTGATTGCATGTTGCAACCTGGTATATCCATCATGATGATGTCACATGGCTTATTGCTGTGATACGTACCACTCCCCACTTCATCGTTTATGTCATGGTTGCATAAATGGTTCACTTTCCCACGTGTCGCTTCCATGGTTTCCTCCTGAAAGTGCCCATGATGCACGGTGCTACACCTTCCACTGTGTCTGCAGCAACTACACCTGCCACCAGCGTTCCCTTTGCTGCAACAGCTACAGGCAATCAGGTTTGGCAATTTATTTCACCTAGATAACTACAATGCATTGGTGACAAACAATATATGCTTTTTGGATTGGTGAGAGACATTAGTCCATATTCCTATGTGTTTCCTAAGCAGTTGTTACATTTTGAATTTTTATTTTTGTGTTTATTTTAGAGCAGCAATTTTCAACCTGTGCTGCAAGAATTTTTAAAACATGCTTTACCTGACTAGTCAGGGGCACTCACCTATTTTCCCTTAGATTGTCAAATTAAAAAATGACAACAGTCAATGCAACAATAGCCATGTGGTGTGAATGAATCTAAATTATACCTAATTTTGGTCATATTGGCAAAAATATAACATCTTTTGGTGTGCCACAGAATTTTATGAATTAGGTTGACAATCACTGTTCTAGAAGGATGTATCTACTTTGCTACTTATCCTGAGGTGAATCAGCAGTCTTTTCATTTTCAATCAATTACTAGATGTGTCTCCTGATATTCTATATATACAATTGTTGCTACTACACCAATCCTTAAATGTGTATACTGTTTGTTAAATACTTCTTTACTGGTCAAGAGGTGAATTTGTTTTATTTTACTACCATTTTTTGTTATTGTGTTTAAAATTTCACTTAATACAGTCATTATCTTTACCTTCAGATCTACTAGAAAGAAAGCAAGTTAACACATTTTTTCCAAGGCACAGATATCCCTATAATTATGCAGTGATTATGTCAGAAATTTCTTCTCATACTGACATTAGTGCTTATATTGTTTTGATTTTCATTTGCTTTAGGTATTGATAAGCAGGGTCACAAGGCAACTTATAAATTTGGGAGAAGTCTTGAAACTGTAAGGAGATACATAAATAATTATTGTGCAATGTTATGGCTGCTTTGACTGATTAAAGTGGTAACCATGCTTAAAGACTGCAAGTTCCACTGCTGCTTCAATTACAAGTACGATAACTATATAGCACACAAAGCATTAATTAATTGGGAAAAAATCACATTCTAATCTGTGCTCAGCAAAATTAACTATTAGTGGATACAATTAATATGTTTAAATTTTCCTGTGAATTGATTATATTATTGATTACCGTGTCCAAGCAGTGAATAAAATAAATACTTCTCTCAAGAAACTATTTTAATCTAAAATCTTTTTTACTGCTATAGATACCCCCATTATCAATAGATGAACTGAATAGCAGCATGTTTGTTTCACAGATGTAGAAGTTACCGGTAGAACAGTAAGTTTCTTTAAGTATTAATATGTCATATTTGTAGGTGATATCTTTTATTTACACAATTGCATTTGTTAAAGCTTTGGTAAATACTTTCAATAGTAGACATTGCTTATAACTTAGAGCTTGATTTAAAACATTCTAAGTTTTCCAAATTGAAATGTAAACAACTATGTAGTTCTTATATGAAAATGACAGCTGGTAGTATATTTTTCCAATGAGCTTACAAATTCCGAATTGTTTTCCTGTTATTAAAGGGGTATGATCAGTTTTCAGTTTTAACTCTTTAACATTTTTCTAGTTTATTTTTAAAATTAAATTTAAGCAAAGTAATTTTGTCACAATTTGGCTGAGATGGTTATCTTAAAGACAGTAAGCAATGTGCTTCCCTCTTTCATTATAGTAAACAGTGTTTTTACAGTCTGCCACTTTGCATTGCTTCCCATGTAAGTCTATCAGAATTGATCCAGCTGTTTCGAATTTTGAGTGACATAATTTATTAATTTAATCATTATTTCCGTTCATATCATACCTTTTTTGCATGTGATTTTTGTTGCTGTTGTTGGATTTTTACCCTCTTCACCTTTTATCATCTCTTTGGCCCAGAGCCTGTAATAGCACACACTTAATGTGAGCAATCATTCACTTGGACTTTTGAAGACACTTAAAACTCTGAGGCAGGTTAATTAATTATAGGGACTTATTAAATGAATAGTTAATTCTGAATTGCATACATTACTCACTAAAAGCTTGAGGTTCTCACAATCAAAGGGTATCATTTGGCTGAAGGAGGCAAGAGTCCTATTCTCTTCATGGACTAGTTTTCCAGAACCTGGCTAGTATTTCTTTCCTGCTAAGGACACACAAGCCCAGAACACTAATTGTTTGGACAAATCCTGTAGCTGACTGCACATTAGATAAATAGGTCCCTTCAATCATAAGAAGATGTTTTAAAAATATGAGTATATGGAATAACTGAAGTAGCTGTGAATTGTAGTAATTTTCAGGGGTATAATTTAGGATAGTGGCAGCTTCAGAATAGCACCAAATATGAGACCGTGGGTTTTGGAAACACTTCCGTGATTCTCATGTGTTGCTTTACATCAAGGTAAATAAACTTGTCAAATTAACTTCCTAACAAAACATATTTGGGAATAGTGATTCAATTTTGTTTGATTCCGCTAGAAAATGTAGAGATATTTAGCACATAATAATCACTTTAATATGCAAGAAGTATTGAAAATTTCTCCAAAATTCAAAAAATATAATTTTGTAAAATACAATATAGTATCTATATTTCATACTTAGGCTCCAATACATTCAGATAAAATGTTTAAAGTTTATTTAATATCTGCATAATTTGAATATTTTGAATCAAGTGTGTTTTTTCTTTTATTTTTCAATTACCGTTGACATTCAATATTACTTTATATTCGTTTCAGGTATAAGCATGTTTTCTAATGTATTTGTTGCAGGAAGTGGATGGATAGGTGGATGTTCACCAACAAGTTTTGGCACTGTGTAGATAATGCATTAAACAATTGAGTGCATCTCTGTTAACTTAGGGCAATTCTGCACATTAGTACTCAATGAGAAGCGTACACTATCATGGTACATGACTCTTTAAAGACTATCTCCAACAGCCCAATTTTTAGAGATGTTGAATATGAAATTCACAATGGGGAATATCTTGGCAGAGTTCACATAAAAAACTGACACAAGAACCAAATATCCTGATCCCTGCTTGAATAACCCCTTAATATTTCTCACTCTTTTTTTTTTTTGCATTTCAGTTGAAATTCTGAACAACAGAGTTATGGAATATCAGAATCTCTCCATCAGAACCTCCATGTATAGCCTTTCTATATATAGTGTTATATGTCCTCTTCTACCAACACAACAATAAGCACGGTGCAGTCAATATAGTAAACAAAACAAAAATACCAACCAGCAAATTTAAATAAAAACAAAGCATTTAACAACCAATGGAGATGTTAAAACAAAATATGAATAGAAAACTACCATCAATCTTATTTGAATTATTAGGTAGAACACTGCCATAAAATTTTGTAATTTGTCACACTATTCTTTGTGATTTTCTAATAACTGTTATACTGAGTGAATCTCCACAATGAATTTTTGGCTTATTGTGCATTCTTAGTGGGTAAATGTTTAACTGTTTTGAAGTGTTACCTTACTGTTTTGTTTATGCAGTAGCCTATTGGGTTGATTTAAAAAGGTAAAAATTGTATCCAAAGACCATTTCCACATTCTTGTATTGCACTGTATTGCAGTATATTGTGTTGTGTTAGGTTTTTACATACTATGGGGTATTGCTGTAATATGTGTGGTTTTTGGTTTCAACTAAAATGTTACTAATGGTAAACAGAAATACATGTGCTTGTAAAATATGATATGTTAATGTTAATATGCTCTCTCTGTAGAATATTTCTGGGGAATTCTCCGGACAGCTGTTTAAAAAGCCTCACTTCTGAGTGTTTGCAAAACCTGTTCATAAACATCCATGTAAATAATTTATAGCTGCAAATCTGACCTTGCATAATATGATTAAATTAGTAGATTCATTAGTAGATTATTTCTGAGGAGATATAATTACCTGCTAAAAAGAGGGAACTTCTTAACAACATTAATCCCTAATTTCACTCTTTAAACATCTTGGAAAACTAGAATTTATCTTTAAATACATTTCTCAGCATTTATGCTGAAAAGTGTGTAAAGTGCCCATTATATTTTTTGTGGCTAAAGGATTTAGACACACTCTTAGGTTGAGTGTCTAAAACAGCCATTTGCCATCCTCAGCTGAAAAATTGGTACTTGGAGGCTTAAAGGTATGCTAATTACAGGTTATAAATTTAACAGGGAGATGGGAACGTGGAGACACTTTTTATATATTGGAGGAAAGCCTGTAAAAACCATCACAATGTAACCTTTTACAGAAGAGCCATTTCTGAATCCAAATGGCTCATGCTTTTTAGACTACTCTGAATAGTAAGTAAGATGCAATCTAGCAAGATTAGTCAGGGTGAAAAAGAATTGGTTCTAAGTGAGGCCTTTCCTCCCCAAATGGACATACTTTTATATTGATCACAGTTGGAGCCTGAGTATAGCTTTGGAGAAATGGCAAAAGTGGGGAGGAGGATAGGAAGACATTTAAAATTACTCTTTGATTTATTTAACAGTTTTAGGAAAGATGTTACAGTTGGCTTTACCTACAGTTTAGCTGAGTTTTCAGTTTTGTTAAACACTTATTAAAGGAGCAAGTGCTTATGATATATGTCAGATGTTGCCCTCCCAAAACTTTATTAACAACAGAGTCTCTCTCATCATAAACAATGTTGATTTGTATTTGTATTTTTACATGTATTTGGAAATTATAAGAGAGGTTTTTAAGAACCTTTGAATGAGACAGATTGGCTGCATTCCACAGAGCTGAGCTGAATTCACATTACTAATTCTTATGAAATACTTTTAACCAAGTAAAATAGTAATTAATTCTTATGTTATGTGGCATACCTCCTCCTCTTTATACAGTCATTAAAGGACCATTATTATAAAGTGGTGGAGCCATATGATAGTTTGCGTCAACATAGATTTAATATTTTCTACTAAATATATTTTCTCTCACTGGTAAGTGTGAAATCATCAAATTTGATGTTTATAACTAGTTTATTTACTACTTCATGAAAATGACGAAAATCTGATGGATACCTTAAGCAGGCTAGTATGTTTGAATCACAGAACAATGGAGTTGGCAAAACCTTTTCACATTTCATGAAACTGAGGCCTAGGGTATGTGATTTGCCCAGGGTTACCTACCTTTTTGGGTGTAGTTGGACTCGGAAATATCTCCTGACTCCCAGTTGTTCCTCTGTTTCACATTGTTCGTGCTTCAAAACATTTGGAACTCCATCTCAAAGCAGATCCATTTGGCTCAAAAAGAAAAGATCAAAATTAGCTCTTTAACAGTTGATGATACCCTCTTGATTTTAATTATCAATCCAGTCATGATCATCAGTGATTTCTAAATGGGTTTGCTTTTATGGAACCATTGCCATCTGTTTACAGTATTGCCTGGAGTTAAAGAACAAGAGGTTTCCTGACTTTTACCTATTGTTTTTGAACCACTTAATTTCTCTTTCCTCAAATCTTAACATTGTTAGAGAAGAAAGAAGAGTACATCTTTATGAAATTACTCATGTTTGGAACTGAATTTCATATATCCTGTGTCATCACCTCTCCAGAAGGGCAGATCTGATCACAAAACTCCAGGAAAGCTGCACCTGAGCTAGTCTGGATGTATCCCTAAAGGAGATAGAGAAGTTTGGGGGGCACAATGAACTTTTTGTATAGTTTGACATTTTGATGCAACATATTGTCTCATTTCATTTTTTTAAACTTCTGATGAAGATGTACATAGACATTACACCTGGAGTGCAGGTGTTTCCATGTTACTTTAAGCACTGGAAGACATGTTTTAGTAAGAGGTTTGGTGAAGAATATTCAGGTAGTTGAATTTTGGGTGCCACAAGCTTTGATGTTGTTAGCATTGAAAAATTGCTTTATAAATGAGTTTAAAGAAAGTCAAAGTACTAAAGTTTTGATGCAGATGCAAAAGAATTTTGATGTAAATGGAATTTTAAGATAACATTCTTTAAATTAGTTGTGCAATGACTTGTTCAACTTATCTTTATTCAAGAAAAGAAGATCAGTCATTAGACTATAAATTTTCAGATAAAGAGAAGTCACAAAACTAATCAGTGACTCTAAACAAAAATTTACTGAATGAATTGTATATATAAAATTCTAATCATTTGTGATTATTAGTTAACATTTTATAAGCTTTGTAATTTGCTAGGGCCTCTATTCTTACTTATGCAAAATTGTTTCTGTTTATTTCTCTTAGCTTTTTGCAAAAATATGCGAGAGCGCTGAAACTTAGACAAAATAAGTCATGTATATAGGGAAAATAATCTAAAAATTATCTTTTAAGAGGGTTTTAGTAGTGTCAATTCTTTAAAAGCACTGTGACCGTAAGTATAGAGATTAATATTAAATCAAAATTAAATGGATTCATAAAATTTCTATTAAACACAGTATTTGCTTTTGCAAATGGAGCATGATTCCACAACCAGCTATTGCATTTCATTTCACTTGTCTAGATTAGTCTGTAATTTCTAGTTGATCATGTTGCGAAAAGCCATCTTCCCCCAACTCTATCAATCTCCTCCATTTGTTTTTGAACATCTTTTAAAGTACTTTTATCTTGCCAAAGTTGTTTTCCTACATCACTAGGCTGTGTTCACTAATTGACAGCCTTACCAGCTCTCCAATTTGGGAAAAGCAAGTACCTCCTCACTACCACCAGCAGGAACTGAATGAAATTAACCTTTACAACTTGACTCTATTTTTAATGGCATGAGCATTTAGCACAGTAATGTATAAATAAGGACAACATTGGCAGTAAATTTTATTAAATAACATGTAAGGAAGGCCTATGTGCTACTTAGAATGTTATTTGACTCTTTCCCCAATCCTGTGGAGACAGTAGATGAGGATGCTCTTAGGTAAAATGCAGCTGCAAGGTTTCTGAGTTATTTTAATCTGCAGGGTAGGATGTTATATACAGACAGGTTAGAAATTGGAATCCTCTTTTATTTTTTTATCTCTTCTGCATTTCACACATATTGAAATAGAAATAGGGAAATATGACTTCTTAATCCTGTTGAATAGATTTAGAAAGATAGTGCCCTAATTTTAATTTTACCAGTGGAAGTAAAAAAAAAAAGTAGGAAGTAGAAAAAAACAGTATGTAAAAACATATAACTTTTTGGAAATTTAGTGGATAGCCTAATCAAACTGTAAACATAATGACAAATTAAGGTTCTTAGCACCAAATTCAGTAATTGGTGCCACATTTTTATTTTACTTTTTAGTTTTAAGGTTTTGATTTTATTAGTTTTTATATATCTCTTAGTAACTAATGAATTTACTTTTGAAGGAGAGTTAGAGAAATTTTAAGATTTTAATACGTGTATATATTCAACCTGGTTAGATAGGTTCTAAACTGACACTGAAGCATGATAAGATATAGATTGTAATACATAACTATTCTTTACAGTTCACAGTTTAGGAACAAACTTAACTTTATATGCAAATAATTTTAACTAATTATATTTAGTCGTTGCTTTAGCAACAAAACTACAACATGGCTACCTTAAGACACCTTTTTGGTGAAAGTTTTACTTGTACACTATACATGGTTTTAACAGTATGCATATGTAGAAGATACATCTCAAATCTCAGAAAATGTATGTGGTTTATTTATTTTTGATCCCAAATTTCCATGTGAAAGCTTAATTTGTGTCCTTGTGTGGCTTTTTCATCAAAATGTTTACAAGATGTGGATTCTAGAATTTGGCTTTATGGCTTATAGAATTTGTTGTGTGGATAGGGAAATTCCATAGTATTTAGACTTCAAAACACAATTGTGGTATTTATAATACATTACCTGATCTTTTTTCATAGCTTCATTTATTCAAAATTATTTAAGTGGCATAGTTATAGCTGCAAAAATTCTCTTTTCTGGAATTACATACTTAAACAAATATATCCAAATAAAGATTAAAGAGTGATGAAAACATATTATGAAATTAATGCATTTGTGAAACCATGCATAAAGATACCATGGAATGACCCCCTTAACAGTGTTTAAGAGACATATGCTGCAGTTAACTGATTGTCTCAGTTAGGGTGCGAATGTGTGAGACACACCTTTTTTGCACTTATGTACATAGTCCATGAAAGCAATCCTTGGAGCTTTTTTTAATATAATAAGTCTGTGAGAATAGTGGAAAAGTTAGTAAGAATGAGTTATTTCTAAGGCTTTGAGATGGAGTGGTTTGTTTGCTGTAAGACTTAACTAAACATCATGTTGCTTTGTTATTGTGGAGGCTTTCTAGTTTGCTACAGCTGATCAAAAGAGTGGACTGGTAACAGGTAACAGCTCATCTTCAGCTAGGAGCACTGAACAAGAGTAAAACTACTTTACCTTTTAGCAAGACCACTAGCAGAGATTGTTCGCTTTTTAAAGTAATCGTCTCTGTATTATCACATACACACATATACACACACCAGGCAGGTTTCTAGCTGAGGTTTTTTTCAATGATTTCAAGTAATGAAATACCTTGCAAATCCTGAAATGGATATTCCCATTATGATCAAATTAGACTGCATGTGTCACAGAAAATTATCAATTGATATATATCAGTTACATAAATTAAAATCTATTTAAGTAAGTGGCAAATTGTTAATGTTTACCACTATTTCCCCATTAAGATCCAGAACCCAAAACCAAATTGGCAACCATTGAAAAGGTTTAGTTTAATTGTTAAATATGGCCAGTATGGGGCTTTTCATTCCCTTCAACAAAGGAAAATATGCTCCTGCCGCAACTTTATAAATGACTCTATTTGCCTTATACTTGTTCACTGGAAGCTGTTTTCTGATTTAACCTTTACCAGGTTAGAAAGTACTTCAATGTGCCACTTCCACCTTTAACTGTTTTAACTAAACAGATGAGAATCAGCTGAAATCTTACATACATAGGAGCTGGGAAAGAATCGATCAGACCATCTCTGCCAATTTCAGCTCCGACATCATCCACACATCACCCTTTAATTTTTTGTTGCCTCCAAAGATATCTAGAAAAGGTTGAGGTTGGAAAGTTTTAACAATAGATCACCACAGGTACTTTGAGTCCTTCATACCTTGGGACTTGCTGCCCTTGCCCTGGAGAAAGAGCCCATCCTGGGGTTGAGGGAGTTACTAGTATTGCTACCCATTTCAATATTTTTCACTTACAGAGACAGGAAATTAAGCCAAAGGTAGAAAGCAATCCAAGCCTTATAGTTCTCCAATAGCTCAGGGCCAGTTGGTTAGAATTTTTTTCCCTTCAGCCCATATCACTTAGAATCAACCATACAACTAACAGTCTAACCATCTGACCAGCATTTTTATTGATATAAAATGTAAGCATTCACTTATTCTGTAGTTAAGAACTCCAACTTTAATCTTATCATCAACATATTTTTTCACATGGCCTTGTGAATGTATAGCCACAAGAATATAGTATCATAAGGTCAATAAAAATATGGTAAGATTTTAAGTTAGGAAAAATCATCTGTGAAATAGTAAGAATGAACCTAGATATCCAAATTATTTATGTCATGATATGTCTTGACAGCCACTGGATCACACTCTTTGGAGCTTAAACACAGTAGCTGTGTTTAAATATGTAAAACTAGAGAATAAAGTATAACAGAATGTGAATAACCTGAGGCCAAATGAGGACCCTGCTGTTAAGACCAGGAAAAGGGATTAGTTGACTGATTGATGCAGTTTCCAGCTTCTCCATTTGTCCTCAACTGGAAGAGAACCACCATTTAATAATCCAAAACAAGATTATTCCAGAGAAATGTTACCTTTAAATAGAACCCATCCTTAATTATAGTGGTATATCTAAAAGGAAAAAATGTATCACCATGAAGTAAGTCACTTCTATTTTCAGATACTGCAAAAAGTCCTTACTAGTCATCTCCTACATCATATTACTTTGATAAAATACCTCTGTAACAAGACCTAAAAGTAACACCATTTTAAGCAGTGCTCCTCCCCACCCCTCCAAAACACACAACCTAAATATTTATCTGTCATAGCACTGCATGGTTTCAAAGCTTTGTTTCTGTATACAGGATGCTATTTGTTAATAATGGAAACCAAATTATTTTGTTGCTGTCTTTTGTGTCTAGCAGTTGAGAGAATGATGTAACTATCATATCATTGGATTCTGGGGTTACCCTTTTTCAAAATAAATTTCTTGTTATGGTTTTTGTTGCTGCTTTAATTATTAGAAAATGAACCATTTGTTATCGTGTTCACTAATTACAATTTTAAGATTTTTTTAAAGATGTTCTTAAATGTAGTCTTTTTAAGGGATAATTCTCCACATTTATACAACAACAATCTAGTATAATGTAGAAAATGGAAGTACGTATTTAGGAAGAAATTTTTAATTTAAAAAATATCTATAGATAAGAAAAATATTAGCTCTGTGTAACAATTATAGATTTTGACCACAATATTTCAGATATATATACTTCTCATAATATTTTGCCTCCAAAATGCAATAGCTCATTCCTTCAACTGCTATCAATAGGGCACATGCTTTGATCTTTATGTTTTTTTTCAAGTTATTGTGCTGTACTGCTTCTTTGTGTTTAAAAGTGTGCACTATGCAATTCATTTTAGTATACTATTACTATGTTTATTTTTGATCTTTTAATAAAATGTTAAATTTCTTGGTTATGTCTTTTTATGAATCCATTTCACACATCAGGAGTTCGCTTAAAAGCTATTCATGTTCTAGAACATTAATCATAATATTTAGTAATTCCACTATAAATTTAAGTTTGTGTTTTGTTCAATGTTATATTTCAAACATGGAATAAATTTATTTCCAAATATACCTTCAGTATTTTAAATTATATATAAACATCTATTATATTGTATGTATTATTTCTACAATAGTGAAATTACTAACGCAAGGAAGACATATATACTAAAAGAAAATTTAAAAATTTGAGATAATGCTTACTGGTTTCAATTGTGCTTCAGAAATTCAGGTATATTCTAAGATATATTAGAAGTTTATATTTTCCAGTTATTAACTTCTAGCATGCATCTTAAATGTAACATATGAAACCAGTGCTGTTCATTTTATTCTGTTCAAGATGGGCATCAATGGTTTTATAACAATGGGATGTGTGGATTTTTCCATTAAAATATGTTCTCTCACTTAAAATCAGTTTTGTCCAATAAGTGACACAGGAATAAAAGGATAATCATTTTAGGTTTTTAAGAAAGCAAAATGTAACTTGGTAATACTTTATTCTGTCAGGTTTCTAAATGATTAAACACACTTGATTGTGAACTTCTCATTGGCCACTGTTAAGTATTGGAGGTGATAGAAAACTGTAGTGAAGAAGCTTTGGATAAGAGGTTGTGACAGAATAAAGTATTATTGTTCACAGGTCTATAACAGTGAAAAAGGGTAGGGAGGAGTTTGGATCCCTGTCCAATATCAGCTGTATCATTCAGAGCTACTAGTTCCCTTGCCTCTTGTGCTTTACTATTTCCAAGTGTGGTTCCAACTATGGCATTTTTTGATCAGCCAAATTTGATCTCTTTGATGTGTTGTGTTTATTCCTGTGAGTCTGTGATAACCCCAGCATCAAAACCAATTCAGTATATAAACATTTTCAAGAGGTGTTTGGCCTCTTCAGAATTCACTTTATGTCTTTCTCTTTGAAGCTGCTGAATGATAGATAAGAATTCAGGTCAGGCTTTCCTGATCTTCATGAAAATGTAGTTTCTATTGGGCAGAAGAATATTGACCCATAGGCAAAACCAGATGAAAACCAAGTTTACCTTGACACTTTTCAACCTCTTTTCCCATCATCCTTCTAAGCTTCTCCTTTTCTCATCCCTCCTGGTGGCCTCTGGCCCTCTAGAAGTCCCATAGTAGCAACTTATCTGGCTTGCTTTCCAGGTAGATCTGGACTTTTCTCCTTCAGAGCTTTCCTGTTGGACATCTCAGGCCATGGAAAGCACCTCATAGTGTGACCTAAAAGTTAACCCATATTATGTTAAAGCCTGACAATGAATGCTTAATGTACTGCCACTCATGGGAGTGTTTGTATTTAAAAAGGTGTGACTCTCCAGTGATCAAATATCAGACGGCCACATATGTAGATGAGAGAGATATGTTTTACTGAAGCAAACCACTAGGCACTTGAATTCCTATGGATGAGTGGTGCAGTCATTTACCCCCTCAAGAAGGCCTAAAAGGGAAGACCCACCATTTTGTTACTGTCAGGAAAGTTCGGATAAAATAAGGAGTCTAAAATAGTGAATATCCCCAAATTCTGCAGACTAGAATCCACTCACATGGTCAGCATCTGTAGTAGAAAGCATGACACTAAGATAGTTGTGCAGAAATGTGGTACGTAATCACATTTCTGGAGCAGTCTAATGCCTATATTTGCTAATATTAAACAAATTGGACACACATACTCTGATTTTTTACTTGGCTCTGTACTAGAAATACCCATTTAATTTAGCCCTCCCAATAAGGTTTTCCTTTCAGGGCCTGGACTTAACACTTCTTCCTTAGGCAGGAGGACAGTGAGAGTCTGGAGAATAAAAGCCAAGAGTTCAAATGGTAGAAAGGGAAGCCAACCAGATATAACAGTGAGGTTTGGAAGGGAAACAGGTCTGATTTCTGTCCTTACAAATGAATGCTAAAAACAAAAGCACAACATTTTGAAGTAGATGCAGAAATCAGTATAAGAAGGAAGTTCCTGTCAGTGCAGCCCAGAATTTTGGAATTGTGCATGAAAACAAAGTGAAGTGTGGAGGCAGGCAGGACAACAGGTGCAAGGCAAATTGCAGGTTTTCCTAATGAGGGAGAGGGAGGTTTCTCACCATAAGTGATTCAGTGTATTGCATGTATTTACAAGTGCAAACACATTGGTGAAAAAATCAGAGTAACAGTGGATGAATAGCAGCAAGCAGTAACAACAGCACCTTTTAAAGCAGACAACCTAATTCCATTAAGCAGATTCCATTAATTAATTCCATTAACAACTGAACTTGAGAGAATGCAGAAGGAATTTGAGAGTTTCTGCAGTCAGCATATTTCTAGAGATGTGACAGTTATAAAAGATGGTGGTCAACCCATTGAGGATCAATGTAGGTCTCAAGAAGAGAGTGAGAAAGAATATCAGAACTGAGACTTTGCTTTAGCCTTCATGATCTGAACAACTGAACAGTTCTGTTTTGGGGAAATTGTCAGCTAAGAGATAATTATATGTGTGTGATTTTGATAACTAATAAATGTATGTGTAGTCCTATCAAAGTGTTTTGGTCTTTCTCAATTTTTATTCACTAAGTCCCATGTTAAAGGGATCTATGGGCTGTTATACCTGGAAAACCTGCACCCACATGAATCCAGGCAATCGATAGTCACAATTTGGGTCTCCAGGCAGAGGTTGCTAATAAATGAAGCATTTGTGTTAACAGTCACACCTCAATTTGTATTGTGTACAGAACTTCACTGAATATCAAGCATTTACTGTAAACTGATCACCAGCCAATGGTAGAGACCAATGTAATAAGCAACTCCTTTCTCCTGATGGACACCATCAGAGGTATTCTAGACCCTAAAGGTGCTTGGGACTTCAACAGTCATTGGAATGAGATTGTGGAGTCAAAGGAGTACTCAAACCATTCAGGAAAAGTGGCCAAGGAGTATCATACATGCAGCCACACCCTCTATTGTTCTCTACTCTATACATCCAGGAGAAATGTCCTCATTGTAAAAATAAAAATGTACAGATCTGGATATTGTTAGGGGACTTAGAGAAAGGTAAGTCCAAGAATTTACCTTTGAATAACAACAGACTAAGAAAACCTTTAAATAATATTTTAAATTATTGTGTCCACATTCAGTGTTTGGCCATTTGACCTGCCCTCCATATTACTGCCCAAGTCATTTTTCTAAGGACAAAAATTGCTTACTTCACTGCCCTGACTACAAATGTTCCATAACCCCTCATGGAGTATGGAATAGAGCCTATCCTTTAACATAGGACTCTTCCTTGCTTTGGCTTTAAGCTTGCCCTCTAGCTTCATCCTCTCCCCTGTCTTCTGTAATATGAGCACTCCAGACAAACCAAAGCATTGTTGGGGAAATATAATGACAAATGAGGTCTTCTTCCAATCAAAAGGTAATAGTGGAAGAACACATTTTTACTATTGAATAAACATTAAACCAGAATGTGATGTGCATCACAGGCAATCTACTAAGAGATTGCAAAGATAGAAAGAAAACTCACCTCATTATACAGCCAAGCAGATACAACCCATTACATGCATGTTTTCAAAATTAACTATAATTGTACTCAAAAAAGAGGAATCGACAGCAACTTTTGTCATTCATAGTGTGTTCTTACTTTATCATCACAATTGGGAGACCACTTGTGTTGACTTTATCCATAGGAAAAGTCCACATGAACTAGTTTTTTAAACTGGAGCAAGGTGCTCAAGGAAGTTAGGCTGCTCTATCACAGGAAATAGGGCTCTACTTTCCTTGATATTTGCATTTTGAAGCGATGGTCTCAGGTCCTTGGGGAAACATTCTGGAAGTTGTGAGATTAATGAGAGGCTTATATGGCCATTATAAATATTTAAATACATTTGAAAAGGACAAGGAAGGGAATTTTGAATGAAAAGGGAAGGGATGGGGGAGAAGTCTCTTCCCTTACTTTCCACAGGGAGAATTTAGCATCTTATTTTAAATTTGTATTTACCTTTATGCTACTCACCCTTCCCCAGATACATACAAAAGTCCACATATCTTTGTGCTATTTTTCTTTCTACTTGGAGAAACACTTTCTCCTCTTCTTCCTCCTCTTCTTTCTCATTATTCATCAGGTTGTCTGTCTACGTATGTATGTATGTATGTATGTATGTATGTATGTATGTATCTATCTATCTATCATCTATCTACCTATCTATCTATATCAAGTTCATCACTCAAGTTATATAAGATATCAACTTTTCCTTCCTTGAGGTCTTCTTTGGCCTTACTAGATACCACTGAGATGCAGCTAATATTTATTTAGTGCTTAGCAGATAATCTCAAACTCAGGAGCCACTTTTCTTTAAGTGCTTCTAACATTGTCTATATGACTCTGCCATTAAACTGGGCTTCTGAAGGGCAAAAACCCAGGTCTAGTTGATCTTGGTATCCTTTATAGTGTCTCAAATAATAACTGCATAGTAAATGCACAATAGATTTTTTGAGAAACAACTAAGAAATCAAGATACTTTTATTGTTAAGGAAAAACCCTTATTCAAATAAAATGGATTTATGTAATAATATAGGGGAATTTCACAAATTCCAAATGCAGAAAGAACTGGGCCTCATGGACCGCTGGAAAGTTACCAGCGCTCTCTCTCTCTCTCTCTTTCTCTCTGCAAACCACCTTTCTCTGCTTACTCGTCAGCCACTTCCAAAATTGTAATCTTATCCTTACTAACAGTCTATATCAGTGATAGCCTGTACTCAAAACACCTGAAAGGCTTGTAAAACATAGATTTCTGGGACTCACTCCAGAGCATCTGATTTGGTACACATGGGATAAGGCATGAGAATTTGTACTTCTAGAAAGTTACCAAAAGATTCTGATCATCTGGGGACACAATTTGAGAATGATTCATCTACTTTACCTCCTAGCTTTGTTCCTCAGAAGTAATTGACTCAGTCACTGGGCCCCAATACTTAATTCTGCTAAGAGAGAATTTGATTGGTAAGTCAAATGTTCATCCCTGTTACATTCAGTTCTAGCCAAAAGATTAGGGTCACATGATACATAATAAAAGGTTGCATCTTTGAGGTTATGGGCTGGAAAACTTTTCAAAGAAGGTGGATCTCTAGTATAGTCACTCCAATGGCTCCTTTTAAAGCTATGAGAATTTCCACGCTAAACTAGATGTTTACTCTACACAGCTCATTCTGCATAGCAAATAGAGCCAACAAGAACACTACCTGGAGGGGAAGATGGCGGCGCGGTAGGAGGGAGCACATTCCACTTCCCCCTATACACAGGAGAAAAACCAGGCCAATTTATGGTGAAACAGAGCAAACAGCCATCAGAAACACAGCATATTTGAAAACAGGAGATTGAAAATTGTAGTGGACATTGAAAAACCAGACGGTAAGGAGAGTACTTCAGGACAATAAGAGCCCAGGGAGCAGCACAGATACCAGAGAGGGGACTGAGGCCCCAGGCCAGTGCTGGCTAGGCTCGCCAGAAGACTAGAGAGGGAGCCAGGTCAACCGCTCCCTCCCCAGCCAAACGAGGTTTCAGCAGCACCGGGATAAAGCTGGTTGCCTGAAATCTCACAGAGAGGAGTTAAGGTCTCAGTGGCAAACAAGCTGGGGATGTGAACACACATGCATAGCCCTGGGGGGACTGAACACCAGAGCTTGTGCAACTGCCAGCACCCGTTCATCATCTGGGATAATTGCACAGGGATCAATTGGTGCCCACGCACCACCAGGGACCTGAACGACAATCAACCGGCGCCCACGCACCACCAGGGACCTTCCAGACAGTTGATCAGCACCTGTGCGCCAGGGACAGCTATGTGAGGAGCGATCCGTGCCCGCAAGGTAATCGGCACCCGCATGTGACCACAGATGGCTGACAGATCATAGACGCACACACGGGACCGGGGTAGGCACACACCACCTCAGAACATACACCTGAGACCCTGTGCAGAGAGGCCCCAGGCTAGCTATGAGGAGAGTAGCCCAAAGATAACTGAGTGTTGAACAGGGAGAAAATCAATACTGTCACCCCATGGCCATTGCAGCCAGCAAGACCACAAAAACTAGCTTAGCAAGATTGAAAACAGCAAGAATTGTTGGGTTTTATTTGTTTGTTTGTTTGTTTTTAATTTTTATTATTTTTCATTATTATTATCTTTTTTTACCCCTCAGCTCTTTTTGTTTCTTGTTACTTTTTTCTTGTTTTATTCCTCCTTCCTTTCTTTCCAATTTTATCTCTTCTTCCTTCCTCTTTTTCTTTTTTCATTGTTCTTTTCTTTCTTCTCTTTTCATTTTTTCTTCCTCTTTTCTCTTTTAAACACCCACAAGTGAGACAAAAACAAAATAAAACAAAACAAAAAACCCTAGAACCATGAAAAAACCAGAGTTGGTCCCAAAGAAGGGGCATTTTCAACAGCTGAGACAGTGAAAGCTGTGAACACCAGGATACCCGAAGGAGACTGCACCACTGAATCTCACAGGTATTCTACCACAGAAGTTCACACCATAAACCCAGGAGGCCAGAACAGATCAATTTAAGAAGCTCAGGCTAACAAGAAGACCCTCACAAACAATCGGAAGACAAAGAAACAATTCCCAAATGAAAGGAAAAGAGGAAGCCCCCCCTCAAAATGCTAAATGAAATGGAGGCAACTCAACTATCAGATATTGAGTTCAAAGCAATGGTTATCAGGAAGCTCCATGAGCTCTCAAAGAGCTACCAGAAACTACAGGGAAGCTACAATGAACTCATTGCAAACTATATCAACATGAAAAAGGAAATAGAAACTATCAACAAGGGTCAAGAGGAAATGAAGAATATAATTTCTGAACTGAAGAACACAGTGGGAGGAATGAAAAGCAGAATTGATGAAGCGGAAGATCAGATCAGCGAGTTGGAGGACCAAGTAGAAAAAAACATCTAGAAAGAGCAAGAAAAGGAAAAGAGGCTCAGAAAGAATGAAGAGGGATTAAGAGAAATGCAAGACAATATGAAACGTAATAATATTCATATAATAGGGATTCCAGAAGGAGAAGAAGATGAGCAAGAGTTAGCAAACCTATTTGAAAAAGTAATGATGGAAAACTTCCCTAATTTGATGTGAGAAAAAGTCACACAAATCCAGGAAACACAGAGTCCCAATCAAGAGGAACCCAAACAGACCCACTTCAATAAACATTATAATTAAAATGGCAAAATTCCAAGAGAAAGAATCATAAAGGCAGCAAGGAAGTAAAGGGAAGTAACATGCAAGGGAGCCCCCATAAGGTTAGCAGCTAACTCCTCAGTGGAAATGCTCCAAAGCAGAAAGGAATGGCAAGAAATACTCCAAGTAATAAGAACCAAAGGCCTGCAACCAAGACTACTTTACCCAGCAAGGCTTTCAATCAAGATAGAAGCCCAAACAAGGAGCTTCCCAGACAAAAGAAGTCTAAAAGAACACACCACTACCGAACCAGCTCTGCAAGAGATACTAAAGGAACTGCCTTAAGGGAAGGAAGCAAAAGAGAGAGAGAGAGAGAGGAACACAGGTATGAAACTGGCAATGAATAAGTACCTATTAATAATAACCTTAAATGTAAATGGTTTAAATGATCCAATCAAAAGGCACAGAATAGCTGAATGGATAAGAAAGTATGACAGAAACATATGCTGCTTACAAGAGACCCACCTCAGGACAAAAGACCTACACAGACTCAAAGTGAAGAGCTGGAAATAAATTTTCCAAGCAAATGGACAGGGAAAAAAAAAGCTGGGGTAGCAATACTCATATCAGACAGAATAGACTTCAAAAGAAGAGCCATAAAGAGAGATCCAGAAGGTCACCTCATAATACTCAAGGGAAGAATCCACCAAGAAGACATAAACATTGTAAATATGTATGCACCCAAAAGAGGAGCACCTAAATACATAAAGAAAATCTTAGAGGACTCCAAGAAAGATATTGACAGCAACACAATTATAGTAGGGGATTTTAACACCCCACTGTCAAAAATGGACAGGTCTTCCAAACAAAAAATCAAGAAAGATACTGTGGCATTGAACAACATTTTAGATGAAATGGACTTAACTGATAAATAGAGAGAGCCCTTTATCCCAAAGAAACTAAATACACATTCTTTTCAAATGTACATGGAACATTTTCAAATATAGACCACATGATAGGACACAAAACAAGCCTCAACAAATTAAAAAAAAAAAACCTGAAATCATATCAAGCATTTTCTGCGATCACAAGGGACTGAAACTAGAAACCAACCCCAAGAAGAAAAACCCTAAATCCTCAAAATCATGGAGATTGAATAGCATGCTATTAGGCAATGAATGGGTCAAGAATGAAATTAGGAAAGAAATCAAAAACTTTCTGGAAACAAATGAAAATGAACTCACAACAACCCAAAACTTATGGGACACAGCGAAGACAGTCCTCAGAGGAAAATTCATAGCGACACAGGTCTACCTAAAAAAGATAGAAACATTTCAAACAAACAACCCAATCCTACACCTACAAGAAGTCGAGGAACAACAACAAAAACAGCCCAGAGCAAGTAGATGGAAGGAAATAACCAAGATCAGAGCAGAACTAGATGACATAGAGAATAAAAGCACAATTTTAAGGATCAATGAATCCAGGAGCTAGTTCTTTGAAAAGATAAACAAAATTGGCAAGCCTTTAAGAAGGCTCACCAAGAAAAAAAAGGGAGAAGATCCAAATAAACACAATTAGAAATGGAAGAGGAGAAATTACAACTGACACCACAGAAATACAAACGATTGTAAGAAATTACTATGAAGAACTGTATGCCAAGAAATTCAAAAACCTAGGTGAAATGGACAAGTATCTAGAAAAATATAATCTCCCGAAACTCAAGGAAGAAGAAGCAGAAAGCCTGAACAGACCAATAACAGCAGATAAAATTGAAGCAGTAGTCAAAAACTTCCGACACATAAAAGCCCTGGACCAGATGGTTTCACAGGAGAATTTTACAAAGCATTTAAGGAAGAGCTAACGCCTATCCTTCACAAACTTTTCTAAAAAATCCAAAATGATGGAAGACTCCCAAACTCTTTTTATGAAGCCAGCATCATCCTAATACCCAAACGAGATAAAGACATAACAAAGAAAGAAAATTCAGGCCAATTAGCTATATTGTTAAAAGGATAGATGCTAAAATCCTCAACAAAATATTGGCAAACCACACCCAACAATACATTAAAAAGATCATACACCATGACCAAGTGGGATTCATCCCTGGGATGCAAAGAAGGTTCAACATTCACAAATCAGTAAATGTAATACATCATATAAACAAAAGCAAAGACAAAAATCACTTGATCATATCAATAGATGCGGAAAAAGCACTTGATAAGGTACAACACCAATTTATGCTAAAAACACTCAGCAAGGTGAGAATAGAGGGAGCATTCCTCAATGTAATAAAGGCCATATATGAGAGGCCTACAGTCGACATCATACTCAATGGGCAAAAACTAAAATCTTTTCCACTAACATCAGGAACAAGACAAGGTTGTCCAATTTCACCAATTCTAATCAATATAGTATTGGAAGTTTTATAGCCACAGTGACCAGACAAGAAAAGGAAATAAAAGGCATCCAAATTGGAAAGGAGGAAACAAAACTATAATTGTTTGCAAATGACATCATAGTGCATATAGAATATCCTATAGACTCGGCCAAAAAACTGCTCGACCTAATAAATGAATGTGGCAAAACAGCAGGATACAAAGTCAATATCCAGAAATCAAACACATTTTTGTATACCAACAATGAAACAGCAGAAGCAGAAATCAAAAAAAAAAAAATCCCATTCAATATAGCAACAAGAAAAATAAAATACCTAGGAATAAACCTAACCAAGGAGGTAAAAGACCTGTATGCAGAAAACTACACAACACTGAAGAAAGAAATCAAGGAAGACACAAACAAATGGAAACATATACCGTGTTCATGGATTGGAAGAATTAACATCATCAAAATGTCCATACTACCTAAAGCAATTTACAGATTCAATGCAATACCTATTAAAGTACCAATGGCATATTTCACAGACATAGAACAAACACTTCCAAAATTAATATGGAACCACAAACAACCCCAAATAGCTGCAGCAATTTTGAGAAAGAAGAGCAAAGTAGGAGGGATCACAATACCTGATCCAAACTGTATTACAAGGCCACTGTAAACAAAACAGCCTGGTTCTGGCATAAAAACAGGCACATGGACCAGTGAAATAGAACAGAGAGCCCAGAAATAAACCCAATTCTCTATGGTCAATTAATATTCAACAAAGGAGGCAGCAACATAAAATGGAGTAAAAATAGCCTCTTCAACAAATGGTGTTGGGAGAACTGTACAGCTATGTGCAAAAAATGAAACTTGAACACCAACTTACACCATACACAAAATAAATTCAAGGTGGATAAAAGGTTTAAATATAAGCCGTGACACCATTAAAGTCCTAGAGGAGGACATAGTCAGGAAAAATTCAGATATTTCAAGCAGTAACATTTTTACTGATATCCCCTAAAGCAAGGGACATAAAGGAAAGAATAAACAAATGGGATCTCATCAAAATAAAAAGCTTCTGCATGGCTAAAGAAAACAGTATTAAAATAAAAAGAACCAACTGTATGGGAAAACATATTTCCCAATGATACCTCAGACAAGGGATTAATCTCCAAAATATACAAATAATTTACACGTCTCCACTCTAAGGCGATGAGCAACCCAATTTAAAAAATGGGCAAAGGATGTGGACAGACACTTCTCCAAGGAGGACATATAGAGGATCCAGAAACACATGAAAAGATGCTCAATATCACTAGCTATCAAAGAGATGCAAATTAGAACCACAATGAGATACCACTTCACACCAGTCAGAAAGGCCATCATAAACAAAGCAACAAACAAGTGTTAGAGAGGTTGTGGACAAAAGGGACCCTAGTGCACTGATGGTGGGATTGCAGACTGGTACAACCACTATGGAAAGCAGTATGGAATTTTCTAAGAAAACTAAAAATGGATATGCCTTTTGACTTGGCAATTCCACTGCTATGATTATATCCTAAGAACCCTGAAACACCAATCCAAAAGAGCCTATGCATCCCAATGTTCATAGCAGCACAATTTACAATAGCCAAGTGTTGGAAGCAACCTAGGTGCCCATCAGTAAATGAATGGATCAAGAAACTATGGTACATTTACACAATGGAATTCTATGCAGCAGAAAGAAAGAAGGAGCTCCTACCCTTCGAGACAGCATGGATGGAACTGGAGAGCATTATGCTAAACGAAATAAGCCAGGAAGTGAAAGACAAATACCATATAACCTCACTTTTAACAGGAACCTAATCAACAAAACAAAAAACAAGCATATTATAACCAAAGACACTGAAATTGAGAACAGGCTGACAGTGACCAGAGGGGAGAGGGGAGGGAATTTCAGGGAAAATGGGAAGGGTTTAGAGCAACAAGTATAAAAGACACATGGACAAAAACTGGGGGGGGGGGGGGAAATGGAAAGGAGGTGGGGAAGGCTGGGGTGGTGGGCTGGGATGGGAGTAAAAGACAGAAAACTGTACAAGAACAACAATAAAAATAAAAATAAAAATAAAAATAAAAATAAAAATGAAGGACATTACCTTTTATTGGACATCTCCAGCCAATCATCTGAAAGTAAAAACAGTCTGTATATCCATCCCTAAACTCGTAATATTCCCTCTCAAATGTGCTGCCCCTCCACCCAGTAGTACAAGCAAAACACACGGGAATCAATTTTGACTCCAACCCCACCATCTGTGTCCAATCTATCAAGCCCTGTCAATTCTATCTCTTCGTTTCTCTATCCCTACTATAACTGGTCAGTTTAACTTGACACCCCCCTCCAGCCTTGCTTTCTTCCAATCGATTCTTCACATGACTGTCAGAATGATCTGTCTAAAACAACTCACTAGTCTTAGATCTTGGGACAGCTGTATTAGGCCTGAGGCAAGTAAAGCCTGGGCCTATGATTTCCAGCAACATGCAGCTGCAAGTTTACCTACTTCAGAATGCATACAAAAATTATCATGCTATGTATACAATAAGGTAATGTGAAAAAAAGGGAATCTCTGACCTAAAACACAAGTTTGACTATGTAACTACTCTCCTCAAAACCATTCAATTATTTCCCATAGCTCTCAGGATAAAGCCTAAACACACCTTATGATAGCCTATAACATCTGGCGTGACCCAGTCTTTGTCTACTGCCCTAGGCTCATGTCTTGCCACTTACTGCCTTGGTATTGCTACATCAACAGCAGGTAAATGCTTGTAGTTTTCAGCAAATACCTTGTTGTTTCATTCCTGTACCCATTGTTAATGGTTTCCTTTATTTTTGCATATTTTTAATTATTATTTTTAAATTTTAATTGTTGTTCAAGTACAGTTTTCTGCCTTTTTCTCCCATCCCTGCCAACCCCCCAGCCCTGCCACCTCCCTCTTGTTTCCATCCCCGCCCTTCTTTTGGTCCATGTGTCCTTTACATCAAAGCTTACATTTGGCTTCAGGTAGTTGTAGGCCTGTTCTCAAGCTGTGAAGTTAGGAATCTGCTTCTGTCCTTTTCACAGCTTTAATTCCCTCTATGTTTATTATTGGAAGGTCCACACTTACATCTAACTAGAATAGTAATCCAGAAGAAGGGATTGCATTACTCCTAATAGTTCTAACATAATTCCAAGGGCTAATTTATTGGCCTAGTTTTGGGCACAAAATTACACCAGCTTATATCACATGCCCATTCCTGAAACCAATAGATAGAACATCATATTTGCTGGGTTAAAGTTTATGCACTTACTGTTTGAACCAGAGAATGGGATAACTCTGCTCAAACCTTACGGGGTGGGGCGGGGGAGAGGAGAGTGAGCATGCTGGTTCCTCAAAGAAAAAACAAAATGCTATTCTGAAAAAATTGGGAATTTATATTGGACATAAAAAATAACAAACATATGAACTTAATAGCCCACCCAATTTACAAAAATCTTCAACTAATATGCCACTATACCACCCATATGCAAATGAAAATGTATTCACAACTTCTATACAAAGAGACAATCCAAATTCATGCATCCAAGTGCCCCCAACATTAAGCCCATGATCTTTAAGTAGTTCAGGTCATCTTGGGCAGGTCTTAATATAGCTCCCCATGGTTTCGTATCCATAGACACATGGTACATTTGATTCCATACAAAATACCCAATGTCCAATATTGGAGGGAAAACAGGATGAACTAAATAAATAAGCCTTCCATTTGGAAATGGAAAGAATGGATACAATACACAAAGATTACCAATCAATATCATAGCAATTTATGTATTATATACTTGAATAGCAAGAACTCCTTGACCTAGCAATAGAGTGAGTTCTTGGTCAACGCAGCTGGATGTCTCAGGTTTTGTTCTCTGAGAGCATCTCCCTTATCTATTTTCCTATTTGGCTACTCCTCAAAGGGGCATTAGGGAAGTTTACCCTCTTGGAACTGCACCAACCATTTCAGCAACCTACTCCCTATAGATGTGAGTTCAGTGACTTGGAGATTGCATTAATGGTTGAAAAAATATAGACCTTTAGGTTTTTATAGCAAAGCTTGTTTTTTCTCTGGCAATACATTTCCTTAAAATTCAGTAGGTACATCACTTAGTATAGTGTTAAATTTAGTTTCCTATAAGATAAAACACCAAAATAACAGTGGCCTATTCAAGATTGAAGTTTACTTCTTGTTTTCATAGAAGAAGTCTGGAGGTAATTTGTCCAGAGCCAATATGAAGCATACAGCTTCCTTTGAGCTCTCTGGTCAACTATCCCTAAAGTATGGCTGTTTTTCTCATGGCCCAAGATAACTAATAGAACTCCAGATATCATATCCACATTGCAAGCAATAGGATGGGAAAAGGAGAAAAAAGGCAAGCTTTTCTGGCTGGGTGGCTCAGTTTGTTGGAGCATCACCTCATACACTGAAAGGTGGCAAGTTTGATTGCTGGTCAGGGTACATACCTAGGGTGTGGGTTTGATCCCTGGTTGGAATATGTATAGAATACAACCAATCAATGTTTCTCCCTCACATTGATGTCTTTCTCTCTTTGTCTCTCACCTCTCTCATTCATTTCCCCCTTCCTCTATCTCTTTAAGATCAATGAGCATATCCTCCAGTGAAGATTTTTTTAAGGCATGCCTCCTGCTTTCTAAGAAGACTTCTCAGAAGGTGCATGAAACACTATTGCCTATGTTTCATGGGCCAGAACTTAAAGGCATGACCATGCTTAACAGTAAGAATGGTTGGGAAATATAGTCTAGTCTTCTATTCCAAATGGTAATATGTCAAGGTAAAAGTTGCAAATCTGTTACTAAAGAAGGGAAAACTAGATGATGGAGTAGGCTACTAGAATTCTTCATTATACTACAAGATATTTGATTTAAATTCTATTTCATGGGGTGGTAGTCAAAGGAAGAACTGTTGTCAACTCATCATTAAATCTTCACACTAGCCTAGATAGTCCTCTCTTAGCAACTGACCTTAGGACTCTGCCCTGGCCTCCTACTCTCTCAATTAAATGAGCTTTATTTTAGTTTTTGTATTGGGTTCATTAAAAAGTCACCTTATGGAGACCAAACAAACAAACAAAAAAACCCACAGAAACAAAAATGGCTCAAACCGGAGAACAAATCAAAGCCCCAGAACCAATTTATCTAAGTGATGAAGAGATAGCCAACCTATCAGATGCACAATTCAAAGCGCTGGTGATTAGGAAGCTCACAGAATTGGTTGATTTTGCTCACAAATTAGATGAACAAATGGAGGCTACAATAAGTGAAATGAAGAAAAATGCACAGGGAACCAATAGAGATGGGAGGAAAACTGGGACTCAAATCAATGGACTGGACCAGAAGGAAGAAAGAAACAACCAAAAAGAAAAGAATGAAGAAACAAGAATTCAAAAAAAATGAGGAGAGGCTTAGGAACCTCCAGGACATCTTTAAACGTCCCAACATCCGAATTATAAGGATACCAGAAGGGGAAGAGGAAGAACAACATGTGGAAAACTTGTTTGAACAAATAATAAAGGAGAACTTCCCCAATCTGGCAAAGGAAATAGACTTCCAGGAAGCCCAGGAAGCTCAGAGAGTCCCAAAGAAGTTGGACCCAAGA
>PVKU01002296.1:206616-235747 GCA_004027475.1 Anoura caudifer
CATAATTACATTAGCCAAGATTAAAATGAAGGAGAGAATTCTAGAAGCAGCAAGGGATAAGGGCACAGTCACCTACAAAGGAGTTCCCATCAGACTGTCAGCTGATTTCTCAAAAGAGACCTTCCAGGCAAGAAGGGGCTGGAAAGAAGTATTCCAAGTCATGAAAGTCAAGGACCTACATCCAAGATTGCTCTATCCAATGAAGCTGTCCATTTAGAATGGAAGGGAATATAAAGCACTTCTCAGATAAGGTCAAGTTAAAGGAGTTCATCATCACCAAGCCCTTATTATATGAAATGTTAAAGGGACTTACCTATGAAAAAAGATAAAAATATGAACAGTAAAAAGACAGCAAATGCACAGATATTAACAACCACACCTAAAACAAAAGCAAACTAAGCAAACAGCTAGAATAGGAGCAGAAACACAGAAATGGAGATTCCATGGAGGGTTAGCAACAGGGGAGTGGGAGGAGGAGAGAGGGGGGCAAGGTACAGAGAATAAGTAGCATAGATGGTGGGTAGAAAATAGACAGGGAGGGCAAGAATAGTGTGGGAAATGTAGAAGCTAAAGAACTTATGAAACATGGACATGAACTAAAGGGGGGAATGTGGGTGGGAGGGGGTGTGCAGGGTGCAGGGGAATGAAGGGGGGAATGGGACAACTGTAATAGCATAATCAATAAAATATATTAAAAATGCAAAAAAAAAAACCCTAAAAAAAAGTCACCTTATGGTGAAGGAAGCACAGTCAATCTTCCTTTCTTTTAAGATGCATCCAAGGTATTGACCATCTTTTTTTTAAGATTTTATTTATTTTTAGCGAGAGGGAAATGGAGGGAGAATGAGGGAGAGAAACATCAATGTGTGGTTGCCTCTCATGTGGCCCCTACTGGGGACCTGGCCCACAACCCAGGCATGCACCCTGACTGGGAATCAAAGTGGTGACCCTTTGGTTTGCAGCCCACACTCAATTCACTGAGCTGCACAAGCCAGGGCTGACCATCTTTTTTATAGGAATAGGTGCTTGAGTGTTACCTGAGGATTTTAATTTTCCCAGGCCCTATTATTTTGTTCAACTGTGCTACCTTTTCTATCTTTTTGAAAAGTGTTCATTTTTTATCTACTCATCTCTGCACTCTACCTATTCCCCTAGCACTAAAATAACCTTGGTTAGTGAGACATCACTCATAATTAGACCATTGTCAATGGCATAGGATTTTTAACAGAACTTAATTGAGAAAGGCTTAGATTATCAATATATTCTGCTATGGTTGCCAATTCTTTGCCATTGATTGCACCAGTTTTGAGATAGAGACATTGTTGGTTTTTTCAGTCCTGTGAGTGTCCAAATTGTGAAACAATCTGTCAACTTAGATTACAGTCCATAGGCAGAAAGCACTAATGCTATATTTCTTTCTAAATTTACTTGCAGACTTTCTCAGATCTAGTTTGAGTAAATTCCTCTCTCATAGAACTTTGGTGAAAGCAACAGAAAGTAAGTAGTAAATGCCAACAGCCTGGTTTTCCCTTTGTAATATCTTCTAACACTAGAGTAATTTATCTTTGCACGTCTGCTTCATTCTTTGTTCAGAACAAATTTCTTTGTTTCTATGAGCTTTCTGCTTGCTCTAGCAATGCTTGGGTTAACATGCCAACAGCTTAACATGCCAAGAGCAGCAGGACTCACCAGAATCTCTGAATCCCAAATTCAACTTCCTTGGGAAAGAATCTTACTAATTCAATTCAGTTAGTTGTTCACCAATCATCAAATCATCTATGGTTGGGGTAAGAATTATGCACTATGAATATGGCAGATGGAACTTTCCCTTGATTTTTTGCAGTGTTATTCCCAAAGTAGAGATTTGATTGGGCAGGCAACTGAAAAGGTGTCTACTATAGATGCAATCATAAATAACTATAATACAAGAAAGATAAGAACTATATGCCATAGCAATATAAATGAAGAAAAGATTCTTACAGTGAAGAAGCTTCAAAGAAGTGATGATGGAGGCAGAAACTGGAGTGATGTATCTACAAGCCAAAGAATGCCAAGAATTACCAACAAACACAAGAAGTTAGAAGAAGCAAAGAAGAATTCCATTCTATAAGTTCCAGAGGACTCATGGACCTGCTGGCACCTTGATTTTAGACTTCCAGCTCCCAGAACTATAAGAATTTTTTCGTTTTAAGCTAACATTTATAGTACTTTTTTCAGCATTCCTAAGACATGAATATACATTCTACAGTGACAAATACTGTGTGCTCCAAAGTCTTACCTTACCTCTTAATGACATCTTAATTAATGACTTCACCTATAAGCAATGACTTCAAGTGGGGAGATCCTCACCACTAACCACTCTACCCTTCCAGCCTCTCATTCTCTCTAAGCATCTTTTCCTTATAACTTTCTCACACAAAAAATTATATACTATTTAGTCTTTCTAATATTATAAAGAAAAGACCCTATAAAAAGTAAATTAATTCTGGTAATGATGGTTTATTGTGTAATTGATATGGATGCTACCCCACAAAATTGAGTTTGCAAGAACTATCACATTTCTTTATTTTGTTTAAATTAAATTGATTTCAATTCAACATGTCTCTGCTGCCAAACTGGCAAAAGTTATATTCCAATCACTTTCTTGAGCTCTCTACCCTTCTTAGGATTACACGAAAACTCAGTGGGTTTCTGTAGGAACTGTCAAATATGGAGGGTATCTCTAATTCTCAAGCTATCATGGTTTCTAGTCCAAGCCTGCATGGTACTGTAAAAGCAAGCACTCACACTTTTCCCGTACTGAGGTATAATCTCCAGCACTTGAATCCAGCTAGATGTCTAAGGTTGACTACAGATATATTACCACCAGGCATCCTGCCAGTAAGTGGTCCCAGATACTACTCCAAAAATGACAGCTATCATTCCTTATTAAGTGTTGGAGAAATCTCAGTCTTTCTTCTGTGTACTCTAAAGTCAACAATTTCCTTTGAGAATAACACTTACAACATGCTCAGAGTCCCAGATGAAACAGAAGCTAGGGGAACAGACTTTGAGTCCTGGAACACAGACTACTGTCTCCTCAGAAAAGGAAGCACAAAGTGCTTGGATTCCAATTTGAAATACAACAAAGGAAAAGCAGAGGAATAATAAATACAATATCTCAATAAATTTTCCTGTCTCAGTTAAGTACCAGGCTAAAATAATACTAACAGAAGAGCTGGAATTTTTTAAGTTCTAGTGTCGTAGGTCAGGCTACATAGTAGGCCAGGCCATGTTTTCACACATAACTTATGGTGGTGAGCAGCTTTATTTTTTCATAAAGAACTCCCAGCTTTATAATAGGTTCTAGTGGTGAACAAATGCTTTATTGCCACTTTTCTTCTTTCAAGTGATCACTATGGCCTCATGTAAGAGATCTTTATAATCAATATCAATAATAAAAAATTCACTAAAGATGAATATAAAAGATGTCTCTGAATCTATACAGATAACAGCCAGAATGAGTTAATCTAGGTTAGAGAGTCAGAGCCCTTGCCTGAAGATATAAAGACATGAAGAGATATGATCGACATATTTATAGCTTTCCCAGTGTGTGAATGTGATTCACCTGGATGGGTTCCTCATATCTGTTAGGTGAGGTAATTAAGCAAGAAATATAAGCTGAACCTTTGATTCTGCTTTCTTATAGTGGTAATGATAATCATTGCCTAATGATAACCATGATAGATCTGGAATCAGAATCAAAGATAGGACAAAGTCAGAAAAGCCAAAACAAATTAATGTCAAACTCATGAAATGGCACCTAAGGAAAAAATGCTGCCATGTTCACTAGATAAAGATTCCTGGAAAAAAATAATCATAAGTGGTTTAATTGATGATCCTTTTTCTGTTAAGATAGGAATTATAGAGATTAAAAATATTTAGTTATTTTTATCTTTCTGTTTGAAATCTTTATTAAGATCACATTATAAATGTTATAAGAGCAGGAGAGCATTTTTCAAGGCATGTGTCAGTGAAACTTCTCCTACATAAGAATATGCGTAAATCGTTGATATTCTTTTATGTGCGTAAACTTAAATGGTTGCCAAACTGAATCAGTCTGCCAATGCCTGGGCTATAAAATCAGCCCTGTCTCTTTCTATTCCTCATATTTACCATACTAAGTCTTCCTTTGGTGCTTTCATCCTTGCCACCTTCTCCCCTAAATCTTCTCTTCCTTCTCTTCAAAGACCTGAATCATATTTTCTTCAAGACTCAGTTTATTGCTCAGTGACAATCATGACATGTTGGATATGAAAGTGTCTTTAGAGCTCTCCAAAACCAACTCACTTGTTTTATAAGTAAGAAAACTGAGTTCCAAAGAAGGAAAGTGACTTTACCTACTTGCTAGTCATGAAACCAAGGTCACCTGATTCCCAGTTTGGAGCATTTTCTACCTCCACACACCAACTAAGAGGTATTAGTCATGTCCCTTTGCTGATCTACATTTAGAAACATTTGAAAATTAGATATGGATTCAGAAACTAAAATATCAGCTTTATTGCTAATAAAATATTATTGGAGAATGTGACCTACATCTATGGCCACAAATGGGTTTTTAATACCTACCACTTTGCTCCTCCCCAACATCAAACTGAGTTGCCACCAAGACAAAGAGCAAAGAAGCCCATCTCAGTACATTTATCTCATGCCAACATTGTGGTGGGGGGGAACAGGTCTGTGCTACACACATTCAATTTCCTCTCTAATTTCACAAAATATTTAAGTCGCTCCTTCTTTTGGATGGAAACAGTGAGTGAGAGGTAGAAAAAAGACCATAAGCTCTATTTAGTACTTATGAAGTGGTAAGAGTCCCTCTTTTATAGACCAAGGTTGGAACAAAGACACAAGGAAGAAAATGGCTTCCTCTAACAGTCTTCTGTTCTCAAAGAGTTTGTGACTTACAGCTATTTGTGATTGGCAAACATGTTATTCCCATTCTTTAAGTAGTAAAATCCCTATTTCTTTTAGGAAACCATAACTCCTCTTAATCAATGAAGTTGTATCAGAGTTCATACCTCCTATCCTACCCCCTATTCTGATCTAGGAGTGAATAGATGACCCAGACCAGACCAAAGAGGCACAATATTAGATTGAGAAATGTGCAGCTGATACAAACTGCAGCAATATGAGTCAAACCTGGGACTTTGCTGGAATTATTAGGGAAGAAATGCTGCTCTCTTTCTGCTGAGCTTGTTAAGCCTAAAGAACATAAACCTGGAGTTGCTGATAACCATCTTTGTTCCCACTTGAGAAGAATCTGCCTAATAATAATGCAAACATAGGAGAAAGCAGACCTGAGACATGGGTCATTGAGAGAGGGAGGAACATGGTGAAAATCCTGATGATATCATTGAGCCCCAGTAGCCAGATTGTTCCTTAAGCCAGATTGACTATCAGACTTTTTAACTATGTGAAAAATAAGATACTTTCTACACACAATGTTTTAGATATCTGGAGTAGGGTTTCTATCATAACGGAAGGGCTAGTGATAAAGTCACCTTCTCTGTTGACACATCTAGAACCATTCCTCTCAATTTTGTTGTTTTATCATCCGTAGTATTTGCCCACCTCAAAATTCATGAGCTTAGAATTGGGATAACACACATTTGTCCTTTCTTTTTATTCTCTTGTTTTCTTTTTGTTTTGTTTTGTTTGTTTGTTTTTGTTTTCTGATTATGTTCAATGAATGCATTGCCTCCTTCCCAGTAAGTCTGTAAATATCTGAATGCCAAAAAGGTTTTACCTTTTTTCCTTATTTTTTCCTCTTTTTTATAGATTTATTGAGACATGCTTGACATAATAACATTATGCAAATGTAAGGTGTACACTTGATAATTTGATATATGTATATATTGTGAAATGATTACCACAATAAGGTTAGTTAACACATTAATTTCTGTTTCTATGAGTTCAGTTTTTTTTCTGGAATCAACATATGTATGTGTTTCTGGAATCAACACTTATATGTGAGCTCATACACTATTTGTCTAGACAAAATAAAAAGGCAACATATAGAATGGAAGAAAATATTTGTAAATCAATATTGGATTAATATCCAATATTGTAAGAACTTATACAACTAATAGCAAAAAAGCAAACATAGTACTCCCCCTTATGTGTGGGAGATACATTCTAAGACCCCTAAGTAGATGCCTGAAACTGCAAATAGTGTGGGATCCTAAATATACTATGTGTTTTCCTATACATTCATATCAATGATAAAGTTTAATTTATAAATTGGGTGCAGTAAGAGATTAACAACAACTATAATAAAATAAAACAATTATAACAATATACTGTAATAAAAATTATGTTAATGTGGTCTCTTTGCTGATAATTGATCTGATAACCAAGGGCTACTAAGTGACTAACAGCAGGGAGCACATACAACATGGACACGCTGAACAAAGGGATGATTCACATCCTGGACCAGACAGAGTGGAACAGCACAAGATTTCATTATGCTACTCTGAATGGTACACAATTTAAGAGTTATAAATTGTATATTTCTGTAATTTCACATTTAGTGTTCTCAGACTGTGGGTGACTGGAAGTAATTGAAACCACCACAGAAAGTGAAACTGTGGAAAAAGGGAGAATACTGTACTCTTTTACTTGGTATTTCTTTTTTACCTGGTATATCTTTTGATAACCTATTATTTCAACCTTTCCTGAAAGTGCTTACTTATTGAGATTATTGACATATGAACTTGTCCTTGTCATATTACTGCTCTATTTCAATTCAAACTTATTTTTCTACACTTCCTTCTAATTCTTTCTCTCTCTTAGCTGATTAAGTTACAGTACAATGATTACATTTTATCTTTTTCATTATGTTTCCCTGTAAGAGTTTGAAATTTATGTATCAAATAACATTCAAGTGGCTATCATAAATTTTTTTTCAAAACACAGTCCAAAGTTAAAAATATTACCTTAATTTCCTTCCTAAATGTACTAACATGGATGTTACTACATTTTAACCTTAAGAAACCCTCCTTCTATCTCTCCTAACAACAACTTACAGGTTATTTGATCCAATATTTTAGTTTTGTCATTTCCTTAGGGCAATAAATTAGGTTTACTTACATTGAATTACATATTTGCCATCTAATCTGTTCAGTATATATTCCTTTTCCAAAAACAACTTTCAAAAGTATAACAACAATAAATGTACACATTTTAAGTATATAGTTTAATGAGTTTTGACAAATATATATAACCATTGTTGAAGATGCAGCTATGTGCACATCCTCCAGCCCACCCTTCCCACATTGCCACAAGCTGTGTTGTCAGTTCTTTGGATATTTCATGAGATGCTGGAAATCTAGAAATCATTAAAAATATTCTGTTTTTTCAGTACTGGCAAAGGATTAAAAATGTTAAAACCTGGAGTAGGCCAGAACAAAATATTTCTGCAGGTGGAATCAACCCTTGGAATCACTATTTTTCTACTAATGCCATAGCTAATGGGAGTCTGTATATTGAGTTCAGTTTGGGCTCCCTTCAGCTTTAGTGTAAGCTCTACCTGCAGAATGAGAATGCGTGCTTCTTAATCTCTCTCAATTAAAAACAAAACTCCTGTGTAAGAACAGAAGTGAAAAAGGGACAACCAAAGTAACTGACAGTCATAGAAACTCTCAATAGAGTGTTGGAGGTGAGAAAAGATGAAAAATTTGCTTGGCAGACATGTGCCCTGACAAGTACCCATTGGTTCTCAGAGATAAAGGGACAGATGTCAATTAGGGATATTTACCTACTAGTAATGGGTTGCTCCTATTTCTCTAACAAGGAGTTAGGTGGTTGGTAGTCCAGGGTTAGTTCAGTTGCTCAAGATTAATCTTGACTCTAATTTTCCTTTTCTGTCATTCTTACTATTTATTTTTTTAATATGAGAATAAGATAGCTATTGTAGCACCAGGCACAGCATCTATGATTCACAGAAGGAAAAGGGGGACCTCTGCAGCTAAGATATCCCTCTCAATTATTATCTACCACATGTTGGTGTGGGATTAGCCCTTTCTGTGTCTCTGCTCCTTCTACCAGTTTTGATGTGAATTCTTTATATTCTTAGATATAGGAATTCTGTCAGCTATATTTCAGATGGTTGTGAATGATGGTTGTTCTGTAATTTAGTTGTAAGTTTGATGTGGTTGTGGTCCAAGTAGCAGCCATCTGCAGATTGCTTTGTAACTCATTTTGGAAGGCCTTGGGCAGCACACAGGCAGCTTCTGACCTTGGCCTGCACCTCGCAAGATCCAGTTCACCTGGTTAACAGCTTATGACCATGTCAAAGTAGCACCCAACCTCCTCTAAAAGTGACACACAAAAGGGGCAGATATAGCTAGCACCAGATCCCCACTGAAGTAAGTCCTGCTCAGTGGGATGACCCTGCACAGCTGATCATACATGGCAGTCTCAGCAAGTCCTCACAATTGGCCTGGGTAAATCCCTCCCATTTATGTGCCAACAGCAATCAAAGCTCACTTACAACAGGAGGCTGTACATAGCTCACATGGGAGGGGGAGCACATCTGGAGTGCCCAGCTCAGGTGAACAGGGATGCTGTGCCACTAGAACTTGCAGGACACCTACTACATTAGGCCACCCTACCAAGTCCAAGAAACATGGCAGCTATACATAATAGATAAAAACAAACACAGGGAGGTGGCCAAAATGAGGAGACAAAGAAACAGGTCCCAAGTGAAAAAAATGAGAGAAAGAACTAAATAAGATTGAAACTCTAACACATAGAGTTCAAAATAATGGTTATAAGGATGCTCAATGAATTTAGAACCTCAAAAGCATTAAAAAAGACATGGAAACCATAAAAAAGAACCAGTCAGAAATGAAGGACACACTAACTGAAATGAAGAATAATTTAGATGGAATCAACAGTAGAGATGAAACAAAGAAACAAATCAGTAATTTGAAATATAAGAAAGCAGAAAATAGAAGCCTGCCTCCCTTTTTCTGTGTTTGCTGCCTCCTCTTCCTGTTCCTGGGCTGACTGATTAAGTCTAATTCAAGTCATGTCTTGGCTCCCGAGAGGCTGTTGAGTCCCCAGTGCCCTCTCCTGGGTGAGACAATCCATATATTCTTAGAAGTTAAACTGTTAAGTAAAAGTGTAAATTTTGAAAATGGAGAAATATTGATAAATTCATTCTAAAGAAGACTCAGCCCAATCAGCAAGATGGTGGAGGAATGATTGGAAGCCACATTAACCCCCTGCCAGGACCAATCTGGAATTACAACTAAATTGTGGAGAAATTACCCAGAACAAACAACTGAATAATAGTGAGAGAGAAACCTTATAACCTTGGACACACAGAAGAATCACCGTTAGCACAACCTGTCTGGTAAGGAGTGTGGTGAAGACTCAAGAGGGCTGGCTGGGAGCCCACAGGCAGCAGCACCAGAAGGATAATTAAGCAACAGTTTGGATCCCCATGAGAAGAATGGTGTCCAAACCCCAAGCTGGGATCCCCAGCCTGGAACACCAGAGCCAAAAAAATACACAGATAACAACTGGTGGCAAAAAGCAGCAGGGTTGCTCTCTGCTAGAAATGGACAGCTGGTGACATGAAGAGCCATTTAAAGGGCCAACACACACATTTTCATTTACTGTCACTTGCCCGGGGTTCTGGCAAAAGAGGGAGCAGAGTGGGCTGGAGGTGCCTGAGGAGAGACTTGGAACAAGAGCTTTGGGGACAGAGCATATAGAGTAGCTGCAGGGATTCTGATGCTGAGCTACCCCCAACTGGCAAAGTCACCATTGCTATGGAAGACCACTCCCCTCTGAGTGGCAGCAGCCTGCAGGGAAACAACAGCCCTGTCCCCAAGAGAAACTCCTACCCAGCTCTGTGGTGCTTAAGCCTGACTGCTGAGTGCAGAGCGACTACATTAATAACTGATGGAGAAAGCAACAGATCTAGATCCCTGGCAAAAGGTGGGGCAGAGTGGACTAGAGATGCTTGAGGAGAGACTGGTGATGGAGGCTTGGGGGGCAGAACTGAGAGTGTGGCTGCCATGATCCCATTGTTGTGTTGTCACCCACACTGCAGCAGCCATCCTGCTCAGGCACACCACTACCCACTGAGCAGTAGCAGCTTCAAGGGAAACAATAGCCCCAACCTCAGGAGGGTTTCTGCCCTACCCTATAGGTCTTAAGCCTGATTGCTGAGAGCAGAGTGACTAGATTATGTTATTGACAAGTCAACTGTCAGATATTGAGTTCAAAGTAATGGTTATGAGGAATCTCAGTGAGCTCACTGAGAATGACCAAAAACTACAGGGAAACTACAATGAACTCACTGCCACGCTTTTTCTGAGTAACTAGCATTATTCCAGGCCCTGTTCCTTTAAACACGCAAAATGAAAATCCTGCACCACTTAAAATAATAGAGTCCATAGGAGTGAGATTTATTTTCAACTACACCAAAGCCTTAGCAACATTCTCTCCTTTGTCCAGAATCTAGAATCTAGAACAAAGCATCACATTTTCATGTGCATTCTGCTTCATATTCAGGAAATTATGAAGAGCAAACACCACATCATTAGCAGTAAAGACTCAGATATCTGTAACTGATGAATAGCAGAGCCTTTTCAAATACAAAGAGCTTAATATTCCATCTTACTACCAGTCTCATCTGTTATCTTGCCAACTTTTTAAGACTAAGGAGACTTGCTCTCTCAGATTGATGATGTGGAAAGAAAGCAATGTTTCAGAAAAAATGCATTAGGCATCAATGGTAGGATTTCATGTTCTGAGCTCTTATTGGACAGAGATTTAGAGGGCTGGAAATCATGTTTGGTACTGTACTTCTTTGATCACATGAAGGTGAAACCTTATGTCACTATGTCACTCATTACACTTGGCACATTTTGCTTTAAGTGACATCTTGTGATGATTTGCAATGAGAGCTAATTTCTAACTAGTAACCTATCATAAGCATACTCCCATTTCAGAAGATGGTACCCATGGGTTTTCCTTTCAGCTCAATCATGAAAAAGGAAATATATCAACTATCAACAAAATCCAAGAGAAAATGAAGAATTACAATTTCTGATTTGAAGAACACAGTAGAAGGAATCTAAAGCAGGCTACATGAGTCAGAGGATCAAATCACTGAGCTGGAGGACAAGGCAGGAAAAAACTGCCAGAAAGAGTAAGAAAAGGAAAAAAGACTCAAAAAGAACAAAGAAATGTTAAAGGAACTGCAGGACAACATGAAACTTAATAATATCCATATAATAGTGATACCAGAAGGAGAAGAAGAAAAGCAAGGGATACAAATGCTTTTTGAAAAAGTAATGATGGAGAACATCCCCAATCTGATCAGAGAAAAAGTTACACAAATCCAGGAGGCACAGGGGGTCCCAATCAAGAGGATCCCAAAGGGGCCCATTCCAAGATACATCATAATTAAATGGCCAATTCAAAGACAAAGAGAGAATCTTAAAGGCAGCAAGGGAGAAACAGGAAGTAACAAACAAGGGAGCCCAGATAAGGCTAGCAATTGACTTCTCAATGGAAACACTACAAGCCAGAAGGGAATGATGAGTATTCTAAATAATGAAAAGCAAAGGGCTGCAACCAAGACTACTCTACCCATCAAGACTCTCAATGAAAATGGAAGGTGAAATAAGGAATTTCTCAGACAAGAGAAGGCTGATAGAATACACGTCTACCAAACCAGCCCAAGATATGTTAAAGGGACTGCTTTAAGAAAACGAAGAAAAACAGTCAGAGAGAGGAACACAGGTACAAATGAATAAGTACCTATCAATAATAATCTTAAATGTAAATGGATTAAAGGCTCCAATCAAAAGACACAGAGTAGCTGAATGGATAAAAAATTATGACCCACATATATGCTGCATACAAGAGACCCACCTCAGAATAAAAGACCTATACAGACTGAAAGTGAAGGATTGGAAGAAAATATTCCAAGCAAATGGACAGGGAATAAAAGCTGGGGTAGCAATACTCATATCAGACAGAATAGACTTCAAAACAAGGGCCATAAAAGAGACCCAGAAGGATACTTCATAATACTCCAGGGAAGAATCCTTCAAGAAGACATAAACATTATAAACATATATGCACCCAACATAGGAGCACCCAAATACATAAGGAAAGTCTTGGAGGACTCCAAGAAAGATATTGACAGCAACACAATTATTGTAGGGGATTTTAACACCCCACTGTCAAAAATAGACAGATCTTCCAAACAAAATATCAACAAATATATTGCAGCATTAAACAATGTCCTAGATCAAATGGACTTAAATGATGTCTGTATAGAACCTTTCATCCCAAAGAAGCAAAACACACATTCTTTTCAAATGCATATGGAACATTTTCAAAGAAGGACCACATGATAGGACCCAAAACAAGCGTCAACAAATTCAAGAAAATTGAAATCATATCAAGCATTTTTTTTCTGACCAGAAAGACTTGAAATTAGAAGTTAACCCAAGGAAAAAAAAAACTAAAAAAACAGCACATTCATGGAGACTGAATATCATGCTAAACAATGAATGGGTTAAGAAAATGATCAAGGAAGAATTCAAAAAGTTTCTGGAAACAAATGAAAGTGAACTCATGACAACACAAAACTTATGGGACACAATGAAGACAGTCCAGAGAGAGAATTTCATAGTGGTACTGGCCTACTTAAAAAAGATAGAAATATTTCAAACAAACAACCTCATTCTACACCTACAAGAAGTCGAGGAACAACAACAAAAACAGCCCAGAGCAAGTAGAAGTAAGGAAATAACCAAGATCAGAGCAGAATTAAATGACATAGAGACTAAAAGAACAATTCTAAAGATCAATAAATCCGGAGCTGATTTTTTGAAAAGATAAACAAAATTGACAAACCTTTTAGCAGACTCATGCAGAGAAAAGGAGAGAGCACTCAAATAAACAAAATCAAAAATGAAAGAGGAGAGATTACGCCTGATGCCACAGAGATAGAAAGGACTGTAAGAAATTACTATGAACAACCATATGTCAGGAAATATGAAAACCAGGGTGAAATGGACAAATTTCTAGAAAAATATAATCCTCCAACACTGAATGAAAAAGAAACAGAAAGCAGGAACAGACCAGTAGCAGGTGACAAAATTGAAGCAGTAATCAAAAAACCCTCAGAATACAAAAAGGTCTGGAGTGGACATTTTCACAGGAGACTTTTACAAACATGTAAGGAAGAGATAACCCCCATTCTTCTCAGACTATTACAAAAAAATCCAAGAAGAGGGAAGACTCCCAAACTCTTTTTATGAAGCCAGTATCATCCTAATCCCAAAACCAGATAAAGACATAACAAAGAAAGAAAATTACAGGCCAATATCACTGATGAACATAGATGCTAAAACCTTCAAAAAATATTGGCAATCTGCATACAGCAATACATTAAAAAGATCACACATGATGATCTAATGGGGTCATCTCAAAGATGTAAAGATGGTACAATATTTGTAACTCAATAAATGTAATAATTTGAATAAACAAAAGGAAAGACAAAAATCACATGATAATATCAATAGATGTGGAAAAAGCATTTGATAAGGTACAGCACCCATTTATGATAAAAACACATGGGAATACAGGGAGCATTCCTCAACATAATAAAGGCCATATATGAGAGATCTACAGCCAGCATCGTACTCAACAGACAAAAACTAAAAGCTTTCCCACTAAGATCAGGAACAAGACAAGGATGTCTGATTTCACCACTTCTATTCAACATAGTATTGGAAGTTCTAGCAACAGTGATCAGATGAGAAAAAGATACAAAAGGCATCCAAATTGGAAAGAAGAAGCAATACCTGATACCATGCTGTATTACAAGGTCGCTGTAGTCAAAACACCCTGGTACTGGCATGGAACAAAACAGAGAGCCCAGAAATAAATTCAAGTCTCTATGGTCAATTAATATTTGACAAAGGGGGCAGCAACATAAAATGGAGTAAAAATAGCCTCTTCAACAAATGGTGTTGGAAGAGCTGAACAGCTACATGCAAAAAAAAAAAAAAAAAGAGAGACTTGAGCACCAACTTACAACATACACAAAAGTAAATTCAAGGTGGATAAAAGATTTAAATATAAGTCGTGACACCATTAAGGTCCTAGAGGAGAACATACGCAGGGAAACCTCAGATATTTCATGCAACAATATTTTCACTCATATGTCCCCTAGAGCAAGGGACATAAAGGAAAGAATAAACAAATATGACCTCATCAAAAGAAAAAGCTTCTGCATGGCTAAAGAAAACGGTATTAAAATAAAAATAGAACCAACTGTATGGGAAAACATATTTGCCAATGATACCTCAGACAAGGGTTTAATCTCCAAAATATATAAAGAACTCACATGACTCCACTGTAAGAAGACAAACAACCCAATTAAAAACTGGTGCAAAGGATGTGAACAGACAGCTCTTCAAGGAGGACATACAGAGGGTCCAGAGACATATGAAAAGGTGTTCAGTATTTCTACCTATCAGAGAGATGCAAATTAAAACCACAATGAGATACCACTTCACACAGGTTAGAATGGTCATCATAAACAAAACAACAAACATTAAGTGTTGGAGAGGTTGTGGACAAAATGGAACCCTAGTGCATTGCTGGTGGGATTGCAGACTGGTACAACCACTATGGAAAGCAGTATGGAATTTTCTCAGAAAACTAAAAATGGATCTGCCTTTTGATCCAGCAATTCCACTGCTATGATTATATCCTAAGAACCCTGAAACACCAATCCAGAAGAACCTATGCACTCCAATGTTCATAGCAGCACAATTTATAATAGCCAAGCGTTGGATGCAACCTAGGTGCCCATCCGTAAATGAATGGATCAAGAAACTATGGTACATTTACACAATGGAATTCTATGCAGCAGAAAGAAAGAAGGAGCTCCTACTCTTTGCAACAGCATGGATGGAAGTGAAAAGCATTATGCTAAATGAAATAAGTCAGGTGGTAAAAGACAAATACCATATGATCTCACCTTTCACAGGAACTTAAACAACAAAACAAACAAACAAGCAAAATATAACCAAAGACACTGAAATTGAGAACAGGCTGACAGTCACCAGAGGAGAGAGGGGAGGGAATTTCAGGGGAAAATGGTAAATTGCTTGCAGGAACAAGTATAAAGGATACATGGACAATAACAGGGGGTGGGGTGGAATTGGGAAGGTGGTGGGAGGGCTGTGGGGTGGGCTAGGATGGGGATAAAAAGCAGAAAACTGCACTTGAACAACAATTAAAATTAAAAAGTAAGTAAGTAAATAAATAAATAAATAAATAAAACCCAATCCCCCCCCAAAAAAATAGTGCAAAGGATGTAAGAGGAAAAATGGACATATATTGCTCTAAAGTTTTTGTTTAAAAGAGAAATTAGTGAGTTAAAGATAAATATGGTAAACCTTAGAGCAACCACTAAAATAAAAACAAAAATGTATACCTAGCAAGCCCATAATGGAATTTGTGAAAAAAAAAAAATCCTAAGGAACAGTTAATACAGGTCAGGGCTGGAAAGCCATCACTCTTGTAGAGTTATATTTGAACCTTCATTCCAATGACTCTTTACAGTCTTCTTTGATTATATTTCAGAGCCTTCATCTTGGATTAGCCTTGAGACCTTTCTTCTTTCCAATATTGAGTCCCTAGTAGAAAGTCTTTGATGCATCATTACACTGAAAGCTTCCTCCTAACTAAGAATGAGGAAAAAAAGAAATATAAATACCCAAAAAGAACTCCTGTATTTATTTTTCCAACCCAGACCTCTTCTCCAATTTTTAAGCTCATGTATGCAATGACCTACCCAATGTGTCTACTTGTCCCTAAAATGCAACCCAAGTCTTCAACAGTTTTATTAACATATAAGTTACAAACCATACATTCACCTATTTAAAGTGTACAATTCAATGGTTTTTAGCGTATGCACAAAATTTTTTTGCAACCATCATCACAGTGAATTTTAAAACATTTTCATCACCTGAAAAAGAAATCCTGCACACTTTAGGATTACTCCCATATTCCCCCCATACTCCCTGACCTAATCAACCACTTAATCTACTTGCAGTTTTTGTAGATTTCCTCATTCAGGACAATTCATATACATGAAATCATATAATATGTGGCTTTTTGTGTCTGGCTTCTTTTACCTCACATTGTTTTTTAAGCTTCATTCATGTTGTAGTGGCTATCACTACTTTATTCCTTTTCATAGCTATAATATGGTCCATGTGTGTATATACTAAATTTTGTTTATCCACATTTCATTTGTTTCTACCTCTTGCTTATTATTAATTATTCTTACATGAAAAATACTTAGAATAAACTTCAAACTCTTTATCCTGTCCTACAAGGCCTATCTTGGTCACTGCTTAATTCTCCTACTTCCTCTCCTACAACCACCATTGCTCATGGCCCTTCAGTCATATTGAATTTCTCTTTGTCCCTCAAACATACCAAGGCATGTTTCCAACTCAGGACCTTTACATTTGTTATTTCCTCTTCCAGGGCTGCTCTTCCCAAGATCACCCCATGTCTGACTCCTTTTAATAATTCAGATCTCTGACCAAATGTTTCCTTGCCAGAAAGGTCTTTGCTAACCTCCCATTGCAACATGCTTGTCTTCCTCTCATTCTTCATCATAGTAGCAGGGCTAATTCACAACATAGCTGTAATTATGATTACTGTAATTGGTTTATTCATATTCTTATTATTATCTATCTTTATCATTATAATGCAAATTCCATAAGAGTAGTGACTTTATGTGTCTTATTTCGTGTTGCATCCCCAGTGATATGAACAGTGCCTGGCTCATAGCAAGTCCTCGGTAAATAATTGGTGAATGAAGACTTCCAGTGCACAGTTTGATGTACACTTAAGGAGAAGGATCAGAGGTGCAGATAGAAGTTCACAAGTGTCAGCAGAAAGGTGATACCATATATCCTTGACATTAAGGAAACATTTTTCTCGTTTTAGTATTTCTGAGGTTAGAATGTCCCTTATAGTGAAGGTTTGTAAAGCCATTATTGGCTCAGTGTCTTACAACTCATGGCTTTTTAGGATTGTGGAAAGATGGTATTTGAGGTATAAAATGTGACAAGAAAATGTATCCAGAAGTAGAACATTAGTGAACATATTTTCAGGGATTAGGTGAAAGGTTACCTGGGCAGTTGAGCCATGGTCTTTAAGACCCCACATTTTTTCTTTTTAATTGAAACCAGCCTAATGAGGACCTATTAAATGAATTATGCAGGTGTCTGACTTCTTTAAACATCATTGAAATTTTTTTTCTGATGAGTGAGGGGAGTAAGTATGGAAATTGGTGTGCTAGAAGATAGAGGTGAGTACCAATCACTGGAGATAAACTTTCTAGACTTCTAGGGGTTTCTGTAGGCCTTCTCTGTTGGGGAATAGTATTGTTTTTCTCAGCCTTATCCAGAAAAAAATGATAAAATGCCAGTGAAATGGGGTGAGCAGGGGCTGCACAGATCGTTGTAAAAATTGTGGCTCTGATGCTGAGGATTTTGTTTTGTTCTTAGAACACTTCTCCATTAACAACTTCCCTACCAACCTCACTTTCTTGTGTCCATTCCCTACAGACTTTCCTCTGTGGAACATGAATTGAGCCACAGGCTTACTTGGAAATTAGCACAAGTCTGAATAATATACTGTTTATCTCCTGTCAAGTGACTCCAGGCTGACTTGGAAGGAGCTTTGAGGTGGAGTGCTGGAAAAACAAGTCCAGCAGTTAAGTGATTGATAAACTGAAAGGGAACTTTTTGTATAAGACTTAAAAGAGTTCTCTTCACTCCAAGAGAAAAAAAATTGGTTACTATATTTTTTCATTTTTATTGAGTTTATTGAGGTGACATTGGTTAATAAAATTATATATAGGCTTCAGGTGTACCCTTCTGTAATACAGCATCTGTATATTGCATTGTGCACTCATCACCCCAAGTCAAGTCTCCTTCTATTACCATTTCTTCCCCCATATCCTTATGTCCAAAAGGTATTTTCAGAGGCTTCTTTCCAAGCTCTGAGGAATTAAATATAAGTTAAAATGATACAGAGTATGAAACATTTTTTTAATGTTCTTTTCAATCTTCCTCTCTTGAGCTAAAAAAGTCCAGGCCTAGGAAATGCTTCAGTTGTCAGGTGCCATCACCAGATGTCATTCTTTTCCCCAGCCATGACAGGGATTAGGAGAATCTGCTTGAGCTTCTGTGCCAGAGCCCGTCATCACCCACATTGGGGAACTCCACATTTAGGTCCCAAGGAGAAGAGATTAAAACCCTCTGGATGGGTTGGGGCAAGGTAAGCAGGTTATTTTAGAATATAAAATTCTCTTTGGACTTCAGAAAAACATCAGAACATATTAGATTTCTTTAAACCTTTAAGATTATACCTACATCTTTCTTCCTAGGCTGAAAGAAGATCAACTTCCCAAGTGCCTAACTCCCAGCTGATGAGGAGTTAAAAGTACGGGGTAGAAACCACATAAATCACTGGCATTGAAGTATCCTGGGGCACAGTGAAAGAGCCAAGTGTAATACAAAAGGGAATGGCAAAGATTATGGCTCACAGTTGACATTTTTTTGCCTAAAGAACTTTAAATTCAAATCTTCTTTAAAATTATCCTGGCCAAGTAAGCTCTTTTGGCAGGCTGCAGTCAAACTCTAGGCCACCAAACTCTTTGCAACCTTACTGAAATATGGAAATAATGAATGAAAGCATTTTATTTTTTAAATGTATTTTTATTGAATTTCTTGGAGTTACACTGGTTAATAAAATTATATAGGTTTCAAGTGTACAATTCCATACTATAATACATCAGCTGGTATTGTATTTTGTGTTCATTACCCTAATTCAAATCTCCTTCCATCACCATTTATATCCCCCTTTACTCTCTTCTATCTCCCCCACTCCCTTTCACTCTGGTAATCACCATACTGTAGTCTGTATCTATGAGTTGTTTTTCTTTTTTTCTTAATCCCTTCATCTATTTCACCCAGCCCCCCAACTTCCCTCTTCTCTGACAGTTGAATGAAAGCATTTTAAATGGAAACATTAGAAGCATGATGGCAAGCACTGAAGTAAATGACATTGTGCAATGGGAACTCCACCTCCCCATTACTCCTCCGTGCACATCAAGTGGTGGTCACCACCTCACAGGGCTGATTCTCATGCTGCCTGGAAGCATACCTTGGGACCTAGTTCAAATTGCAAATATATTTCTTCTTTTATGGAGAACTAGAATCTCTAGAATATCTAGCTGCTTCTTTAATTACATTCACAGAATGGATTGCACACTTGTCTGGACAAGAAACCAAACAAGCAAAACGCAACTGTTGGAAAATTAGACCTACCCAATGAGTTATGCCAGACATGTGAGCACATGCACTGGGATGCAATAGACAACTTTCTGTTCCCAAAATGCCTAGTGAAGACTTTCCTTGTCATAGATAGGCAGTACGTGTTCTGGCCTCAGAAAATGTGGCATAGAATGTCATAATTGTCAGTGACAACAGTCAAGCCTCCCATATTACAGATAGAAACTAGGTACAATGAAGGTAAGTGACTTGCCCAAGGTCAGATATAAGTGGTAGAGCAAAGCTGTGTGTTTAATTTGATTCTTGGAATGTCAGAGCTTTCAACATTCTTAGTAATATAGCCTATGCTTCCCTCATTTTACAGAAATAGAAATAGAGGCCCACGAATTGAAAGAGGTTTGTCCAAAGTCACTCAACTAAATAATGGCTCAAATACACATTAGAACCCAGTCTCCTGAGCCATAAACAAATGCTCTTTCCTCTACATTATTCTACTTCTTGGGTTCTGTTTGGAAAAATAGAGGAATAGCAAAGGAATAAAATGAAGTTATTGAGATTGTTAATGTTCAATCTCTTAAACTGTTCCTGAGGCTGTCCTAAAGGTCCTAACCCAAAATAAAGCTCTGAGTCAGATAAGTTGGAGGCATTTCTCTATCTTTAATTTGTTTCTATGGTTCCACTACCTTGCTATTGGCTACCTTCTTCATGGTTACCAAGTGATAATGCCAGCTTTGACCAATGAAAGTCTGTTCTAATAATATAACTAAGCCCTGGGTCCCTTATATTGGAACTGATGTGGCTGAGAGTGACTGAGGGTGGAAAGAAGAAGCTTGGGATGGGAGAGAATCTGAGGGTCACTTGTTAGAGTATTGTGAGCTGCTCCCCACCCTCTCTGCTATACTTCCTCTGCCCATGGATAGGGCAGGAAGGAAGTTAGGCATAGAACACACTAGAGAAACCACCCAAGATATGCATGCAACTCAGCAGGAGGAAGGAGAGACTTGCAAGCAGGACTAGGATGAGCATTAATGTTCTAAGAAAGTCTGATGGGAAAATATGAATAAAGTTCATTCTAAAAGCATCAAAAGCAGCCTCAACTGAGAGCATCTAGCCAACTATTCCTGGTAGACACTGAAAGCTGTTCTGTCTTTAACAATTTTGTACATGTCATAGCCACACTTTTTCTGAGTAACTAGCTTTATTCAGGGCCCTGTTCCTCTAAGCATACAAAATGAAAATCCTGAACCACTTAAAATAGTAGAGTCCATAGGAATGAGATTTATTTTCAACTACACCAAAGCCTTAGCAACATTCTCTCCTTTGTCCAGAATCTAGAATCTAGAACAAAGCATCACATTTTCATGTGCATTCTGCTTCATATTCAGGAAATTATGAAGAGTAAACACCACATCATTAGCAGTAAAGACTCAGATATCTGTAACTGATGAATAGCAGAGCCTTTTCAAATACAAAGAGCTTAATATTCCATCTTACTACCAGTCTCATCTGTTATCTTGCCAACTTTTTAAGACTAAGGAGACTTGCTCTCTCAGATTGATGATGTGGAAAGAAAGCAATATTTCAGAAAAAATGCATTAGGCATCAATGGTAGGATTTCATGTTCTGAGCTCTTAGTGGACAGAGATTTAGAGGGCTGGAAATCATGTTTGGTACTGTACTTCTTTGATCACATGAAGGTGAAACCTTATGTCACTATGTCACTCATTACACTTGGCACATTTTGCTCTAAGTGACATCTTGTGATGATTTGCAATGAGAGCTAATTTCTAACTAGTAGCCTACCATAAGCATACTCAGATTTCAGAAGATGGTACCCATGGGTTTTTCTTTTAGCTCAATCAAAGTCCATTTCTGATGGGAGTCCCTGATCACTCTCTTTTCCTTCCAATTGTCCCTCTTCCATCCTTCAGGCTTCTCAATAGTCTGAATCTTTCCACATGGTAAAGGCCAGGAATTCTTCATTACAGAGGAGTAGTGATGGTGGGTCCTTCCATCTAATGGCTCCTTAAAATCTCCTTTAGGAGCAGGCTTGGGTCTTTCAGAGTCTTCACATAGGGAAGCCATGCTAATATTGAACTGTGTGTGTTTCTTGCTAATATTGAACTATTCTTAATGGCAAGAATTTGATGCATCATTATGCTAAATACTCTTCCTCCACTAGAAATAAGGAGAAAAAAATGAAGAGAATTGAAGAGACAAAGAACTCTGCCCCACTTTTATCAACATTATCTGTCTTTTATACTAGACTATTTCCTAGAGGGCATGGACCATATCTACAGTAGTGAAAACATTAGTAGCTCAACAATATTTTGGCAGAGAATGAATAAGCACATGAATGAATATTCCATAAGACTATTTCTTTGTGAAGACTGGTTGCAAGCAAAATCATCTTTGTAAATGGATTCACAAAACACTCCCAAAGAGAGAAGGAAGTAAAGTATTTATTCTTACCATCTGTAAAATCTTGAGACATGGAAATTGTGGTCTGTGTGTCTGCATTTTAAGTATGACAATGCCAATGTCTGACTTCTGCATGATTTTTGGAGATTAGTTTGTGTTTTCTAGTTACCCAGAAGTTTCATTTCACTTGCCAGTCCTTGCTATAATAATCTCATGAACCTTCATCAAATGTCTCTAATTCTTATATCAGCCCAGATTCCTTTTTATACCTAGACAATTTCAGCCCACCCCTCTATACCCAACTGTATTAATTTTCTGTTGTTTTTATTACAAATTAAGACTAACCTGGTGGGTTAAAACAACACAAATTTACTGTCTTAGAGTTCTGAAGGTCAGAACTCCAAAACGGGTCTCACTGGACTAAAATCAAAGTGTTGGCAGGATTGTGTTCCTTTTTGATGCTCAAAGTAGAGCATCCAATTTCTTGCTTTCTCCAGCTTCTAGAACGTTCCCGTTACCCTTTTGATTGCATTGGACCTACCCTAATAATCCAGGATAATCCCAAGGTCCTTAACTTCATCATATCTACACATGCAAAACCTCTTTAGCTATGTAAGGCAATGTATTCACAGATTCAAAGGATTAGGGCGTGAACATCTTTGTGTGGGGTTGGAGTGGGGACAACATTCTACCTACCACATCGAATTCAAGATTATTTCATTTTCAAAGCCTTTATAGATTTTCATAATGTTCCATGATCTATTTTTGTTCAACTTTATTGTATAAATGTGAGTACCACTCTGTTTAGCAATTAACCATGCTTTAGTTAGTTCATATACAAACATTTACTCATTAATTCCTTAAGTCAAATAGTATTTATTGCTTTGCATGTTTACTTCATGCTAGTTACTCTTCTAGGTGCTGGCAGGAAGACATGACCCTGGTCTTAAAAAAGCTCACTGTTCAGAGAGGGAGGCAAATATATAAACAAAGAAACACAAGAAGGTGTTTAAAGAGCAAAGATAGAATATATGTAAGATAGAATTAGGTTCAAAGGGGAGCATCATTGGTTCTACCTAAGGAATGACCTCATGCAGGAAGTAGTCTTTCAGATAGATGAGCAGGTGATGGCCAGGCACAAAGACAGACCAAAGCGGGTTTTTCGAGTAAAGGGAACAGTGACTTCATACCTGTTCAATCTTTTCCCTGTAGCTTCTTTGTGAGCTTCTTGAAGTCAGGGATGCTGTTTTATTTCTCCTCCATATATCACTTGGGATTTAGTAAAGGTGGGAAAATAGAAGACATTGAATAAAAATTGTGGGTCAATGAATTCTGAAGGTGACTCTCTGCATAAATAACTACAAAAGTGGACAAAATAAGAGGAGGGGCACAAAAAAAGCAAAATTCTCTTCTGGAGGACCCTTGTAGTACAGGCTTCTCCCACTAGGTAAGTATTCTATGAACCCATCTGTATCAGTGTACCTACTGGCATTGTTTTGAGAGGGTGCATTCAGCTTCCATGAATTTTTTTCAAGACTCCCAATACATTTGCCAATTTCATGATGGGTGATTTAGGAGAGCACCTGCCCACACTGCCCTGACTGTTCAGTAGTTTTGAACCAAAAAAGGCACAATCATGCGTTCCACCCTCCCTATTCACCCAATCTTTCCCCAAGTAACTTTTTTTGCTCCCCCAGATGATAAAAGGCCTCAAAAGGAAATGTTTTGCCAATGTGAAAGAGGTGAAACAAAAAAGGGCAGCAGCACTAAAAGGCATCAAAATCAACGAGTTCAAAAATTGTTTTGAGCAGTGGAAAAAACGTTTTGTTAAGAATATTGCCCCAAACAGAAAGTGACTGAGGTGACTAAACTTTAAACATGTAAGAATAAATACACATTTTTTTGTAAATAAATTCAAGTTTTGGGGGGGTCACTCCACATGTATGAAACAACTATAGTCAAACATTGGGCAACAAAAAGTGCAGAATTATGATTCTTTAGATGCTGGAAATAAAGTAGTTCAGTAATTGCCTCAGTTTTCAGACTGGATGTACTTTTCAGACCATTGGCTCAAGTAGGAGAACCTCAGTCAGAGCACAGTAGTCTTGCTGAGTTAAGAAGATAAAGATTAGAATTAATCAAAGTTAAACAGCTAAAATTTATGGGAAAGAATACCAGAGAAGAGGAAGCTATACAGAGAAAAACTCCAGGAAGCTGCTTGGTATCCCCTGGGGTCTTTTGCTGAATACAAAACTGCATGTACATATGGTGCCACCTCACAAGGCCAGGCAAGGAAAAATTACTAGGGAGCTATAATCTGAATAATTCCCAGAACTGACGCTGGCTAGAAGACATTTTAATTCTGGCCAGTCAAATTGGAGAGACCACATTGAACATCTGGAACATTCAGGCAAGAATTAAGAGGTCATGCAAGAGTAGTGGGTTCAGTTACCACTAGTTTAGAGGTTACACTAGACCCACTTGAACAAATACAGAAAATAAGCCTTAAAAGGATCAAAGTGATCTACAAGTAACTGAAATTCCTGTCAGAATAAACTTCAACATTCTGCAAGAACATAAAAAATCTGGATTCTCAACAATGTAATATCCATGATGTCTAAGATTCAATAAAAATTAATAAGAAAAAAGTCACAAAGAGAACTATTCCCATTATGGGAAAATAAAATCTGAAGTGAAAAAATTCACTGAATGGGCTTAACATTTTACTAGGTGCTACAAAAGAACAGATTGGTGAACATCAAGAAAGTGATAAAAGTTAATATAGGATAGGCTCCTCTCTTTTTTGGACATCTGAGTTATGGTGGGAAAGGCACACCTGGAATTTTGGTTTGGGTCATTCTGTTCTCCCTGTTATTATTAAAATCAGCCTTAGCTCTCTCCTTAAGAGGTAGAAGGAACAATTTTAGGTTATTTTCTTAAATTTTTTTTTATTTTATTGTTGTTCAACTACAGTTGCCTGCCTTTCCCCCACAATCACTATTCCCCCCACCCTAGCCATCCCCACCTCCATCCCCTGATTCTACTCCCCTTGGTTTTGGCCATGTGTCCTTTATAGTTGTTCCTGAAAACACTTCACCCTTTCCCCCCATTATCCCCTCCCACCCAACCTCTGGTTACTGTCTGTTTGTTCTTAATTTCAATATCTCTGCTTATATTTTTCTTGCCTGTTTGTTTTGTTGATTAGGTTCCATTTAAAGGTGAGATCATATGGTATTTGTCTTTCACTGTCCAGCTTATTTCACTCAACATAATGATCTCCAGTTCCATCCATGCTGTCCTGGAGGGTAGGAGCTCCTTCTTTCTTTCTGCTGTATAGTATTCCTTTGTGTAAATATACCATTGTTTTTAAAAATATTTATTTATTTTTGTTTTTTAATTATATTTTATTGATTATGCTATTACAGTTGCCCCATTTCTCCCCCATCATTCCCCTCCACCCTGCACACCCCCTTCCCACCCACATTCCCCCCTTTAGTTCATGTCCATGTGTCATAAGTTCTTTAGCTTCTATATTTCCCACACCATTCTTGCCCTCCCCCTGTCTATTTTCTACCTACCATCTATGCTACTTATTCTCTGTACCTTTTCCCCCCTCTCCTCCTCCCACTCCCCTGTTGCTAACCCTCCATTTAATCTCCATTTCTGTGTTTCTGCTCCTGTTCTAGCTGTTGGCTTAGTTTGCCTTTGTTTTAGGTGTGGTTGTTAATATCTGTGAGTCTGCTGTCTTTTTGCTGTCCTATTTTTTATCTTCTTTTTCTTAGATAAGTCCCTTTAACATTTCATATAATAAGGGCTTGGTGATGATGAACTCCTTTAACTTGACCTTATCTGAGAAGCACTTTATCTTCCCCTCCATTCTAAATAAAAGCTTCGCTGGATAGAGCAATCTTGGATGTAGGTCCTTGACTTTCATGACTTGGAATACTTCTTTCCAGCCCCTTATGTCCTATGAGGTCTCTTTTGAGAAATCAGCTGACAGTCTGAGGGAAACTCCTTTGTAGGTAACTGTCCCCTTATCCCTTGCTGCTTCTAGAATTCTCTCCTTCATTTGAATCTTGGCTAATGGAATTATGATGTGCTTTGGTGTGTTCCTCTTTGGGTCCAACTTCTTTGGGACTCTCTGAGCTTCCTGGACTTCCCGGAAGTCTATTTCCTTTGCCAGATTGGAGAAGGTCTTCCTTATTATTTGTTCAAATAAGTTTTCCACTTATTGCTCTTCCTCTTCCTCTTCTGGTACCCCTATAATTCAGATGTTGGGATGTTTAAAGATGTCCTGGAGGTTCCTAAGCCTCTCCTCATTTTTTTGAATTCTTGTTTCTTCCTTCTTTTCTGTTTGATTGTTTCTTTCTTCCTTCTGGTCCACTCCATTGATTTGAGTCCCAGTTTTCCTCCCATCTCTATTGGTTCCCTCTGCATTTTCCTTCATTTCACTTATTGTAGCCTTCATTTATTCATCTAATTTGTGAGCAAAATCAACCAATTCTGTGAGCATCCTGATCACCAGCGCTTTGAACTGTGCATTTGATAAGTTGGCTATATCTTGGTCGCTTAGATGAATTGGCTCTGGGGCTTTGATCTGTTCTCCCATTTAAGCCATTTTTTTTTTTGTTTGTTAGTTTGAGCATGGCTGTTGAGTAATGAGGGGCAGAACCTTAGGTGTTACCCGGGTCAGGGCAGCCCAGTCACTGGGTTCTGACATTGTACGTGGAGTGGGGTCTCAGTGTTTTTAGGTTTTATTCCCTGGTGTTGGGGCCCTGGGTTGCGATTTCTGTGCTGTTGCCCATTTTCACCTGGCTTATCGGTATGGATGAATGGTTGTCAGACCTCTGTACAGTTCAATTTTCTCTCAGTTCTGGTTGTTTTCTTGTCTCTAAATCCTTGTTGTCCTTAATTTTGGTTTTGCGAGGAGGCACAATGTGTCCACCTGTGCCTCCATCTTGGCCAGAAGTCCAATTATTTTATTTTTTTAGAGAGGGAATGGGAGAGAGAGAGGGAGAGAAACATCAATGTGTGGTGGCCTTGCGCATGCCCCCTACTGGTGACCTGGCCTGCAACCCAGACATGTGCCCTAGACTGGGAATCAAACGGGCAGCCCTTTGGTTAGCAGGCCAGCACTCAACCACTGAGCCACTCCAGCCAGGGCAGTACCATAGTTTGTTTGTTTGTTTGTTTTTTAATTTATTTTAATTGCTGCTCTTGTACAGTTTTCTGTCTTTTGCTCCCATTCCAGCCCACCACCCCATACCTCCCCACCCCCCTCCCATTTCCACCCCTGCTACTTTTTGTCCATGTGACCTTTGTACTTGTTGCTCCAAACCCTTCCCCTTTCCCCCTGAAGTTCCCTCCCCTCTCCCCTCTGGTGACTATCAACCCCTTCTCAATGTCAGTGTCTTTGGTTATATTGTGCTTGTTTGTTTGTTCTGTTGATTAGGTTCATGTTAAAGGTGAGATCATATGGTATTTGTCCTTCACTCCCTGGCTTAGTTCACTTAGCATAATGCTCTCCAGCTCCAGCCATGCTGTCGCGAATGGTAGGAGTTCCTTCTTTCTTTCTGCTGCATAGAATTCCATTGTGTAAATGTACCAAAGTTTCTTGATCCATTCATTTACTGATGGGCACCCAGGTTGCTTCTAACACTTGGCTATTGTAAATTGTGCTGCTATGAACATAGGGGTGCATAGATACTTTTGGATTAGTGTTTCAGGGTTCTTCAGATATAATCCTAGCAGTGGAATTGCTGGCTCAAAAGGTAGATCCATTTTTAGTTTTCTTAGAAAATTCCATACTGCTTTCCATAGTGGTTGTACCACTCTGCAATCCCACCAACAGTGCATTGGGTCCCATTTTCTCCACAACCTCTCCAGCACTTGTTGTTTGTTGCTTTATTTATGATGGCGATTCTGACAGGTGTTAAGTGGTATCTCATTGTGGTTTTAATTTGCATCTCTCTGATAGCAAGCGATATTGAGCATCTTTTCATGTGTCTCTGGATCCTCTGCATGTCCTCCTTGGAGAAGTGTCTGTTCATGTCCTTTGCCCATTTTTTAATTGGGTTGCTTGTCTTCTTAGAGTGGAGTCGTGTAAGTTCTTTGTATATTTTGGAGATTAAACCCTTGTCTGAAGTATCATTGGCGAATATATTTTCCCATACACTTGGTTCTCTTTTTATTTTAATACTGTTTTCTTTAGCCATGCAGAACCTTTTTATTTTGATGAGATCCCATTTGTTTATTCTTTCCTTTATGTCTCTTGCTTTAGGGGACATATCAGTAAAAATGTTGCTGCGTGAAATGTCTGAAATTTTCGTGCCTATGTTCTCCTCTAGGACTTTAATGGTGTCACGGTTTATATTTAAATCTTTTATCCACCTTGAGTTTATTTTTGTGTATGGTGTAAGGTGGTGCTCGAGTTTCATTATTTTGCATGTAGCTGTCCAGTTCTCTCAACACCACTTGTTGAAGAGGCTACTTTTACTCCATTTTATGTTGCTGCCTCCTTCGTCGAATATTAATTGACCATAGAGAATTGAGTTAATTTCTGGGCTCTCTATTCTATCCCACTCGTCCATGTTCCTGTTTTTGTACCAGTACCAGGCTGTTTGGATTACAGTGGCCTTGTAATACAGTCTGGTGTCAGGTATTGTGATCCCTCCTACTTTGCTCTTCTTTCTCAAAATTGCAGCAGCTATTTGAGGTCGTTTATGACTCCATATAAATTTTGAAGTGTTTGTTCTATATCTGTGAAATATGTCATTGATAATTTGATAGGTATTGCATTGAATCTGTAAATTGCTTTGGGTAGTATGGACATTTTAATGATGTTAATTCTTCCAATCCACAAACATGGTATACGTTTCCATTTGTTTGTGTCTTCCTTAATTTCTTTCTTTAGTGTTGTGTAGTTTTCTGAGTATAGATCCTTTACTTCCTTGGTTAGGTTTATTCCTAGGTATTTTATTTTTCTTTTTGCTATATCAAATGGGATTTTTTCCTTCACTTCTGCTTCTGCTCTTTCATTGTTGGTATACAAAAATGCCTTTGATTTCTGAATATTGACTTTGAATCCTGCTGTTTGGCCAAATTCATTTATTAGGTCAAGCAGCTTTTTGGCCGAGTCTATAGGATTTTCTATGTACACTATCATGTCATCTGCAAACAATGATAGCTTTGTTTCCTCCTTTCCAATTTGGATGCCTTTTATTTCCTTTTCTTGTCTAATTGCTGTGGCTAAGACTTCCAATACTATATTGAATAGAAGTGGTGAAAGTGGACAACCTTGTCTT
>PVKU01002297.1:0-187452 GCA_004027475.1 Anoura caudifer
AGGAAGCACTGTGGGTGTCTGGGTATCCTAAAGGACTTTGATATATTAATGGAGACATTAGGTTGCTACTTTGACTCTGTATAACATTAATAAACATTTCCGTTCCTTTTCACAAATCTCTGGCTTTGAGAGACATCTTTCCATAAGGCGGCGGACAATAACGGACCCTTTCTGTTGCTCAGTAACAGTTTTGGGGGCTTGTCCGGGATCTTAATTGCCTGTGGAAGACTGACCCCTCAGGTTCGAGAAAGTGAGACTTTGGAAGTGTTTTGCCAGTCTCGAGAACCCACTGTTTGCTCTGTAACAGTAACAGGGTGCAGCCAAGAGGAGGGACCCAAAATAGGGATTTGGAATGGGGCCCAGAACTCAAGATGTCCAGGAAATATTAGAAAGACATATAAAATGTCCTCAACCCTTCCCCCTCAGGTGTGAGTTGGGGGTAGGGACAAATGGAGCAGGGCCATTGAGAGCAGTTTTGCACAGCAACAGCTTTGCAGCTAACCTCTGGCATGGTCATTTAGCATATCTATAACCTTTAACTGGTTTTGTTACGGAAGAAACGACTCAACAGGCAGTTGGATGGCGGAGCACGACCCTTTATTAACGTGCACGGGCCCAGAGGAGTACAGACCCCAAATTCTGAGCCCCGAGCCTTGGCTGAGCAGGGCTTTTATTTTTCTCTGGACACCCTCCCCTACGTAGCAAAAGCAGGAGGTACAGAAGCTGATGCGAAAAATAATTAAAAATAACTCTAGGGTTGAGGTGTCCTTATCGGAAGCTGGGTGTTCAGAAGCCAAAGTGGGAGTTGCTGCTATGTACAGAAGCCAAAAAGCGGGAGTTAGCCTTGAGGAGTCATAACCTGAAGCTGAGTGTACAAAAGCCGAAACAGAAATTATGACTGCCTGGCTGAAATCCAACAGCTGGCTGGCAGCTTCTAAGTAACCTAAACAAACTCTTTCCCAGTTCCCAGTCCCTCTTCTGGGTCACTTTGTCCTAGTTGACTTTTCCTCTACAGTTTCATAGACATGTTGAATAGCTGTGGCCATGCTTTGAGTCAGGGGGAAGGTAGTGACTTCCACCCAAGATATAATTGGGAAGCAACTCCCCCTATTTATAGCACCTGCATGAGAGCTTGGAGATGATTGGCTCCATGCCATGGGGCCACACCTGCCCAGACTCACTATGGCAGCCCAGTAAAGCTGGAAGCAGACGGGAATGCTGGCATGTGTAACTGATTTAGGAGGAGTCGGAAATGGGGCTGCAGAGGAAGATTGTTATGGGGATTTAAACCCAGACATGGCAGCCATTGAAGGGAGTGCAGCGAGGTTTCACCAGAGTGGGGACCCACGCAGCTGGGGGTAGAGAGAATCACTGTGCGACTTTAGCAGAGAAACGCCACTCAGCTTAGGCTTAGCCAGAGTGGTGACCCAACCCCCTCACAGCTCTGTCAGGGGGAGCCACACGGCTTTGGCAGAGTGCAGACGCCCACAACTTTGGTTGAAGAGGACCATGTGGCTTTGGGGTGCTCCCTTTGGCTGCATGGCCTGGGAAGCAGGAGAGACTTTGCCTGGATGAAGGGTGAAAGAACCTTTGCCAGTAGGCCATGAGAAGCTGCCACATGGCTTTGGATTAATCAGAGATCCTGCCTTGATGGCAACACAGCTGATGGTGTCAGGAGCCTGGATCCTGGACGTTTGTTTCTTTTCCTGAGTTACGGTACCCTGAATTAGGGGCAGGGGGAGAAGGAAACACTGTGGGCATCTGTGGGTATCCAAAAGGACTTTGATATCTTAATGAAGACATTGGGTCACTACTTTAAGTCTGTATAGCTTTAAATAAACATTTCCTTTCCTTTTCACGAATCTCTGGCATTGAGAGACGTCTTTCCTATAAGGCGGCAGACATAACGAACCTGTGTGTGTCTGTTCTGTAACAGTTTTTGGCGTCCCTGGGTGGGCCAATAATTGCCCCCCTTGGACCTGTGCTCTGTAACAAACTGAATCCCTCTGTCAATGAGTCGGCACCCTTTGCACCCCCATGTCCCTGTGACACCTTATTGACACATTCATAGATGAAAAGACAGATGGTTTCATTGGAAATGAACTTGGTTTTTAAATATATACTAACACCTTACAAATAAATAGAGCTTTACTGCTAAAAGACTTTCTTGTGCATTCAGACATCTGATGTTCATGGCAACTCTTTTTAATGGGTAGTTTTTACAAATGAGGCAAAAGAGTATTACAGAGATGAAGTGATTGCCCAGGTTTACATATGAGCTTGGATTAGAATGTCCCATCTTTTTTGACTGCCAATGCAGTGCTCTCTCTATGTTTTTACACATGAGGGAGTCAATGGATGCTCTTGGATATTTTATGCTAAAGGATCTAGGAATACTCATATCCTTTCTTTGATTATCCCACCCCACTTTATAGTGCCCCCTTAAGAGACAGATGAACAGGGGAAGTTGCTTATGAACACTTTGTGTGTAGCTGAGCATATGCAGAACAGCAAGGGGGAACTCTTATTAATTAGGGACAAAGGAATTTTTCCCTCTTTTTTAAACACAAACATAAGTCTCAGGCTATTGTCATTGGTCAGCTATGTGGGAGTGTTGCTAGTGGGAATGGGGTCCTTGCAGTGTTGCAAGAAAAGCATGTCCAATCACCCACATGGGAGGATAAGATCTAGTGATAAGGCTTATTTGAGTGGAAACAGAAGGCTGCTTCCAGGTTCCGAATGTTTGGTCTCTGTTTGCGGTGAAAAAAAAAAAAAATCCAACCTTTATTTCATTAAGCCCAGTACAAAGGTCAAGGTCCAGATATTCTGTGCCTTTTGTTCAGTCCAGTTCAGTCCTGGGTCTCATCTGTTTAGCTTAGTCCGTGTTCCTAGCTGAATTCCAGCTGGTGTTGCATTGTTGTACTCAGGCTTGTGTTTGGAGCCAAGCCCCCAGGCAGCTGCTAGAGCCACAGGGTTGCTATCTAGAGAAAACATGCAAACAAATCTGGCTGAGCACACATTACAAGTGAGAGGGCATAAGAGAGCTCCTTTGCTAGTCTAATTATATTATCTGGGCTTGGGAAGGGCTAGGCAGTTTTTCAAAATAATTAATCAGTTTCCCAATCTTTCATGGGCTCATGTTATGAACACCCCAACCAATCTCTTTCCTTGATTTTCCAGGGTTATCCCTTAACCAAGCCAATCCTTTTCCCAGTGTAGACTGACAGGCCTCTATTGTCGTCATCTTGGCTTCTACTGTGTATGCCTCATAGTAGAGGCACCTCTGCTTGTGTCATCTTGGCTTCTATGAGCATGCACCCACCAGAAGAATTTCTTCTGCTATGTTATCCCCCACCCCCGAGGTAATGACCAGAAATAATCCTCCCTGGCCCCTTTCTACCCACTTACATGGTTAGGACCTGTAGGCAGAGGTTGCCCTGGGGAATATGTGAAAGGTTAGCTACATAGTGAAACTGGTTTCTTAATGTCTTACTCACTTTGTTCCCTTCCTTTATTAATATCTATCTACCTACACTAACAAGAGCACAAAGAAACAGAAGAGCATGTCAGTAGACTATAATCCAGAACATCACATAGCTCTTTGGTTTTACTCCAGCTGTACAGATATAAGCATAATGTTCACATTGTGTCTAATTTATATGATCTTGTGCTACAGATCAACCCTGCCCACTGGTGAGCAGAGTTCATTGTGTGACCTAGACACATATGTCCTGGTATCTGAGCATTGGGTATTTATCACTCTATTAGGAAAGGAGCGAGGTAGGAGAAAAAAAAAAAAAAGTCTTGATTATATCCCTCCTTTAGAGTCAACATGCTTTCTAAAACTGCTATGCATTTTTAGAAAGGTTTTTTCCCAAAGAACTCATGAACATTTTCTTATTAATTTGTACCGCTAAGAAGAAGAAAAAAGTAGCCATGCCTCTCTTTCTCAGTCTAGGCTTTGTTGTACAGAAACAGAAAGCAACTTAGCCATGAACACAGAACCCTAAGAGATATTAAATAATTCTAACTTTTCACTGTACTCTGCCAAAGAAAGCTTGGAGGCTATAAAATCAGGTCTGGTGTGGATATTCTCATATCTTTCTTTGATTGAGAATAGGGGGAAGAAATCCACAGATAAAAGCCATCACAAGACATTTTGGCTTGTCTGTTTGGAACTAGAGTATGAAGTTTTTTGTCTTCACAATGATTAGGTCAATTATCAGGTGTCAGGAAAAAGTTGGGGTTGGTGAAATAACACTTATTTTTTATAAAATTGCCATATCTCATAAAAAGTTTTGCTATTTCATCATATTGGAAACAGCACAAAATAAATAAAGTCTGATTATTACAGATTTAAATAGAAGAAAAAGAATACAGCAGTTGCTTAATGATCTTCATTATTATTTTTCTGCATACTCTGTCATGGTACAGTTATCTTCTTGGGATGTTTTTGACAAATAATATGATTTCTATGTGATTTTGTTTTTAAGGCTCTCTGGACTCAATACAAGGATGGGCAAAAGTAGCTTTGCAGTTATAAGTACACAGAACAGAATTCATTATTGTATTATTATTATTTATTAACTTCTGTATTATTTCCCATGTGAACAACTGTAAAGCTACTTTTCCCCACCCTTGTTTGTAATGGAAGAAACTATATTGCAAAGTTCTTCATGACTTTTAAGAAATTTTTTTCAGCTTACACATGAATTAATGCAAAGAGGAATAGTATTTTCAAGTGAAACAGAGAACACAACCCTAAACTCCAAATGAATGTGATTTTCCATGGGTATAGTCTTCTCCCATTATTACTTGGGTGGGATATTTTTTAATATTAACTTCCTGTTGAATTGATTATTATACTTCTTTGTGAGTCTTTTCAGAATGACCCAACTTTACTCCTCTTTGGGGGCAATGGCTAGGTAAATATGTCAATGAGCTGAGGAAAGAGTGGAATAAACATGTGGATATCACATTCAATTCAGTGCTTAATTCGAAAGTTTTATTTTTTCCTCCCAATTAATTTCAGAGCCAAAGCCAAAGGCAAGACTAGTAGGAAACACAGGATGTGAAAAAGACATTTAAAAATTGGTAACTGGAAAATCCTTCATCTTTGCAAATTTTCTGAGTAGTGCCCCATAAAAATTTGGATCCAGACATTTTGTTTTGCCATTTTACCATATTAATTTGTTTTCTGTCCTGTTAATTCCTGAGTCTTGCTACCCCCTTGCTCTACCTGAGTGTGCAGTAATACAGCCTAAGGACAGGTTCGTAGATTGGTGAGCTGGAGATAACTGTTCAGGGCAGCAGCTGGAAGCTAGTAGGGGCTTCCCTTGGCATGAATTGCTTTAGGAGAATCTCTTGTTAAGATGTAATTCCTGCCCCTGCACTATCCCAAATCTCCTATGACTTGATGGGTAGATAAGAAGGATTTCTAATAACTCCCTCCATTCTTGCACACACATGAAGACTTATAAAGTACTTGTTGATACTTTTAAAACTATGTGCTGTTTAAATATTTTCTTAGACACTTCTTCGCACAATTTCTTTACATAGTAAATCTTTCCTTTTCAAAACATTAAAAGTAGTGATAAGTAAAGCAACCCCCTTAGGTTGTACAAGTTCTAAATTAGTGGAATCTAAATTAATGAGGTTTTACTATATGAGGTTTTATATTTTACATTAAATACAGTATATCTCTATCACTTGGGTCTAATAATTCTTTGCTCCTAGTTATTAAGTGTTATTTAATTATTGTTAGAATTTCTAATATCACCTACTTTAATTACCATATTAAAAACTATTTTAGGGGCGGAGGGACGGGATGGGAGTAGAAAACAGAAGACTGTATAAGAACAACAATTAAAATAAAATTTAATTAAAAAAAAAAAACTATTTTAAAAGTTTAAGTGATTTGCCTAACAGCACAAATTTAGTTACAGAACTAAAAATATGGCTTCTTTTTCCTATTTCAATGTTTTTGGTGAGGATTAAATGCAGGCATATATTGCTATATAAACTGCAATTTTGATGTAGACTATGTAAAATATCTCTTGATGTATGTGTTGTATGTAACACTTAGCATATGGTGATTCTAAAGTAACAATGTGAGATGTATGTGTGTGTACAATGGAAGAAATGTAATGAAATAACTACATTTCTGTCTCCTATTTCCTAGAAAGCATTTTAAGCTGATATTTACTTGACTGAATAGCACACATAACAGTGGGCTTCAGGTTTTATACTGCAATTTCACATAAAGAGGAGAGCTTTAAAAATACTTACCTAAAATACTAAAATCAGCATAGTGTTTTAACTTTTTATTTCAAAATAATTATAGATTCACAGAAAGGTATAACAAAATTTACAGGGATGTCCCCCTCACACTCCCCCATTGTTAACCTTGTGCATATTTATAGCACAGTACCAATACCAGGAAATCAACACTAGTAAAATTCACGAAGTTGGGTACATGTGTAGATTAATTTTATCACATATAACTTTATTAACTACCACCACCAGAAGATACTTAATTGTACCATCATCACAAGGAGTCCTTGCATTGAATACTACCCTTTTATAGACATACCCACTCTTCCTCCCATCCCAAGCCCTCCCAACTGCTACTAATTGTCTTTATTCTATAAATATGTTATTCCAAAAATATTATATAAATGGAATGATGCAATATGTAACTTTCTGAGGTTATCCTTTTCCATTCAAAATAATTTCCTTGAGATTTTCCCAGTGTGTTTTATTTATCAATAATTCATTCCTTTGTTTCTGAATATTTCATGGTGTGGATATACCAGTTTGTTTAACCATTGACCTATTAAAGAACATTTTGGTGGTTTCCAGTTATTGGTTATTATGAATAAGGATGCTATGCATATATGGAGAAAATAAGTTTTAAATTTTAAAAATTTTATTGATTTTTAATTTTGACCTAAGGAGGTGTTTATTGATTTCAGAGAGAGAGGAGAGTTGGGGGAGGGGAATGAGAGAGAGAGACATATCCATGTGAGAGAGAAACATCAATCAGTTGCCTCCTTTAAGCACCTGGCCTGGGATCAAAACTGCAACCTAAGTATGTGTATCCTGACCCGGAATCGAACCAGCAGCATTTTGGTGTATGCGATGATGCTCCAAACAACTCAGCCCCTTGGCTAGGGCTGAGGCAATAATTGTTTTTATTTTTCTGGGAAAAATACCCAAGTGTGGAATTTCTAAGTCCATTTTTAGTTTTTAAAGGAACTGCCAACTATTTTCCAAATAGCCATGTCACTTTCTATTCCCAAAAGATATATGAGTGATCCAGTTTCTCTAAATCCTCACCATCATTTTTTCTGATCACTATTATTTATTTTAGCTATCATGATACATGTGTAATTATATCTCATTGTGGTTTTAATTTGAATTTCCCTAATGGCTAAGATGTTGAACATCTTTTCAGGTGCTTATTTGTCATAGGTGTATCCTCTTCAGTGAGTTATCTGTCATGTCATTTGCCTATTTTCTAATTAGACTGTTTTTTAATGTTGAGTTTTCAGAGATCTTCATATATTTTAGACACAAGTTCATTGTCATGCATGTGCTTTCCAAATACATTCTCTTAGTATCTAGTTCATCTTTTCATCCTCTTGGATATTTTGCTAAGAAAAAGTTTTAAATTTAGATAAGGCCCAATTTATCAATTTTTTTCTTTCATTGATTTTTTTTTATGTCAAGTGTAAGCACTCTGCTTAGTTTTAAGTCCTAAAGGTTTCCTCCTATCTTTTTTCCATAGATTTTAGTGTTTTATATATTATTTTTTTAATTAAATTTATTGAGGTAATGTTAAGAATATTATATAAATTTCAGGTATCCAGCATTATAATTCAATATCTGTATACTCTATCATATGCTTAGCACCCAACATGTGGTTTTATTGTATTACCATAGATTTAACCCCTCTTTACCCATTTTTTCCTCTTCACTCCACCCCTTCCTCTTTGGTCAGCACTATTCTGTTGACTGTGACTATGAGGAATTTTTGTTTGTTTGTTGGTTGGTTGGTTGGTTTGCCACTCTTTGTTTTATATTCTATGTATGAGTGAAATCATGGTTTTTGTCCTTTCCATCTGACTTATTTCACTTAGCATAACACCATCAAGATCCATCAATGTTACTCTAAATGGCAAGAATTCACCTTTATGTGGCTAAGTAATATTCCATTTAATCCACTGTGTGTGGGTAAACAGGATGTTTTCCTTTATGTATCTTTTTGATATTTAGTTGTGAATATATAGAAATGCAACATTTTTAACATTTATCTTGTATCCTGCAAATTTACTATATTTGTTTATTGTTTATAACAGCTTTTGGTGGATTCTTTAGGGTTTTCTAGGTATAAAATTATGTTTTATATGCACTATTTCTGCAAATAGTGACAGTTTTACTTCTTCTTTTCAAGTGGATGCATTTTATTTCTTTTCTTACCTAATAGCTCTGGATGTAACTTCTGTTACTATGTTGAATAACTGGCAAGAGTTTGCATCCTTGTCTTGTTCCTGATCTTAGAGGAAAATCTTTCAGTTTTTCACCATTGAGTATGATTTTAGCTGAGGGTTAGCTATATATGGACTTCATTATGTGTAGGTACTTCTATGTCCATTTTATTGAGAAGTTCTTTTATCATAAATGGTTGTACATTGTCAAATGACTTTTCAAGATCTATTGAGATGATCATATAATTTTTATCATTTTTTGTTGCGGTTTATCACATTGATTTGTGGATATTTAACCATCCTTGCATCCCTGGAATGAATCCCATTTGATTATCATGTATGGTAATTTTAATGTATTGTTGTATTTGATTTTCTAGTATTTTGTTGAGGATTTTTGTATCTGATGTTCATCAGAAATATTGGTCTGTAGCATTTTGTGTGTGTGTGTAATGTTCTTGCTTGGTTTTAGTATCAGGATAATATTGGCCTCATAAAATGAGTTAGAAAGTATTCCTTTTTCTTCAATTTTTTTTGGATGAGCTTAAGAAGTATAGGTATTCAATCTTCTTTAAATATTTTGTAAAATTTACTGGTGAAACTATTTGGTCCTATACTTTAGTGTTTGGGGAGAATTTTGATTACTGTTTCAATTTTCTTACTAGTGAGCAGTCTATTTAGGTGTTCCAATTTTGTCTAGGAAGGTCGTATGCTTCAAAGAATTTGTTCTTGTCTTTCAGGCTGTCTAGTTTGGTAATGTATAGCCTTTTATAGTATTCTCATATAATTCTTTGTATTCCTGTGGTATCTTTTGTAACTTTTATCATCTTTTATTTGATTTTAATCATTAAAGTCTTCTCTCTCTTAGTGAGTCTAGTTAAAGGTGTTTTTTTCAAGGAATTGGATCTTTGTTTCATTAATTTTTATTGTCTTTTTATTCACTATTTTATTTATTGCTGCTCTAATTTTTGTTGTTTCCTTTCTTACTGACTTAAGGTTTAATGTGTTCTTTTTTGTAGATTATTTAAGGTATAATATTAGATTATTTGAGATTTTTCTTGGTTCTGAAGGCAGGCCTGTAGTGCCATGAATTTCCCTCAAAACAGCTTTTGCTGCATCCCATGAATTTTTAAGTGTTGTATTTTTTATTTTCAGTTATCTGTGTTTATCTTTTTTATTTTTTATTTCTCCTTTACTCAGTAGTTGTTCAGTAGCATGTTGCTTAATACTAACATATTTGTGTTTTTCCCCAGCTTTCTTCTTATAGTTAATTTCCAGTTTCATACCATGCACTAGTAAAAGATGCTTGATATGATTTCAGTTTTCTTAAATTTATTGGGACTTGTTTTCTGTCCTAACATATGGGGTTTCCTTTTGAATGACCCATGTGCACTTAAGAAGAATGTGTATTCTGTCATTTGGGGCTGGAAAATTTGACAATCATTTGGTCTAATGTGTCTTCTAAGATAGATGTTCCCTTGTTGTCTTTCTGTCTTGATTATCTACCCACTGATGCAAGTCAGGTATTAAATTCCCCTGCCTTTTTATCATTGTCAATTTCTCCCTTTAATTCTGTTAATAATTGCTTTATGTATTTTGGTGCTCTCAGATTGGGTTCATATATATTAAGAAATGTTATGCCTTTTGATATATTGTCCTCTTTATTATTATAAAATGTCTATCTTTGTCTCCTGTTACATATTATTGTCTTAAAATCTATTTTGTCTGATAAAAGCACAGCTACACTAAATTTTTTTCTGAACAACATTTGCTTGGAGTAGCAAAGTGAAACTATGCTTCACTTTGAGCATAGGTTTAATTTGAGAACTGAGATGGATTTATTGCTACTTTATCTTTTGATTGGTGAGTTCAGTCCATTTATACTTAGTGGGCTTATTGATATATCAGGACTTATTATGTATCTCCATTATTTTTTCCCATTTTTTTCTGTCTGCTATTTTAATCTGGTGGTTTTCTATAATTTTTTTCTTTTTCCTCTTTTTTATGTCTCATGTCTCAGCCTTGATTTTATCTTCTGGCTTCCGTGAGAATTTTATAAAATATCTCATAGATAAAGTAGTCCTTGTCTCCTGATTGCATCTTATCTTCATTCACCTATAAAACTTCAGTCTTTTTCTCCTCCTCTTTTATACTTTTGCTATCACAAATTATCACTTTTTATGTTGTGCATTCATTACCAAAATACAGTGCTATATTTATTTTTAAAGCTTTATTTTTCTTTAACTTTTATGTTATAATTAAGTGTTTAATATCCTATTCTGAAATTGAGTTGTTAACTCTTGCTTCTGTGGGTCTGTTTATAACCATACTCAATTTTTTGGTACACTTTTGTCTTTTCGTTTCAGGTAAAAGAGTTCCTTACAACATTTCTTGAATCTTATGGTGGCAGATTCCCTCAGCTTTGCTTTGTTCAAGAAATTTTTTATTTCACCTTCATGTCTAAAGGATCACCTTGCCTGATATATTATTCATGGCTGATGATTTCACTCTTTCAATATTTTGAATATATTAATTCTACTTTCTCCTGGCTTGTAGGGTTTCTACTGAGAAACCTGATGGTCATCTGGTGGGGTTTCCTTTGTAGGTTACTGTCTTTTCTTTCTCATGGCTGCCTTGAACATTCTTTCTTCTTTCTTCCATTTTTTTCTTTTGTCATTAACTTGTGACAGGTTTAATACAACATGTCTTAGAGAAGGACTCTTTGCATTGAGATAATTATGTGTGTTCTGTTAATTTCTTGAATTTGAACATACAGCTCCTTCCCTAGGTTTGGAAAGTTCTTGTCAACTATTTCTTTGAATATGTTCTGTTCCCTTTACTCCTTCTGGGATACCCATAATCCTTATGTTGCTCTTTCTAATGTGGCCAGAGAGGTCTTGTAGAGTTCTCTTATTTCTTTTAACTCAGTTCTCACTGTTATTCCACCTGAATCATTTCTAGATTTCTATATTTGAACTTGCTAATCCTCTCTTCCATCTGGTCAGCTCTATTTCCAATATTCTGTAACAAATTCTTCATCCCATTTATTAAGTTATTCAGCTCCAGAATTTCTGTTTAGTTATTTTTTTTATAATTTTAATATCTTTGGCAAAGTATTCCTTTTATTCATTAGTAATATTCCTGAACTCATTGAACTTGTTTGAGTTTTATTGTATCTCATGGGGTTTCTTTGTAACTACAATCTTGAATTCTCTGTCATTTAAACCTCAGTATTTTATGACTTTTGTTTTGGTTTCCAGAAATTTGCCATTATCTTTCTGTATTACCATGCTACCTTGGTAGTTCATGGTGGTTGGCAGATTTTTTTTTCTGCCTGCATATTTGAAATAGTGAACTCTTTTCTTGTTTATATATTATTCTGATCTTAACAATTTGTCAAGTTGATAATTAGGGGTCTTTTTTTGTTTGTTTGCCAATAGATGATGATATGGTACAAGTTTCTATTTTCTCTTACCTAAGCTACTTAGGCCTCCAGGGTTGGGGTTTCATTGCACCCTACCATGGCAGGGGGATGTGGTGGGTGGGGAGGTGCCAGGTTTATGACCCTGAAGCACTGCCTCCTTGTTACTAATGGTCGCTGGCACCACTGTGCTGTTTGATGCATCTCTGCTGCTGCTAGTGGGTTCCATTACAATGGTGAAGTGAGGAGCCAGCTTCCTAGGCACTGACACTGCTTCTGCCTCTTATCTTGCACTGGGCCATAGAGCGAGGACATCCTCTGACCCTCTGTTTCCTCTGTTGCTACTATGTAAGCTGAGCCCATGGCAAGTACCAAAATGCATCTGCAGACACCATCCCTGTCCTCTCCAACTCATCCCAATATGCCCACCTTCAGATGTACTGGATCTCTCAGGTGTGTTTGTGTGTGAGCAGAGGAAACTTTGTTAGATTATAGATGTCTGACTTGTATGTTTAAAGGAAGACGCAAAGGGGTTTTCTCACTCCACTGTGATGCTGACGTCTATGTTTTAGATTGAATTCCATGATCCATTTTAGCTAACTTTTGTAAAATTAACTAAATTTTATATGTTCAGGTTCATTTGATTGCCTGTGATTTTTTTCAGCACCATTTGCTGAAAGAATTGTTTCTCCTCCATAAAATTAACACTTAAAAAAACATACATAGTCCCTAAATAATGTATCCTGCATACTAATTATTAATATTTTTGATCATTCAAGTTATACCAGGCATATTTTAAAGTACCTTAGTTGCATTATTAGCCATTTGTTATTTGAAGAAAAAAATGTGAGCAGTATTATTATCTTTATTTTAGAGGAATGGAAACTAAAGTTTAAAAAACATTAAGTGACATACCAAGATCACAAAGTTAGCGTGATACAAAGATAGTTAGAATTCAGAACTTTCTGACTTGAAAGCTCATGACATACTTATTAAGAACCATGAGTGAGCGGTGCTGGGGCCACTTGGCTGTTTGGCAGTGGGGCCCCAGAGCTGGGCTGACCAGGCTCTGTGTTTTGCTCAGGATGCCCCCAAAAGGAGACCGGCCCTCGGCCCCTGGCACCCAGCTCCAATTTGGGCACAGGCGCCACCTGCTGGAGCAGGCTCCTCAGGGAAGCAGAGTCCTGGTTTCCAGGAAGGGCAGGTCTCGAAGGTGAGCATCCTTCTTGTTGGGGGAGACAAGGGTCCAAGGCTGACATGCACTGCCCGTGACACTGCAGCTCAGCACTGCTGCCCCACCTCCCACCCATGACATCTTTAACACTAAAATGTTTTCTTACCAAAGGAAGCTCATAATCAAGGATTTTTATCTCTTAAGTCCTTATTATAGTATACAGTCAGGATTGATGACCCCTTTGGCATACCCTTCAAAATACAAAGTGGGAAAAAGTAGGTTTACAGTTATTCATATGGAACATGATACAATGTTTAATAAACAATAATACAAGAATAAACTCTGTGTTTTGTTTACTTCCAACTATAAACCTAATTTTGCCTCATCTTGTATGTTTTGGCAGCTCAAGAATTCAGCTGGAACTTTAGAGATTGCCCATAAAATTTGACTAGACATATGACATTATTTACCATCATTTTAAAAAAAGAAATGCTACCTCCTTCCAGAATCAAATTTTTAGTAATACTCTTTGTCCTGCCAATAGTTATATCTGCAATATCTAATGTATTTTTGCTCCTTTATATTCAGTTTTTATTTAACATAACTTCTTCCAGAGCCATGTTGATTTTTAACAAAGGTCATGTAGCTAAGAATGACTTTCCTTATTTATCAAGTTTCTAATTCCTTTAAGAATTTTGACAGGATACTTTCCCAAATATTACCAAACCTTCAATTTATATGTATTTCTAATGTACTACTTACCATTTCCTGAAGATTGTGTAGCTGTTGCATATTAAGGCAAAATGAACAAGAGGGTCACCTAGTGCTATATGTTGCTTGGAAGGGAATTGATAGGGGATATTTTTTTACCATAGTTCTACTTCATTTCGTAAAGATTTAATACTTGGTTGCTGTTTGCAAATAAAAAATCTTGTGGGTAGAGCAAGAATCAGAAGATGAATTGTTTTGCTTCCTCTACTGATTACTTGCTGAATGACCTTGAGCAGCCTCCAATTCTATACCTGCCATCTTGTGAGTACAGAACACAAAGGAAATAAATGTGCCTTTGAGGGTTAGGATTTATTGTTTTCTTGTTTCATGAATTGTATTGGCTTATCTTTTGTAAACAAGAGTAAATATGCAAATATTTTACAAGAACCAAGAGAGGGCCCATCTGGCACAGACAGCAATATAGAGGGATGAATTAAAACTAATAGGCACAGAATAGTCTACAGTAATGGAAGCTCTCAGAACAAAGAATCTGTGTGTTTTATTCCATGGCCTATCTCCATAGTCAACAACTGTCTATGGTACTCTTTTGGTTCCTGTCTCCATACCTTGATGCAGAGATTGTAAGATAATGAAGTTAGCAAGCTGTGCCTTGGACCACATACTCCATTCATCCTAAAGCAATGCTCACAAACCCCAGATATCTGTTGCCTGCAGAGCTATAGCACCAGGATTACATACTTTGAAATGGGCAAAGCCTCATTTTCCCTATGTGTATAATGGGGATAAGTTTGGGTAACTGAGGATTCAGAAGGATGATAAATATTAGAACATGGAATTAGGAGGATTTGGGTTCAAATTCTGGCTCTACTGATACTGAGTTTTCTATTGCCTCAGTTTCCCTGTCAGTTAAATGCCATATGATAATGATTCTTACCTCATGGGGCTGATGTAAGAATGAAATTGCTTCTCAGGTGGTGGTTTATATTCTTCATAAAATGAAGATAATTTGAATATCAAACCACTATTGACTAAATGGCAGAATTAAGCATGACCCCCATTTGGAGTACTGGTTGCAAATCTGTTAGGGGAAAAATATAAACCTAATTTCAAGATATGTTTAAGACCTGGACATTGAGACTGGGGTGAATGTGAGCCTTTGGGCATCCAAACTTTTGGTGTCTCTGTGCCCCACTGGAAGAAGAAGAGTTGTCTTAGGTCACACATTAAAGCACTGTGACACATAATCACAAAAAAATCTCATAATGTTTAAAGTAAATTTACAATTTTGTGTTGAGCCACATTCATAGCCATCCTGGGCTGCCTGCAGCCATGGGCCTCAGGTTGGACACACCTACTTAAAACATAACAGATTTTCCATGCATGCTTGTTAAAAAGAAAAGCTAGCCCTGGCTGGTGTAGCTCAGTGGATTGAGCGCGGGCCTGTGAACCAAGGGATCGAGGTTCGATTCCCAGTCAGGGCACATGCCTGGGTTGCAGGCCAGTTCCCAGCAGGGGACACATGAGGGGCAACCATACATTGATGTTTCTCTCCCTCTCCCTCTCTCCTACCCTTCCCCTCTAAAAATAAATAAATAAATAAATCTTAAAAAGATTTAAAAAAAAAAGAAAAGCTAAATTTATTAATAAAACATCAAAAATATTCATTATATCAATAATAATTTCTAATAACAATTATATGGTTGCAATATCACATAAAGATTATTTGTAAAGTCTGAAGGTGGGACTACTTATTTTATAAATCAAAGAAATTCCCAGTTTGGTTTATTCAAAATACTACAAGTACCCACTAAGTGGAAACACTTGACAAAGTTACATAATTAAGATCATTAGTGGGGACATTTCAATTTGCCTTAGGCTTGATGTTCCTAGACATAAAATTAAATGAGTAAGAAAAGATTAAGAATGAGATAAATCATTGGAAAGAAAAAAGTTTAACAAATGAGTGAATCCAGACAGCAAAGTGGACATTTTATTGAAGTTGGCATGCCTAATGAAAAGATAACTCACACACATGCCACCTGCCTTCCAAAACCTGATTCAAATTGGCTTAAGTGGCAAAAGAAATGTAGTAACTCAAGTGACTAAAATAATCCAGAAATAAATCCAGATCCAGGAACTCAATGATGTTATCAGGACTTGATGTCTTCTAGTCCCTTGCCTGTAGGGTGTCCTACTAGGCAGACCCTTCTTATCTAGTCAAGATATTTTGGGAGTTCCAAGCTTCAATGCCACTAGCTCAACAGTTCTACTTGGAACAAAATTTCTTTTCCCAGGTGTATCAGTAACAGATCTGAGACTGAGTCTTAGCTACCTGCTTTGGATCAAATGACTGCCCCCAAGAGAATCACAGTTGCCAGGGCTTGATTTCCATGCTGTTTGTCCTTTATATAACAACACAGGATAGTGTTTCCTCAGAGGAAATTGCAGCTCTGTCAAAAGAAAAGGGGAAATGGCTGTTCAGGGGACAAAATCACATGGTGTCATCCACCACCTATCAGCCAAGGCTGGATTTGAGAGGCACAGGTTAGGAGAAGGTAGGACTATGAGCAAGAAGGGACAAAAAAGGAAAAGAAAACTGAACAGGGAAAGCCCCTCCCCCCCACCGAGGTTCATTGTACCCATTTGGTCATAAAGGAGCAGAATTAAATTAAGGCTGCCAAAAGTATAGAAAGCACATGACTGCCCCCAAATGAAGTCCTTACTAGATATGTTGAGCATTTTGTGAGTATTCTCTAGAGTCAAATATGGAGTACCTACTCCAGGGTGGACTTCAGTGTGATGCATGCATGGATCTTAATCACATAGCCTCCAAAGTCCACCTACCTGAATAATGCCAAACAATGAAAAACTGCTCTTTAAAACATTTATTTTTTTTCACCTTTCTCTGTCTCCCAAATCTATATTAAAACTATTTTATTAATGTTAAAGCATACAATTAATTCATTTGGGGAGAAAAGTATTTCAGTGAATAAACTATATACTCTCATCACCTATAGTCATATTCTTGCCTCATTGTCTAGTGTAATGGTTCTAATTCAGACTTTTCCACCTGCTAATTGTGTAACCCTGGGCAAAACCAGCTCTCAGTTTACTCATCCATCCAATGTAGAGAATAATAATACCCCCTGCAGTATTTTGTACCACAGTACCCAACAGAAGGTAAGCATATGTTGTCTGTAATTATTGTTGGGTCATTTTTACTTCATTTGAAAATGGTCTCAGAACTAACCCAACATACTTGCTTATAGTATTCCAAGAAAGTATAATACACCAAGGTTCTGGAAACTACATCAGGAGTTATAGTTCTCCTCGCTCAACCTGGGTCCTCATACACATTTTATCCCAAGGGTAAAATCTGCCCACCTTATCTGTCCAGACTTACATAACACTTTATTTTCTCAAAAGACTAGCTATTATTCTTAAAACATTGACAGACTCAGCTACAAGATGTCTTGCATACTTTAAAATTCCCAGCTATGAAGTCTTCTTCCAGGTTACCAGCCCCTGGGGCAAAATGAAAATTGCTTGAGTGAGGATTCAGATAGAAATTCTGAGAAGAAAAGGAATTTTCTAGCTAAACTGGGCAAACTTAAATGATCCTTTTTTTTTCTAGCAAATTTCTTCTTCCCTGGAACCTGATACCGTAGGACGAGGATCTATTTTTAAGTCAATTACTATTCATAAAGGGCATAATAACATAAAAATCAGAAAAGGAACCCTATTTATCTTATTATGGTAATGTAATGGTAATTTTTGAAAGAACTACGATACATAGGACAGAAACGGCATTTGCTTTTTTTTTATTTCTCATTGCTTTTAGTTTAATAGCATACCATTCCCAAATTTCCAATTACCAGCAAAGCAGCAACAAGGGGCAGTTTATAGATTATCTTTAAGCAAGAAAACAAAACAAATTGTAACTCACCATTATGACCAATCAACTTCTCATCAGATAGCATTCAAAAGGTCTCTCCAAGAAATCAGAGGATAGTCCATCGAAATTTTGTGTGATGACAAACAGCGGGCATAGATCATCTGCTCAGAAGCCTGTTCGCAATCTCAGACTCCAACCCCCAAGGCTCATCTCCAGTTCCCTGCCTCCATTGTAATATTTCCTATCATTTAGCAGAATTTTTTAATGTTTGCTGAGGCTTTGTACTAAGTGCTTTACACATATTATATGTGTCATTTAATCTACATACTCTTCTCTGGTAGAAGTTGTATTATTCCCTTCCTTTGGCATTTTTAGTCCATTCATTCATACCCTTCAGTGAAGAGTCATTGAATGCCCACTCAAGGCTAGGCAGTATTCTAGGTGCTATGGATATAGCAATGAAAAAATAAACAAATAAAGACTTGCATTCTGGTGGGGGAAAAAGACCAGAAGTGAAAGGAGAAGCAGGTGGTGGTGGAGAAGGCAGCCATGGAAATGATATTTGAGAAGATACCTAAATGAAGCCATGATGTGAGCTCAGCAGGAAGTGTGAGGTATAGGAACTATCATGCGCAAAGTCCTCAGGAGGACATGGTTGTGAAGGACAGAGCATGGCCTCTGTGAATGGAATGTGCTGAGAGCAGTAGGAGGGACATGAGCTAGAATAGGTAGCCAGGGACCTACAGGCTAGTTAAAGACTCTGGATTACTTTTGAGGATAATAAGAAGCTATACATATGTGACAGCAGGAGAGTGACATGATTCACCTGCTAAGAAACTGAAACTTAAAGAGATTAAACAACTTGTTGATATAACTCATCTGGGAAGCCATAGCTATGGCAGGGGTCTATGCAGTTCCAAAGACTTAATTATTTTTAATCACAATATAGCTTTTCAGTTACTCAGTAGATAATTGCATATGGTATATATGCTCTATTATTGCTTTTGTGAATCTGCTGAGCCCTTGAAATTAACTTCTATTGAGATCACCTCACTCAAAAAGTCTCAGCTGGTTTTATTTCTCATATTACTCCTGGGTCTATCTTTCCCCAAATCTCCCCCTTCTATCAGAGATCCAATTAATTATCCCTTGTAAAGTTCATGGATTGTATTCCTCCTTCTCCATTGTCCCTGCTACTATTTGAGCTTCTAGTTGTATATACTCCATCTTCTCCAGATTTTGGAACCCTTAATAAACTGGTACCAGCCTACCTTTTCAATCTCATCCCTCATATTCTTCCACATCCAAGCTAGTCACCTGCAGGCAATATTTTGACCCTTTGTTCTTTTGAAAAACATATACAAATTAAATGACTGGATTCTATTTTTTAAAGATCAGATCTGAGAACACTGGCCCTGTGTTCCCACAAGGCTGGAGCTGAGCAGTGGTTATCCATTCTGTATAGGACATGAGCACCACAGTCTCCACTAATCCCTGTGGTCAGACATCCACAAGTATCACAGTTAACCTGTCTGGTCCTTGCATGCAGTAACATATATTTTAGCAATAGTTAAGGATAGTGGCTATTAAGGGATTGAAACAACTGGGATTGAAAATCTAGCTCTATCACTTACTATCCTTGTATTGCTGACTGGTTAGTTAATATCTCTATCACTTCCCTGTAAAGTGTAGGTATTTATGATTATCTCACATCACTGGGGTGATGATTAAGTGAATTAATACATGCAAAACCATTTAGAGCAATGGATGGACATAGAAAGCACTTAATAAAGGTTAACTTTTGAGGTTTCCATTTATGACTTTTGCTCTGTATCAGTTAAATTGCTATACTTGTCAAATCAACATATCATTTATAATCCCATCTCCCTGCTCTTGTGTGTCTTAATTCTCCTTCTAAAATGCCCTGCCCAAGCTTCTGTGATCACTGAATCCTATTCATCTCTTAAGATCTGCTTCACATCTCACCCTTTTAGTAAGCCTTAACTGGCCACTCTGGCTGAACATCATTTCTTACTGCTCTCTGTTCCTCTAGCTTTGATTTCATTGTATACTTACTTACTCTTTTGCATTGCTATTTAACTTTCTTGGGCCAATGTTTTCTCTCTCTAACCAGACTGGAGGATCCTAATGGAGAAGCAAGGCAGGTGATGCTTGGATTATGTTTCAGCTTTCTGGCAGAGAGTTGGCCTAAGCCATACAGTACAAAACTCATTTTCTGAAATTCCTTGAGAAAAATTTTATCATGACACTTTTCTTGGCCAACAATATCAAGTTAGAAGGTCAGGTTTCTATTTCATTAGTTATAAATAATGCAGTTACGGGGTTGCAACAGTTTTTTCACCCCTTTAATACAGGTTGTTATGGATTGAAGGTCATTACTATGTGACACTAGTTCCAAAATGAAGTTCTTTATTATGTGGCAAGTCTGTTATGATTTAGTTCTTCCTACCTTATAGAAGCTACAAACATATTTTGCAACTTTTTAAAACATATCAGGGAGTTCTGAAAGTTATATAGGAAACTATATCTCTATCTCTATATCTATCATATATTGTATTTAACAATATGTTTCATATCAAGCCTTGATCTTCAACATAGATAAAAAACAAGATATAAAAATTTAACATATACTAGGTTATGTAATGGAGATGATGGAAATAGTAACAGGAAATTATGAAAATAAATTACATCAAAGTTGAACCATCTAAGATAGATTGTTAGGAGAGACAAAATATTCAAAGTATACTTTTTCATTAATGTAATTTAATGCCTATCTAAAATTCAGTCAAATCTCAGAAGAATTTTTTTTTAATTAGAAGATATTCCTGTCATCATTTGCATAAATTCCTTAAATAAAACACTTTTCCATATACCATCATGGTGAGGAGTGAAGTTGTAATTACTGAGGCCCCTTTCTGGATACTGCAGCTAAAATCTATACATATGGGAATCAAAGAGATCCTATGATGGATAGTTATCACCACTGTGGAGGAAAGCTAAAAATACATACAAATATTATAAATAACCCCAGGTTTTATCAATGGGTCTACCACAACTAAATCCTAGTTTTCTGAAAGTGAACTTCTGGAATGTTCATGTCTTACTCAACCCTACAAAGGCTCCTGGTATCATGGAGGCAAAAGGAAGTAATAAAATCATTTGATGGGCAGAGAATGCCAAATTAATCCTGCTTGCAGCAAGTGAAACCCAGAATGCTAGTCTACACAGTGCAATAAATAGAAATATTAATTTGATCCTCTTTCTAAAACTAGCCCTGAAGTGGCAACCATATGACCTCATTGAAAAAATGGGGAGGAAGTGAATTTTGTAATTATTTACCTGTCACTCAAAAAAAATGGTTTTACAAAAGGAAAGAATTACCCCACAAAAGAGTGGTCAATTTGTCAAAAAGGAAGCAGTAAATTAATAAGAGCTAATGAAACAGATGATGAATAATCACTAATCTTGAGGTCATCTACAACCCCAAACTATTATAACATAGAATGATCCAGTCTGAGAAATGTGACTGGGTAAAGAAGAAACAAAGAAAATCCATCAGTTCTCAAATGACCTTCTATTATTCTCTTTCTTTTATTGGCTGTGATTTACAAATCTATATTTTGAATCTGATTTGTGTCTAGTATAGAAAAACATAATCCATTTATATTTGTTGGCTTGGTTCGGATTGAAGTAGTCATCAAATCTGGATAGTGAAAAACATTTGTCAACTCTTCTGTGTACTAAAGAATCATGGATTGAGGACCTTATTTAAGGTCTTAATGTAAGATCAGCAATCACCAGTACTTTTCCTTAATTTTGACATTTATTGGGAAGGGAACTATATATCCCTCTCCATTTCTAGTATTGTGAGCTAACTATTGTCTATATGTCCATTCACAGAATACCAGGATTGATGTCTACAGAACAGGCGATCACTAAAGTAAAACTAAAGCCATTCTATAGATCTTTATCATTTTTGTTTGTTTATTTGTTTTATGCCTGTTTGTTTTGTGAGAGATAATGACATACTTGTTAAAAGGGCCTAGAGTGTCTTAGAATTGTCTTTGGTCTCACATGTCTGCAGAGGGGATAGTTGGAGGCAGGCTGATAGAAAATGAAAAACCATTTTCTCTGGCTAACCAGGCAGTTAAAATGTAAAAAACTGAGATTTCAATTTTAACAAACAAGTTTTTAATTAACAGAAAAGGGAATCATTTACTAATGATTCAATTTGTTAATGAATCCACTTACTAATACTGCTTTCTTACAGAATAATAACTCTAACTCTTATAATGCATACTATTTATCAAAGACAGAAAATCATATGAAAACATTTTCTAAATATTCAATTTTGATATTAAGCCAGATGGCTACTCTGGCTAAATTTTGGGTATTATAGCAATTTGGTGTAAATTGGTTTACACCAGCAGTTTTAAATATGGAGTAAAATACAAGAGTTTTTATTCTCACTTGGTTCTAGATGCCCTCTGGCAATAGTTCCTGGTGCCCACTTGCTAAAGTGTGTCCACATCTTCTAAATATGTTTCTGTAACCTCAAATGTCTTCCTTTAGTCCCAGGAAAAATGCCAGGGGTTCTCTCAACCCAAAGCTCCTTAGCACTGAAATATATCATACTGCTTCACAGCAAGTAGATTGACTGTGAGGCCAACATATTAAGTTACCTGATATGCTTGTACCTCAGTCATCACATCTGTAAAGTGGAGTAATAACTGTACCTATCTCCTGCATAAAGTCACATTTTAAATAGTTCTGACCTAGGTGTCATTTATGTACTGCTACTGTCTTTTTGAGAGAATAATTTCCTTTTCAAATAATTAACAGCACTCTCTTAAAAGACTCAGGTGTCTAGTCTAAGCAATAAAGGTATCATTGAAAGCATTGTATTTGTAAAATTGTATTTATTTTAATTTTTAGTGTACATAGTCTTCTATGTAGTTTAATGTACATGGCCATAGAATTATGAAGAATAGTTATTTGGAGACAGTGCAAAAGGATGATGGCAAATTCAACTGTAGGGTTATAAGCCTGGAAAGTTAATTATAATATAAATTAAGCTACGTAATGTGGGAAAAGAAGGAGATTGGAGATTACTTTTAAATTTTAGTTATTTATTTGTAAAGGGGAAGTAGGGGAGAGAGAGAAACATCAATGCATGGTTGCCTCTCTCATGCCCCCTACTGGGGGCCTGGCCTGCAACCCAGGCATGTGCGCTGACTGGGAATTAAACCAGTGATCCCTTGCTTTACGGGCTAGTACTCAGTCCACTGAGCCACACCAACCAGGATAAAGGTTGGAGATTTGATGTGTTTATGTTTACTGAGTAGGTACAACTCTTTCTCCCTCTCCCTGTTGCCCCCACAACTCCCACAAATCTGTGTACTGGCCACAATGTCACAGTTCCCAAATTTCTTTTACCTCATCCAGCCTGTTTTCCACATTGCAGTCCACCTGGTTTCTATAATGCTGGCTCACCACCTTATATCACTCCCATGCTTAGCAGCACTCCTAGGTTGACTTCAGATAAATAGAAAATGCCATTCTCCAGCCTCCCTCCCTAGCTTCATCTCCCATCTCCCACTGGTCCTCGAATCCATGAAGTATGTCCAGCCTCAGTGCATACGCACACACACTGTTCTTTGTGTAACATCTTTAATGCACATTTTCTCTCTGGTTCACATCTTAGATTGCTGCTAAATATAGCTTTCTTAGCAGTTCTTTGAAGCACAGCCACCCTATCCCAGAATTTAAATTAATCTCCCATTATTAATCTAATTTTCTGACATAGCACACTGACCTCATGTTTTGAATAACATATTCCAGTTTGTAGTACTATGCTTTTTTAATGTGTTTATTTCCATCTATCTTCCCCATAGACAGTTAACTCCATAAGCCCAGGGACCTTGTTTTTTGTTTGTTTGTTTGTTTGTTTTTGTTTTTGTTTTTTAAATCTTTCCAGATTCCCAGGATAATGCCTGAGACATGGTTGTTGGTTGATAAATAGTCATTGAACCAATGAATGCATGAACAAATAAACACTTACTGTGTGTCAAATACTGAGCTAAGTGCATACTACTCATGATTTTATTACATCTACCCAATATATTTTTGAGGTAATTACCATTAGAATCATCATTTTACAAATGAGAAAATGATCCATCTTCACACAGTGGGCATAAAAAGGGACTGAGATCTTTCTAAAAAGTGGTTACCCTTCCCCCAGAGTATGGGCTGAACTTATTGATTTGCTTCCAAAGAACAGAATATGGAAATGGGAAAATTGTGAAAACAGTAACTTTAAAGCATATAAACCTGAAAGACACTGATGTCACCAAGTGATCAAGCTTAATATAACCAATGATAAAATATTGATATAATCCCTCTGATATGATAGGATAAGAAAGGTACCTTACCTATAGGATATTATTCCCCAAACTCATAACCCCAGACCAGTTATTAAGAAACATCAGACAAACCCAGTTTTAGGGATATTGTACAAAATACCAGATCATGAAAAACAAGGAAAAACAAACAGAGATCAGAGGAGACTAAAAAGACATAGGTAGTAAATACAATATGTTATCCTGAAAAGGAAAAAGATAAAAATAAAAAAGTGTTGAAATTTAAATAAAGTTTGTAGTTTATTTAGTGGTAATATACCAATCCTTCTTAGTTAACTTCTAAGTTAACTAAGTTAACTTCTTAGTACTGACAAATGTACCATGGTTATATAGGATGTTAATATTATGGCAAGCTGAGTAAAGCTATCTATAATATCTTTGCAACTTGTTATAAATCTAAAATTATTCCAAACTAAAAAATATATATTTTTTAATTGATTCAGAAACCAGGGATGGCCCTTAGCTGTATGCACTGATTGCTCAGCTACCAAGATATGGTCACTGCCACATCCTAGTTCCAATAGGTCATGGCTCATGAGGGCATATTGTCGACTATTTTGAATATGATGAGTATGCTAGCCTGTCTCTGTCTCTTAAAAAAAAATCTATAATCAACTTTCTATTTACTCTAGAGTATTTCCTCTTTTAAATAATTTTAAAATATCTTCTAAATAAATTATTTTCAGAAGAATAAGAAACTTGTACTACTGTAGTCATTCTGTTTAATGAATGGTTATCATGTTGTATCTTTTCAAATCAATACTTCAGATCATGCTAATGCCATAACACAAGAAAAATCAGCTGTTGATAGTGTGGATACAGAGTCATACAATAACTTTATAGATTTATTCCTTAATTGGAAGGCTTCTAGTCCATGTGGGGCATGTTTTGCTTAGGATATCCTCAAAGATATCCAGCATCGATACATTCAAAATGCAGTCCAGAGACCAGCATCACTTGGGAACTTTTAGAAATTAAGACTCTCAGGCCCCACCCCACACTCACTGAGTCAGGGTTTTCAGTTTATCAATAAGGTTTGAGGATCTAATGTATAACATGGTGACTTTAGTTGATAACAGTGTATTGTACAGTTGTCAATATGTGAAGTGATAGATGTGTTAATTAATTCCATGGGGGCAATTCTTTCACAATGCATACACATCATCAAATAATTATGTTGAATATTTTAAGTATATTACAATTTTATTTATTAGTTATACCACAAAAAACTGAAAAAATGTTGATTTTATTAAGATCCACTATAACAATATTTCTTATATAAAATTAACATATTTATATGAAAACATACACAAAAATTGATGTAATATTGGAGTTAGAAATTCATATGCTGCTTAGCTAGCATTATAAGAAACATGTTCAATTTAGTACTATTTCCATAACACAATGTTTATTTTCACCTCATCATTACTCTGCCTAACTTGGAAGCTCTTTTTGAAAGTCACATCAAAAACCCTTCCATGAGATCATAGATGGCAGAGGAGTAAGTGGAAGTCACAACCAACCTCCTCCCAGGACCAATCTGGCATTACAACTAAATTGTACAGAAATCATCATTAATAACCAACTGAATTATAGCTCGAGAGAAGCCTTATAATCAAGGACAGTCAGAAGAAACTACTTCACCACAATGTGACTGGTAGGGAATGTGGAGGAGGTGAGAGAGGGCTGGCTGGGCTCCCAAGAGTGGCAGCTGCAGTTCTGGAGGAATATTTCAGTGGCTGGAAGGTTCTCCTGAGAAGTGTGGGGTCTAAAGTCCAAGCTGGGCTCCCCAGCCTATAGCACCAGAGCCAGAAAGGAATCCAGATAACATCTAGCTGTGGAAAGCAGCAGGGTTTCTGTCTGCCAGGGAGAGATGCTCAGAGAGCCTCTTCAAGGGCCAACACACAAAATTTCATTTGCAGCCACTTACCCTGGGCTCTGGCAGAGGGAGGGCAGAATGTATTAGAGACCCTTGAGGACAGTCTGGGGTTGGTGGCTCTGGGAGAGAACTGAAGGAACAGCCACTGGGATCCCTGTGCTGTGTCATTCTCCGAATTACAGAAGCCATCTTTCTCAGGCAGAGGAATCTTCTAAGTGCCATCAGGCTAAGGGGAAACAAAGGTCATGGCAAAAGGAATTACTCTGCTCCACAACGTGGCACTTGAGCTAGGCTTCTGATTACAGCTTGATTCATTTAACAGCTGATTTCTTTAATGAATGATTAGTTTAACTACTAAGGCAGAAAATACAAAGAAGTAGCCCAAATGGGAGGACAAAGAAACAGACCCAAAATGAAAGAACAAGATCATTCTCCAGAAGAAGTAGATGAAGTGGAGGCAAACAATTGAACAGATAGGGAATTTAGATTAATGATTATAAGGATACTCAAAAGCATGGAAAAAAGGCATAGAAATCATAAAAAAAGAACCAGTCAGAAATAAAGAATTCAATATTTGAAATAAATAATAAACCAGAAGGAATATACAGTAGGTTTGATGAAGCAAAGAAATATATCACTGATTGGAAGACAAGGAAAAAAAAAACAAGGCAAAGCAGCAAAAAGAAAAAAGAATTTTTTAAAAAGGAGGAGAGCTTAAGAAACATTTTGAACAACATGAAGTAGAACAATATATACATCATGGGAATACTAGAAGGAAAAGACAGCAAGTAAGGGATCAAGAACCTATTTGAAGAAATAATGACCAAAAACTTCCCTAATCTGGTGGAAAAAAAGAGAGAGAGAGAGAGATGCACAAGTCCAGGAAGCTCAGAGAATCCCAAATAAGTTGGATGCAAAAAGGCCTCCACTGAGACAAATCATAATTATAATGATAAGGCTTAATGACAAGGGTAGATTCTTAAAAGCTGAAAGAGAAAAGCAGATAATTACCTACAAGGGGGCATCAATTAGACTGGCATCTGATTACTCAACAGAAACACTTCAGGCCTGAAGAGAGTGGTGTGAAATATTGAAGGAAGGACCTACGAAAGCAAGGACCTACAAATGAGGCTACTTTACCCAGAAAGGCTATCATTTAAAATTAAAGGGTAATTAAGGAGCTCCCCAGACAAGAAAAAGCTGAAGGAGTTTAACACCAAATCAGCACTGCCACAAATGTTAAAGGGCTTGCTTGAAAAGGAGGAGGAGGAGGAGGAGGAAAAGAAAAAAAAAACAAAAACAGATGAAAACAGTCTAACAATAAAATAGCATTACACAAATATCTATTAATAAATTACCTTAAATGTAAATGACTTAAATTCTCCAACCAAAAGACACAAGGTAGCTGGGTAGATAAGAAAACAAGACTCATATATATGCTGCCTCCAAGAGACCATCTCAGATCGAAACATACACACAGACTAAAAGTAAGGGATGGAAAAAGATATTTCATGCAAGTGAAAAAGAAAAATAAAGTTTGGGTAGCAGAACTTATATCTGATAAAATGAACTTTAAAACCAATGCTATGATAAAAGACAAAGAAGGACACTACCTAAGATAAAGGGAACAATCCAACAAGAGGATATAACCCTTGTAAACATTTACATACCCAACATAGGAGCATCTAAATATGTAAAGCAAATCTGATGGACAGTAAGGAAGAAATCAACACGAATACAGTCATCGTCGAGGATTTTAACAAACCATTGAGTTCAATGGATAGATCTTCCAGGCAGAAAGTCAACAAGGAGACAATGTCCTTAAATGACACACTAGATCAAATTGATTTGATTAATATATTCAGAGTATTTCACCTCAAGCAGCAGAATATACATACTTTTCAAATGCACATGGAATGTTTTCTATTATAGGCCTCATTAGAATATAAAACAAATCCCAATAAATTTAAAGGATTGAAGTCATACCAAGTATATTTTCTGACCATGATGCTATGAAACTAGAAATCAATCACAAGAAGAACACTGAAAAACATGCAAAGACATGAAGGTAAAAAATATGTTATTAAACAATGAGTAGGTCAACAAGGAAATCATGGAAAAAATCAAAAGATGCCTTGAAACAAATGAAAATGAGGACACAACAATCCAAAATTTGTGGGACAACGAGAAAGCAATCCTAAGAGGGAAATTCATAGCATTACAGGCCTATCTCAAAAACAAAACAAAACAAAACAAAAACAAGAAAAAGCTCAAATAAACAATCTAACTTCACACTTAAAGGAACTTGAAAAAGAACAACAAACAAAGCCCAAAGTACGTAGAAGGAAGGAAATAATAAAGATAAGAGCAGAAATAAATGAAATAGAATCTAAAAAATTTATAAAAGATCAATGAATCCAAGAGCTAGATCTTTGACAAAATAAACAAGATTGGCAAACCTTTAACATGACTCATGAAGAAAAAAGGAGAAAGGACCCGAATAAATAAAATCAGAAATGAAAGAGGAGAAGTAACAACTTGCACCAAAAATATACAAAGGATTGTAAGAAAATATTATGAACAACTATATGCCAACAAACAGGACAACCTAGCACAAAATGGATAAATTCCTAGAAACACACAATTTTCTAAAACTAAATCAGGAAGAATCAGAGCATCTGAATAAACAGATCACTCCAAATGAAAGTGGTATAATTTCACAAAAATCAAAAAAACTCACAGCAAACAAAAGCCCTGGACCATATGGCTTCAGAGTGAATTTTGCCAAATACTCTGAGAACTATCAACTCTGCTTCTCAAACTATTTCTTAAAATTTGAGAGGAAGGAAGTCTCCCAAACTCATTCTACTAGGCCAGCATTATCCTATCCAAAACGAGATAAAGACACTACAGCAACAGAAAATTATAGACCAATATCTCTGATGAACATAGATGCTAGAATCCTCAATAAAATATTAGGAAACTGAATACAGCAATACATCAGAAAGATCATACACCATGATCAAGTGGGATTTATTCTGGAAATGTAGGCTTAGTACAGTATTTGCAAATCAATACATGTGATTCACCACATAAACAAAGTAAAGGATAAAAACCACATGATCATATCAATAGATGCACAAAAAGCATTTGATAAAATTCAACACTGATTTATGATTTAAAAAAAAAAAACCTCTCAGCAAAGTGGGAATAGAAGGAACATACCTAAACATAATAAAGGCCATATATGACAACCCCAGTGCTAGCATCATACTCAATGGGTGAAAACTACAAGCATTCTCCTTATGATTGGGAACAAGACAGGCATGTCTGCTTTGACCTCTCTTATTCAACACAGTACTGGAAGCATGTGCCAGAGCAATCAGATAAGAAGAAGAAATAAAAAGCATCCAAATTGGAGAAGTAGTAAAACTGCCTTTATTGTGAGATGACATGATTCTGTACACAGAGAATCCCAGAGATTTTACCAAGAATCGATTAGAACTGATAAATGAATTCAGCAAAGTAGGAGGATACAAAATTAATATCCAAAAATCAGTTGCATTATGTCAATAACAAACTAATAGAAATTGAAATCAAGAAATGAATCCCATTCACAATTGCTTCAAAAAGAATAAAATATCTAAAAATAAACCTAACCAAGGATATAAGAGACCTGTACTCAGCAAGTTATAAGATACAGAAGAAAGAAATTGAGGAAGGTACAAATGAGTGGAAACACATACTGGATATGCATAGAAAAAAATAATATCATTAAAATGTCCATACTACTGAAAGTAATCTATATATTCAATGCAATTACTATCAAGAGTCCAGTGACATATTTTATAGAACTGGAACAAATATTTCAAAGATTTATATGGAACCACAAAAGGCCCCACATATCAACAGCGATCCTGAGAAAGAAGAACAAAGGTGGAGGAATCGTGCTACCTAATATCAAACTGCACTATAAGGCAGTAGGAATCAAAACAGCATGGTACTTGAACAAAAACAGACACATACATCAATGGAACAGAATAAAGAGCACTGAAATAAACCCACACCTTTATAGTCAATTAATATTTGACAGAGGAAGCAAGCACATACAATGGCCCATTAGTTTATTCAGTAAATGTTGTTGGGAAAATTGGACATATATGTGCATAAAAATGAAACTAGACCATCTTCTTAGCCCACACACAAGAATAAGTTCAAAATGGATCAAAGACTTAAATGTTAGACCTTGAAGCCATAAAAATTGTAGAAGAAAACAGAGCCAGTAAAATCTCAAACATTGCTTGTAGTAATTTTTTATTGGATATATCTCCTCAGGGAACGGAAACAAAAGAAAAAAATAAACAAATGGAACTGCATCAAACTAAAAAGTTTTTGCACATCTATAGACATTATCAACAAAATAAAAAGACAACCCACAGAATGGGAGAACCTATTCACTGATACATCTGATAAGGGGTTAATACCCAAAATGTACAAAATACTTACATAACATAATTTAACACCAAAAAACAAACAACCCAATTAAAAAATGGGCAAAGGACCTAAACAGACACTTCTCCTAAGAGGAGATACAGATGGCCAATAGACATATGAAAAGATGCTCAATACCACTAACCATCAGAAAAATGCAGATTAAACCACGTGAGATACCATCTCACACCTGTCAGAATGGCCATCATCAATAAATCTGCCTTTTGACATAGCAATCCCACTTTGGGAGTATATTCAAAGGAATCCAAAATGCTAATTTGAAAGAACATAAGCATCCCTCTGTTCATTGCAGCATTATTTACAATGGCCAAAATATGGAAGCAGCCCAAGTTTCCATCAATAGATGAGTGGATAAAACAACTATGGGACATGTACACAATGGAATACTACCTGGCCATAAAAAAGAAAATCTTACCCTCCGTGACAGTACAGATGTACCTGAAGAACATAAGCCATTCAGAGATAGACAAATACCATACAATTTCACTCATATGTGGAATCTGTTAGAAATGCATGAGAGCTAGAGACAGGAGGAACCAGATGATCTGACCCAAGTGCTATAATTTAATGTTGTGCTTATGGGCAGGTTGAGTTTGGACTGTGGCCCTGGGGGAAGGCAAGAGTATAATGTTTTAAAATAAAAAATGTGGGATTTGTCAGGGGAAAGGGGAGGGATTAGCATCTTGCTCTTCTGGGTGGGTGCCTCAGGGTTTCAAGTCTGGAGCCAGGACAATGGGTTAGGTAAAGGGCTAGGCTGTTCCCAGGTACAGGAGGGTCAGTCTGACCACTGACCATCAGTGGCTGGTAGCAGATGTCTATTGCGGGACTTGGGAGAGAGTTTGGATTAAGCTGCGGGCTACCAAGTAAGTCGAGACAACTGAGTCATGGGCAGTTCCATGATGCAGTGGGTTGGAAAACTGGCCTGACTGGGCCATGAGCAGTCTGGTGGGTTGAGAAACTGGACTGATCCCTTAAGAATCTAATGAACAAATTGAACTAACAAGGAAACTGGAGATAGACCCATAGATGGAAAACAGGATGACAGCTAATGGGTGGGGTCAGGTAGCGGGTAAAGGGATTTAGCAATAAAGACAAAGGACTCATGGACTTGAACAACAGTGTGGTGATAGCTGGTGGGAGGGAGGTATGAAGGGACTAAAATGTAATGTAAAAATAAGTACATTAAAGATTAAAAAAATAAACCTCCGAGGCTCTAATCACTTAGATCTCAATCTTCTATTTAATTTTCCTCAGCCACTATTAACACGTGTTGATTTTATTTTCTTGGTCTTAATCACTTCTTGCTAGGATATCTGACTAGAATAGTTTCACCATTCTCACTTTATGCCCCACAGGAGCCCTGGTCCTATTGCTTTCAACATTACACTAATTTGAGAGGTCTTTTCATGTGAAAATGATTCTACATCATCAAGGGCAACTCCATGTTTATTAAAGATAATTTAACACTGGCCCAGCATCCTAACAAGACCATCTTATTTGACTCCTGGCAAGATCTGGCCACGTCCCCATGTCACACTTGATGTCCCCAGTAGGAATTTCTATGTATTACTAAGCCTCAGTAAGATGTTTTAATTTGTCCCTCAAGGAAGAGAAACTTTTCTGTGGTACAGATGCAATGTGAAGCCTGAACTAGCTGGGTTCATCTCCAGGCCTGAAAAAGATCACGTAAACAGAAAAGCCTATCTTTGCAGCCAATTTGAAGGAGGTGTCCATGTGATGACATGTTACCAAACCGGCCCAAGAAACCCAAGTCCCTTCATTCCCATTGTCTCTAAGCACTGCTAAATGAGCCTCTAGAAAGTCTTGGGCTGCATGGCTCTGAGAGAGCTCATTAATGTGCCAGGTCTAAGAAGGATCAGGCTGCTTCTCCAGGACATTCACAACTTCAGTGTGTCATGTTAAAGGGCTTTTACCTGGAGGTAAAAGTCCTGAATATTAAGAAGAAAAAAATTATACAATCAATAAAATGTTAATGTCTTGAGTTTCTTCATTGAATGGTGCTATTAGATTAGGCTCCCCAGACACAGTTAGCAAGTTCTTATTCTTTTTGCCTTGGCCTGGCTGCTGTATTTTAGAACATAAAACATTTCCTTTGTAGGGAAAAGAATTATCCATCATAAAGAAAGTGTTAAAGAAAAGTGGTCAGTGTTGGGACTGAATTGAGACAGAAGTGGAATGTCATCTTTTTCATGCAGTGCAATCTAACCAATAGCCAGGACGGTCATTTAAAATTTTACACCCTACAATAAAGGTGCCCCTGCAGTTAGTGAAAAGTGAAGTTTGATCTTTGGCTTAAAGGAATGAGATTTAGATATAAAAAATATCTTTAACTGAAGACATCTGTATGATATCTGCTCTTAAATTGAAGGTTTTATAAGTACAGCTACAGTTTTTACCTAAAAGAGATGTGAACAGGCTGACCAGAGTCAATCTCTGCTACCCATCAGTGTCATCATTAATGGTATTGACATTTGACTTGATTTTTATGGTTTACAAAGGTTTTTCACAAGCAGAAATTCATTTAACCTTTATATCTCTCTGGTGTACACACTATTGTTATTATCCCTTTACCAAGACTTGCTTCAGGGTTGGAAATCTGTATTTCTAGAACAGGCCTGCTAACTATTAGATGTAGTCTGGGAGCAAGGCACATTCCAGGAGACACACAGTAAGGGATCCATGGCCAGAGACCAGAAAGGCTCAGTTCCCAGATGATTGGGGGACATGCAGAAGGTGGAGAAAGGGATTCTGAAGAGTCTGATTGCTCTTGTCCAACAGTTTGTCTGCCTTCTGCAGCCCTCCTCTCTAGGGAATGCTGCCCAGATCCCAGGGATAAGTGTGTGGCTTTAACTGGTTTGTTATCATAATTTGAAGCTATGACTGGTCCTACCTGGCTGCTCTTAATTGAGGCACATCTACTCTTGGTCTCAGTCATGCAGAAGAGGCCTCTGTGAATTGATATATTCAAGTTTGTCCTATGAATATTGCCAAAGGTGCAGGGGCTTTGTATGTCAATAAAAACAGGTTCCACGGTGATAGACTTCCCACATGCAAATAATTCTCCTTACCTGGGGATACATTAACAAGAAAAGCTGAGTTTCTCCTCACAATAATCCAATTTTATTCACACCTATTAGTGCAAACTGGACCATCAGAACACATAGATTCAGACTTACTGAATTCATATGTATATACTAAGCACTTAACATGTATGATTTTATTCAAATAATACAGTCCTGGGATGGGACTAAGGTAGGTATATCATCATCATCCAGATGATGGAACCAGTTTCCAAAATCTCCAGTAACTTGCACAAGTTACACAGAAAATCAGGTGTGAGGCCAGAATGTGAAGTGAGCTTTGATGTCTCAAGCCTGTGTCCTAAGTGATCACAAGAATTCCCCCCTACCCCTACAGAGGCAAGCTTCTAGTCACCACCTTGACTTAAGTGAATTTTGTAGCATATTTGTGGGGATTTTCCTTCAGAAAAGGATAATTGATCCTGTTAATATTTCTGTGTTGACTCCTAGAAATTTTCTTCTAGCCTGTACAAATTGTTTAAAGAATTTATCTTTTAATGTTTAAGGGGTAGAGTAGAGAGATCCAAGCCCTATATTACTCTCTGGGTATGTAGCTTTCAATTCTGCCTTTTCTTTCCTTCTTAGTGCTTTTTCTGTTACTCATCTTATTTCTGCAATGGGAAGATGGCCTGCATGTGATAAATCTCTTAGACAATGGTCAGATGTTATTAAGGTTGCTAGATGCTGCTATGAATATGAACCAACAAAGATAACTTAGTTCCAGAGTTTTTCATGTTCATGAACTCATTAGAAGAGCTGTAGTCACTTACCACTGGCAGACTAGACAATGCACTGTACTTGTTCTTTGTGTTGAAATTTTCCAACTCTGAGGTAGTGGGAGGTAAGGCCTGCTTTCAGAATCATTCATTTGTTCTTTTCTAGCACCAGCTCCAAAAATAAAGTGTTAAGGTATTTGACTGCCATTGTGGATCCTTCTCATTCTGAGAAGGTGCCCAAATTTTCTGCTCCAAAAGATTATATCCTTTAAAAAAAAGACATTTCCTTCTGTGCACCTTGACCTCTCCTAAATGGGTGTTCTCATCATCCCCCCCACCACCCCCAGGAGAAAATATAGCAAAAGAAATGAAAGGTGAAAGGGATAGAAAAGAAAAGAATGGATGAGAACTGGGGAGAGGCCAGACACCTGACACCTAGAGAAGAAGGTCAAGCAAGTAAAGCCCTTTGGTTTTCTTCCAGAAACCTAAAAATATCCACCTCTCACCTGATTGACATTTCACTCTGCTCTCATTATGTGTGTGCTGTGGGGGCTGCTGATGCTGCTTAGTTCACATGCTCTCTACACTCTGGTGCTCTTAGAAAGAAACAAGTCATCTGGGTAATCATGATAATTAAAAAATATGTAAACTTTCGGAGAGGCTGACACTAACTCATTACATTAAGCTGTCTTGCCTGACTGAACTAACATTAATTCCAATATCATTACATCAGGCATGTAATAGTTTCCAGCTAATGTGGATATGGATATTTCTCCCTCCCTTGCCTTCCTTACCTCACTCTTTCTACCCTCTCTCCTTCCCTTTTTCCACTTCTATAATATGCTCTCATTGATGAGAATGCTGCTGTCCAAAGACCAGGGTTTGAGAGCTGGTTCCAGATCAATATATCCCAAAATTGAATGTCCATCTCCATCACTTGGGGGTCTTACTGAAATGTAGATTCAACAAGTCCAGGGTGAGGCCTGGGGTTGTGCTTTTCTATCAATGTTCCCAGAGATGATGATGATGCTGATTCAAGGACCATACTTTGAGAAGTCTCAAGACAATGGTTCACTCATTTCTAGTATTGTTAGACCGCTGCTGGTACCTGTTGCTCAGATTTTCATTTGGTGAAATAATCCCCATGCCAACACTGGGAAGGCTGTGACACTTTCCCCACTGCTGAAAGGCAGGCTGCAGAGAGCCACACCCAAATCCCTTCTGCTGTGATGCAGAATGGAAGTGGCTACAACCTCTATATTCAGGCAAAAGTGGATTTGAGTCTCTGCTCCATCACCTTCTTAACCGCTCTAAACTCCTGTTTGTAATGGAAATAAAAGTAGTAATTACCTAATGGGGTTGTGAAAGAGCCTCAGTGAAGGGCTAGCAAGCATCAGAATATGGTTGAGAGTTTAGAAATGTGAGCTATAATATTTTGAGGTGATTCTTATCACATTTGGCATATTTGTATCCAGTAGTAAGGTAAGAAAACATTCCCAAATTTCTTGAATTGCCTATACTTGGAATTAGAAAATATTTACTGTTATCTTTAGACCAATAGTTAGATAAATTTCGATGTATTCCAAAGTCCTTTGATGTTTCTATGTAGCATTGATTCCCCTGTCAAAGCAACCCTTTGGAATTTGGTTCCTCTGGGTATAAAGGATTTTCCAAGAGGTCCAGGTATCTGTGGTTTAGGCACAAAAGTATAACCTGGGACTGCCAAAAGCTCTCTCAACCCAAAGCATCCTTCCTCTTAGCCTGGAGCCTCTATCAGAGAAAGGCATCAGGGAATAGTTCAAAAGAAACTTTATTTCCTGGGAGGTTTGATAGACTAATTCACCAACAGTTAGTTACAGGACATAGTGTGGACTTAACAGTAGAGGAAAATCAACCCTCAGTTTACAGTTTATTAGGGAAACACATGGGAGCCATTTAACATATATATTTTTTTTACAAAATGAGCACACAGAGTGGTAAAAAGTGAACTGAATTTATCATTTCTACCGAAGACTTCTTAAAAACATTGATGTTCAATCCATATTAATCTGGGAGATGTTTTTGTTGCAAATGATAGAAATCCAAACAAAATCACCAAGCCCAAAAGAAAAGGAGTGGGGAGCAGAAATTGTTGCATTAAAGAAATGAAGTTTGCAAGGATGTAGCTGGTTTGGGACATGGCCGGTTGAAGAAATCAAACTATATTGTATTCCTCTCACTCAATCCCCTCCTTTTCTCTTTCTCACCCTTTCCACCCCTTGGTGTTGCTTTTTTCTGAATTGGTAGCAAGGATGGCCTCTAGGCACTCCAGGTCTATTTTCCACTGTGTCATAAAGTTCCAGGGAAATGCAGAACTCCTGATTCCCAGGTAGATCCACAGAAGTCCTGGCATCAAATTTTATAGGCCTCATTTTATCATTTGCTCTACCCTGAGCTAAGTATGTGGTCCAGGAATAGAACTGTCTGCCTCTAATTGGCCAGGTCTGGAGCTATGCAGACCATATAACTGAAAAAGCAGCAGAGATGATTTCCTAGTAGAATTGGACTGCTGTTCAAAGAAGAATAAAATGTGAGTAGGAAAAACAATTGATATTTAAGACTCAAAAGGAATAAAGGTGTTCTATTCCTCTATAAAACTGGACATGAGTCACAGAGTACAAGGTTTGGCAACACAGAGGATGAGCAGCTTTCCCAAATGTTTGTCAGAAATAAGGGTTTTATGAAAATAATTTATACCTTCCAAATAGTTAATAGTTTAGAAGATGGGGAGGGGAAACATTTAGATAACAGCTACCTGTATCCTGTCTGTCACTTCCCACATTAGATTTTACTCCCACACTTATGTGTGTGTACACACACACACACACACACACATACATATACACTCCTTAAATGTGTAGAATAGCCTACTTACCTCAGAAATGGGGATGTGATATCAGCCAGGGGGTGCTTCTCAAATGATTGGAATGTGGGTAAGTGATTTTCAAGTACACAGTGATTTGTACTATATAACTATAAATAGACGCTCAGGGGAAAACTCTTTCTCCCCAATCCTATTGACTTATGGAGATGTATGGGAAGATCCAACCTAGAGCAGAGTAAAATATGACTTTGTATTGCAGTTGCTTCCTGTCAAAGATAAAAATCACTTTACATAAAAAGAGCCTTATTCTGAGTGGAAAGTTGCTTTTTTTGTAATAAAGCGCAATAGTTTGAAAAACCACATCACTTCTGTGAGCACGGGAGCACCGTTCAACAAGGCTTTAAAGCTGTCTACTTTAGCACCAATCTGCCCTTGGGTTGTACTTGTGCCTGCCATTTCTTACCTGGGGGATGAGCTTCATTTGCTAAACCTTATTCCTCATCCCTTTGGTGACTATGACAAAGTTACCTAAAGCATGAGGAGTTAGGATGAAATAAGATAAAACCCCTAAAACTTGTAATATATGGAACCTGTCATATTATGAAGGCACAAACAACCAGTGGTGAGTGAGTGTGTGGCTACTTGGTATATGGAGCGAATGCAGTAAATGGAATGTAAGAATTCAATTCAAGTTAGAAAAAAAAATGGTACTTTTATTCTATTTATGGAAAAAACTGGATTAAAAAAACAAGACTAAATGTTAGATATGAGAGTAAGCAGTTTTTGTGGCACTTGTCATTAATTCATCTGTCTAGGCAGTAGTTTCTTCATATATTAAGTAAGATTCCAATGAGACCTTTAGGATCCTCTCAGACTTTAAAAGTCTAAGACTCTCAGTAAAACATTTTGGTAGTATTCATTATTATGTACTATAAGAACACATTGAATGTTTTTAAAACAAAGCTAACTATTAAGCTAACCAACGATTTGGTAGTGGCTGAAACTAAAATATCAAAATTACATTTTAATACCTTCATCTTCATACAGTTGCATATGCATTTGGTGTGGAGGTTGGAGCTTTGGATTTAAGTCACATTTATTCTTTTATTCTGCACGGATGAACAGGGAGCCTACTCTTCCCCTTGCTGTATACTAGGCACAGGGGTTATATTTTAACAGGAGAAAGGGAGTAAAATTGCATTACAAAAATAATTATAATCTGCTATACATTATGAAGGAAAGAAAACAAGAGAAACAGAAGTAACACTAATACAGGCAGTCTGGTTTTCATATAGCAAGGACTCTAAAGAAAGTAATTAATGTAATCAGATACTTAAGTAATTAGACACTTAAGCTAAGTTATAAAGTGTAAAGAATTTGATCATGCATAGGAGAGAAAGAGGAGCATTTCAAACAAAGGGGAAGCAAGTACACAGACCCTGGGGTAAGTGAGATATGAATATATTTGAAGAACTGGGCAACAGTATAGCTGAAGCATATTGAATGGGACAAAGTAATATGATACGTTATTGGAGAAAGAAAGGAGCCAGATCTTGCATGACTTTTTATTGTTGTCAAGAGTTTGCATTATTTTCTTTATGCCTTGAGACACTATTGCAAGGGACGAGAGTGGTGTAAGTTATAATATAAAAACACTCTTGCTACAGTAGAAAAACAGATTGGAGAATATAAAAGTGGAAGCAGGGAAACCAGTTAGAAAGCTACTAGAACAACCAGAGAAGAAATGCTGGTGGGCTAAACTAGTGGTGAAAGTATAATGCACAAGAAAAAATGTTTTAGCCTTATCCTTGTCTGTGTAACACTCTGAGACTCAGTTTTACTGTAACATGAGCATGTAGAATATAATCTCTAAGGACTCTCCTGGGTTAATATTTTAGTCTAGTTTATAAATATCCCAGACCAACCTTTCCATCCATTCCACTGGCTTGGGTAGGATGCTCTGACCAGTTTTCCATCTCATTCCACAAGGCAGAGATGTGGGAATATTAGTGGGAAAAAGAAAGTTATTGAGGGGCTTATTGAGAACTGTGGGAGTTGGCTGACCTTGAAATGGTATTATCTCTATTTGACATTCAGAATGGCTTCAAAATGTTCTACTCAGTCAGGCACGTAAATACAATTCCAATTTCAAATCCAGACTATAAATTTCCTAAATCCAAATTATGAATGTTAAGTTTCACTCTGTGGTATTTAGGATGATGGTTTTCATGAAGAAGTTCCAAATATTAAAAGGAAATAGGATAAAAGTTATTAAATGAGGGATTCAAAAGAGAAAATTCTCCAAACTTTCTCCAATATTTTTCTTTTTGGTGCCCAGATTTTTTATTAAAAAAAAAAAAAATGAAGTAATAGAGGAACAACAGTGTGGGGATGCCTCTACGCGATTCATGCAAGAAAAAGCCAAAGTTAATTTCTGTCTGTAGATTCAGTGCCAGCCTATCAATGTAAGTTTCAGAGTGTGGTTTGAAAATTTGTTCTACAGCTAATATCCTCAAGGACAAGACCCCACCTGCTTTGGCTACTGCAGGAGTTTGCCTGGATTGCTGTGGAAAGCGATATTTTCCACTGAGAGGACTTTAGGGGAATATGTGGTTACACAATCCATGAATCCTTTCATCAGGGCCTCACAAAAGTAGTGAGGGGTTTGATGTTTGTAACTTGTTCAACTTGAAAGCTGTGGGGGTGTGGGGGTGTGTCCCCAACCTCAGCCAGAAGTTCGATTGTGGGCTTCTTTCATTTTATTGAGATTAACCAAATTATGACTGTTTGTGCATGCTTTTTCACTTTTTCTCTTGTTTAGTTATATTCTCCAGAAATGATTCTATTAGCAAAGGACCTTGCTTGCATTTTTGTTGTTATTGTTGGAAAATTTATATTTATACCATAAGCAATTTGCAGAAGCACTATAGAGATGGGTCCGTAAAGTTAGCATTTCTTCAGAAAAGCAGACAAGATAAAAGTGTTATTAAAGATTTTACTAAATTTTAATTAAAATAAAGAAAAACAGTTTCAGTTCTCCAGGATGCAGCGAGTGAATGTTAAGGCAGAGCCTGGGATGACAGCAGGGATCTGGAAGATTGACGCCCTGCCTTTGCAGGGCATACAGCCAAGAGAAAAGATAGACCAAAGTAAGCCAATCACTAAACTGGATAAATAATTTTGGAGAGGAACATGGTGAGCAACCTAAGTGGATAGGGAAGAAGTTGCATTTAAAGAAAATTGCTAATGGGTGAATAGTTATTAGCCAGGATGTGGATAGAGAGAGTTTTAGACAGAGGGAAGAGTCCAAAGTCTCAGAGACAGCATGTCATGGTGAAGAAACAGCAGAAGACCAGTGTGGCTAGAAAGAAGAGAGAAGGAAAGGCGAACTTCAGTAAGACAGCCCACATCCTCAGAAGTCACCTCATCCAAGGCCTCGAAGAACTACAGGACTTTTTTTCAAAAATCATAAAAAGTCATTATTGTAGAGACAAACACTAAACAAGTAAACAAGATAATTTCAGATAAGGACTGTGAAGTAGGACAATGATATAGAGAAAGCTTAGAGGAGACAATAACCAGGATGATCAGGAATGTCCTCTCTGAGGGAGGAGGTGATGTTTGAGCAGAGATCATAATGGCACAGAAGATCCACCAAAAGAAGAGATTTGAAGAAAGGGCATTTCCAACATTGAATAAATGGTGTGAAGCACAGGAGATAGGACCACACTATTTGTTTAATGAACAGTAAAAAGGAAATGGTTCACTGGAATCTAGAGACCCAGAAAGTCAAAGCAGTCAAATTACTTATATGGGTAGATACAACCTAAATTACCAGAGGAAAAAAGTCATGTAAAGCAGCGTTTCTCACCCTCAGCACTATTAGCATTTTTCACCAAATAATTATTTACCGAGGGGACTGTCCTGTGCATTGCTGGGCAGCATTGATAGCCCCAGCCTACTGAACACTAGTGGCATCCCTTCAGTGGTGACAACATAGCATGCCCAAGATATTGCCATATGACCTAGTTTTGAGACCACCGGTATAATAGTATTCATGCCATGACATTTTCTAAAATGTTGTGGAAATTGCACCACCCAGAGGGGTTTCAGTTGATTTGAGTGGAAAGTTTTCCTGAGAGGTATGATAAATGTGTCCCCTGGACTGAAATACTGTACATCATACATGCATTCTTAGCAGCAGCAAAACAAAAATGCTTAATTTTTTATTATTTTTATGGTTTGTGTTGAGATATCCATCAATGTAAGAGAAACTGCTTTCAAAAATTTTCTTTATAAATATGTAATATAATTGTGAAGTAAGCCTCCTTTATCATCCTGATGGGTGATCAGACTAATACTTGTCTTATATGTTGAGTTTTATCAGAATTTTATTCTATTTTTAAGTAGTTTATAGAGGGAAGGAAAAGGAGAAAAATATTTTATTTGCAATGTTGAAATCTGTGGAGTAATATAGTTCTACTTTGACATTCAGCCATACCACACAGCATTCCTAAACAGTTTTAATAATTTTTAAAAATACATTTTTTGCCCTGATTTTAAATAGTCAGATAATATAGACAAGTACACAAAAGGAAATTAAAATCATCCATAATTCTACTATTTATTTTCTCACCATTAAAAGATTTGCTAGGCACTATGCTAGGGCTGGGTATTCATGATGGACCAGGTCTACAAGCTGCCTCTTCAGGTGAGGCCTGATTTCATTTATATTAGTATGTGTATCCCACCAGCTGTACCTCAACACTTGGAGAGTTGAGTAATGCTTTAGCCATGAATAGTTTGGCTATGAATGACAAAAACCTCAAAAAATATTAACTTAAAGTAATGGCTTTATCTATTTACATAACAAGAAGTTTGAAAGAGAAACATTCATGGCCTATGCAGTGAGTTCATACTTTTACTGGCTCCTTCTTGCTTTCCATTGTGCCAGTTCTAAGCACGGATTCATTGGCTCAGTGCTTACAGAACAGCTGCTCCTTAAGGAATTCCTCATCCACATTCAGAAATGGAAGAGGTGGGGAAAAGTTAAAGAGCAGAGGCAGGCATCACCTGAATGTGACCCTGTAAACAACCTTTCTTAGAACTTAGCTTTCCCAGTGACACCCACTTATGCCTTATTGGCTGTAACTGTGTCACCTGTGTGAAGATACAAAAGTTAAAAATGGTGCAAAATTGTACAAAGTTAAAAGTGGTAGATGGTGGTGTGGGAGGAGACCTGCAGAGCTCCTCCTGGCTGCTGCAGATGAGAATAAGTCTACCAAGACATGATCTGCTTGGGGAGGAAAGGCTGATCAGTCTCTCAGAGGAGGAAGACATTTAGCTTCTCTCTTAATGGGCTTGTATTAAGTTTATCTCACATAGGGATGCATGTCAAAGAAAAGAGGTATGGTTTACAGATAACATTTCTGTGATTACAGGGATCCTTTTGAATCAGGGTCTTGTAGGGTGACACCAGTTGGCTCTAAAACCTTGAGGAACAAACTTATTTTGTGCTTGGTCCCTTAACATTTAAATTGAGGACATTCTTAGCAAAGCAGGTTTCACAGGACTTTATGCATTCTTTCTTAGGCCTGATCACCCCCTGCCGGGAACTGCCAGTTGTGGCACAGGGCTGCACCCCTCTTCAGCATCGCTTCAGGCCTGAATCAGGCAGGGAAATGAAGGCAGCCAAGAGATTAGGAGATGTTTTACAGATAGAATGAGGACTCAGGCAATGATAAAGCTGAGGGGTAAGGGTTTTTTGTCCCTTCTCCGCAATCCCCTAAATCCTTTCCTGATGGCCTCTTCACAATTGTGCCTGTGTTAGGTTGTTCCTTTCTTGAGGAATCTTACCCATCATTGACTATCTAGCCATCCTTCAGGTGCCAAGCAGAGTGAAGTAAAGGGAGCAGGATAAGTTTTGTGTCCTTAGTGTCTTATGGTCCCAAGGTCCCCTAGCTGTGGGGCCTTTTTGCCTGTCAGCAGGGTACAGCTCCTGAAACCAGGCAGGATGGTTCCCAACTGTAGCCATCTTTCCAAAAGTAAGCATAATCTTTCCCCAAAGTAACCATTAACCATTAACCATTTAGTATTAGACTCCCAGATGCTTGCCTATGTACATACAAAGAGAGCCACATATACAAGCACTAAGATTGTTTTTTTCTTCCCATTAAAAGGGTAATAGACATTTTCCTCTTCTCAATGATCTATCATCGATGCCCTTCAAGATCAATATTTAGATGTGTCACTCAGAAATAATAAAATATATAATAATAAATTTTACAAATTGTAATTGTTCAATAGACCACACTGTGAGCATATTATATTTATTAAACAGTCCCATTTTAGTACATACATAGACTCTCCAAATTGTTGTGTTTATAAATAAAGCCACAATGTACATCTTTATACTATATCCATACACTAATGGGTGACTTCTTCTGTACATAAACTTTCTAGAAATAGAACTATTGGATCAATATATGTGACACATTTAGAAACCTTTTAATAGTTTAATAGTTTGACAATAGTCAAATTGCTTTTAAAAGGTCATAATCATTTACACTTTCACCAAGAGTGTATGAGAATCTTCTTTTTCCACTTTTATCAACAATGGCTGTTATCAATCTTTTGATGTTTTCTAACTACATAGACAATGATGTACCTCTGGATGGATTTATTTTTACATTTGTTATAAAGAATTTCACAAACTCAAGAGTAGATGAATATTGTAATAAATTCCCATTAACCATTACCCAGCTTCAACAATTACCAATATACTGCTACAATTGTTCCATCCACATGAGGTGAATTCATTCCTTTCTTATTTTTCCTGCCATCCCCCTAATACTTATCTTGCATGTTGAGTTTTATTAGGGTTTTACTCTATTTTTAAGTAGTTTATCAAAGGAGAAAGGAAGAGAAAAAATTAGTTCATTGGTTTTCTTTTTTGATTGTTCATTTTTTAAACTCCTGTTCTAGAATCAATTTTGATTTCTTCCAAAATTCTATGTATTTGGTATTAAAGCTTCATCTCTATGAATTAATTTTTCTACCTAGAGCAGAGATAAGGAATATCTGGATGAATCTCATCACATTTCCCCTTCTGTACCTTGGTAGCTACTAGCAATTAATCAATACATCATTTTTTCAGTAAGCTTGGGTGTATCTGTACAACTCTTTTTAGCAGAGTGCTTTAGACCACCAGTTCTTGAAGTGTACCATGCCAAACATCACCTAGAGAGCTAAAAACATATTCTTAAATCCTCCCATATAGATTCTTTCTCATTCAGTGGGTCTGAGATGGCATTTAATATTCTGTGTTTCTAACAAACTAGCAGGTGATGCTGGTTGTGTCTGTCTACATATCATACTGTGTTAACATTGCTTCCAAGTGATAACATGCATATGATCACTGGGGATCATGTTGAAATTCAGATTTTAATTTGGTAGATCTGCTTTAGAGTCCAAGATTCAGGTTTTCTAACAAGCTTCTAGGTGATACTGCTTATCCGGGGACCAAATATGAGTATCTAAGTCCTTCATGGTCACTTCGAAAGATGGCTTATGAAGTGAAATCAGTTAGCCATGTCTGACCTAGAAACTAGGGCTTTCTTGGTTGTAAAGATTTATAAATGTCACTCTACACACTAGACCTGACTACCTGTAAAATATTCAACTAAGAGATTTTCTTAAAAATTAGATTTCATGGTTCTACACTGAGAAATTCTAATTCTCTGAGTTTTTAGTGGGGCCTGGGAAACACTATTTTTCAGACAACTCTGTGTCAATAGGTAAGTAAGTATTGGATCTACTAGTTTGCATGCCATGGATGTAATGCACAGGTGTTCTTTCTTGGACTCACCTCATCCCTCCCCAAAATACCTACCTTACCTAGACACAGGCATTTGAACTGACCTTTTATATGACTATGCTGGCTACTGTGGGCCATGCAGAAATAAATCAGGAGTTGAATCAGAGATGATCCTATTTCTCTGGACCTGATAAGCTAGTCAAAAACATACAGATATTAAAACATCAATACCAATAAGAAGTCAGAAATAATATATTCACTTCTTTTCTGTTTCCTCCTTTTGGGAAGTTAAATTCAAAACATTTACTTAATAAAAAAGCTCTCATTTGAAAACAATCTCACAAAAGCATATAAGTAGCAAGGTGATGTTTTCCAAGTAACATTAAGTCATAATATGGGATTTTTACCTGGGTTTTATTCCCAATTATTAGCTAGGTTTGTAAGTATAATACAACATGTTCATTATACAGTACATACAACACTGAGGAAATGAACACCACCTAGAGAACTATAACTTTCTTCATTCTTTGAGGGAATTTCTTTTTGCAGTCTTAATGATGTACAACTTAAGTGTTTGCATTTTAAGTAATGTGCCAACTTAATGCAGTCTTGCACAGCATTATTGTTTTTAAAATCCCATTCTGTATAGCTTTCATACAGGTCGTGAAAATCACAAAATGCTAATAATGTAAGTGATATGTTTACTGCCTGCTGGATGGTGCTATTCACTGTCATTAAGATTCTGAAAGAACCACTTGAGAAAACAGAATAATGGAGAGGAAGAAGAAATGTAATCAAGCATAAAGGACTTTTAAAAGGGGGAACTGAGACATTTTTCAGTAGTGACCTTTATAACACTGATATTGGACCGAGACTGTAATTGTCCATCACTCTTTTCAATGGTCAATACTCTGCTCACCACAACTCATTCTTTCAATACCATCAGTCCCTTTAATAGCACTGGCTAGCAATAGCTCTCTTTGTAAGTTACAAAGCTAGTGGCATCCCTTCTGCCCTATTTTGTGGTTCACTGTTAGGCAGCTTTAACATTCTATGCCTTGATGAATGGACCCTGGTAAGTGAATTTGGAAATTCCTTAGGTGGTAAAGAGTGGTTTTTTAGCAGAACATTACCTGGTTAAAGAGATGCATGGGTGGAAGTCGGCAGGCTCACATCATTAAAGACTTTTCCCACCACTTTGAAAGGAGTGGACCATGTGTCACCTTTCCCTGCTGCACAGTGGGACACTTAGAAATATTTTCATGCTGTTATGCAACTTATCTCTTAGTCTTTTGTGCTATTATTACTGAACAAGACACTCATATAATTTCTAATAAAATATTTCATAAAATGTGAGCATTTTGAAGTTTATATTTATTATTTGCTTCAATTCTTACAACAGTCCCATATGATAGGCATAATGAATGATTTTTTAATTTTATTTTAATTGTTGTTCTTGTACAGTTTTATTTTAGGTTTTACAGGTGAGTAAATGGAGGCTTAAGGAAACTGGTGGCTTTATACATTACAAAACAACTTAAAGTTGCGCAAAAAGGGTTATGATAATAGAACCCTTATTTTCTGACTAGTGCTTTTGCCACTACACCATTTTGCCCTTGAGATTACCTACATATCATATTAAGATTATATTTTAGTGTTTTTCAAATCAGAAATTCTAAAAACATCTTGCAACATGAAGCCCCAGAATGATGCAGATGAATTAAAACATACACACAGACTACCAAGTCTGGTGGAGGAATAAGAACATGGCTTTTCTCTCAAGAGGAGCAAAAGCCTCGGCCTCAGCCATGATAGGCCTTTATTCTAATAATATCCCCTCCTTACATTCCAAAATGGATCTCTTCACTATCCTGGTTACCACAAAGGAGTCAATGCCTCTCATTACATCACAGAAGAAGGATATTAGCAAATGAATAGGCAGCCTTACACTGGTCTTTGCAAAGTACTTGCAGGGTGAGAGGGGTTTTGCAAACAGCAGAAAGCCAGTCTCAAAACAGCCTAAGTATATTGCAAATCTGATAACCCAGGAAAGAACCTATCTGTGGGTGTGGGTCCTCCGCATCTCCAAGTGGGAGCTGGGCCCACGCCACACAGGAGAGTCTGCCACACCAGAATCTGTGCTTTAAGATGTTTTGATTTGTCTGGGCATCATTTTCCACATTAACCATACTAATGAAACATATAGCTGTTGTTGGAAAAGGAAGACCAAGAGAATGTAATTTTTGATACTTAATTCTATTTATTTACAGCAAGAGAGTGATATAGGTGAATTGCAACCAGCTCAGAGTTTATATTCTGAATCTTCAACCATCTGGGTTATTGTTCAAAGAGTCTAAAACAGTTAAAAGCATGGGGATCCTCTACTTGATTTTCACACAGCTCTACAACTCAGTTAAAGGCAAGGGGATCCTCTATTTGATATAATTCCTCTGTTGGAATAGGTAACTTGGTATTTTTTTTTTCATGGGAAGTTTTTATATTGCTTGGGAAAGTAAAAGAGTGAATGCATTTGTAGCATCGTTATTCTCTTTGACTTCCATTAGAATAAATTATCAATATTATTTCTGATCCCCACAAGGGAACAAATTCACTTTGCTCTCTGTTTGTTCTTCTTCCTGATGGTAAAGATCATAACAAAAAGTACTGGGAACTTACCTGAATCAGTCACTGTTCTGAATACTTTGTGCATATTTATGCATAATCCTTTCAACTACTTTATAGGGCAATTACGGTTATTAATCCCTATTTTACAGATGAGCAAACTGAGAATCAGGAATAGTTCTGTGACTCACCCAAGTCTACACTACAAGTAAATGGTAGAATTGGGATTTAATGACTTATTTCTCAGTTCTAGCACCCATTCACACAGAGGGTAGGTGGTGCAGCCTCTCCTGATGTAATATAAAGCAAAGGTATGGTTTTCTCCCGTATTTACAGAAGAAATCTCTTCTGACACTAGTATGCTATGAGGCTGTATGACCACGTCTGACATTACTCATTTTCTTCTTATCAAAATTATTCTAGACACACCTTTGTGCATCAGGGTAATATAACTATTTTAAGGGTGTTTTCAATGCATGGGCTGCCTTTTTAATGCTGAAGTTTGCTGTTTTTTAACAGTGTACACTGGCATGCTATATCAGTTTTTTTCTTCTTATTTCCCTAATTGTTTTAGCCTATCTTCCATTTTCCTACATGTCACATTTTAAAATTTTCCCTTTCTTCCTCCCTCCCTTTCTCCCATCCTCCCTCTCTCCCTCCCTCCCTTCTTTCTTTTCTTTTAAATTAAATTTTTTGGGGTGATATTGGTTAATAAGATCATATAGGTTTCTTGTGTACAATTCTATAATACATCATCTTTATATTGTATTGTGTGCCCACCACCTAAAGCCCTTCTGGCAGCATATATTTGACTTCCTTTACCCTTAAGCACCTCCTCTTCTCTCTGTTAACCCATATACTGTTGTTTGTATCTATGAGTTTTTGTTTGTTTTTCTTATTTGCTCACTTGTTGATTTCAGCTTTATATCCCACATATGAGTGAAATCATATGGTTCTTAACTTTTTCTGTCTAATAACATGGATGGATCTTGAGGAGATTATGCTAAGTAAAATACTCATCACATTTAACACTAGGTGCTAAGTACTCTGAGCATGTTACATATGTTATCTCTTCACCACAGCCTTATAAATTAGCAATGACTGTCATCCACATTTTACAAGGTGAGAAAACTCACCTAGTGACTTAGAAAGTTTAACTAAGTTAGGCAACATCTAACAGGTAATTAAAAACAGCTTGGATTTAAACCTAAGAAGTCCAAATCTATTCTCTCTTCTTTAGCTTATCCTCAATGGATTCATGTTTGCTCATTTAAAATCCATACAGGAGTCTCATTAGCACAGAAATCATAGGTGTGTCACAAAAAATAATCTCATATGGCAGTTAAAGGCTGGCCATTTGTGAAGGACTCACTTCTTAATACAAAACTGAGAACATTTAAGTTTCTCTAAATGAGGTTTTTTTTTTTTCTTTAATCTTCACCTTAGGATATGTTTATTGATTTCAGAGGGAGAGGAAGGGAGAGAGAAAGAGAGAGATCTATCCTGCAAACTTTTAGTGTATAGGACAATTCTCCAACCAATTGAGCATCTGGCCAGGGCCTAAATTATTTTGTTTTAACTATCCTGAGTTGTGAAGTGCTCTCTTGAGTGTGAGGAAAGGGGCTATTGTTAAAACAAACTTATTGAATCCACAACCTGAGCACCATCTATTATTAGTGTCAGCATGAAATCATGGCTGAGAAGAATGTTCCCAAAACATCTCATCTGTGAACAGGAGAATTGTTGGCCTTCATTCTCTAGTGAGTCAAGTATTTTCCCAATGTGTACAATAATTTTATTTTGTCAGTGAGACTGTCTGAAGTATAATAAATTCAGGTCAGTTGAGTCTAGGTCTGGCATGGCTAAACTGTTGACCACATGACTCATGAAAAAGAACTTCAACTTTGAGCTTACTGTGCATAAACTGGGTTCCTCTCTTATCTGGCATATAATAGAGCTTTTATTTGTTATGTAGTTGCATAAGATGTGAAATATTCATTGATTAGTTGAATCCTCTTGGATGAGTGGTGCGTAGTTTTCACATTTTGTCAAGTTAGGTACATGCTAACATCGACTTTAACCAGAAGCCAAGACCAGAGACTATCCTGGGAGAAAATCTTCTATGCTGTGTGATATTATTTACAACTGACCAGGCTGACATTAGGCTTTTGGTGTTGGATCTGCATAGATTCCCACTTTGCCAAAGAATTCTGAAGGAGGAAAGAATTAGATGAGGTTTGAGTTTTTCTCTTTTTGAATTGATTGGTTATTCTTAATTTTTTTGTCAGAGCTTCAGGAATTAAAAGTAAATGCTGGCATTTTATACCCATCAAGCATTGAACATTCTTCAGAATGACCAAAATTTAAAAGATTGATAATATTTTTTTTGTTGGTAAGGATATGGAATAACTAGAACTCTCATACTTTGCTGATAAGAATGAAAAGGTAAACCACTTTGATAAACTAACAGTCTTTAACAAAATATATGCCTTATTCACAATAGTCAAAATTGGAAACTATTCAAATGTCCATCATTATAAGTATGGGTAAATGAATTGTGCTATGTTCATATGATGGCAAATTACACAGCAATAGGAAAGAACAAACTATAAATAAACTCAACAACATGGGCAAAACTCAAAAACATGTTGAGTGAAAGAAGCAAGGTACAGAAGAGACTCTCTTGTAGCAAGGTATATTACATAATTTCATTAATATAAAGCACAACAATAGGCAAAAAATAAGTTATGCTGATGGCAGTCAGAATAATGTTTGCTTCTAGAAAATACCTAATGACTGGGAAGAGGCACAGGGAACTTTCTGGTGGATGGAAATGTTAATATTGATCTGGATGGGGTCAATATTATGTATATACAGGCAAAAGGCATGAAAATGTGCTTTATAGATTTGGAGATTTTATTATATTTACATTATACCTCAAAAATTCCAAATAAACTATGTATTTATTGTAATAGATTTATTAGTATGTTATGTCACAAGAATTAGTAATTTTATATGAAAAACTTTCTGATACCCAGTTTCTTTAACAAATGTGTGGCATCAGAAAAGGGAGTAAGAGGTAACTATGACAGACTAAGAATTATTTAATGGACATATCAGTCAAATGTAAACTATGAGAATGTTCCTTGGGCTCTGATATTTTTCCTTTTAATAGTCACCTAAGGATATGTTTATTGATTTGAGAGAGATGGGGGAGAGAGTAAGAGAGGGAGAGAGAGAGAAACATTAATGTGAGGGAAAAACATCAAGTGATTGCCTCCTATGTGCACCCCAATTAGGGATGAACTCAAAATCTAGATATGTGCCCTGACCAGGGTTTGAACAAAAAAATTTTGGTGTATAGGATGACATTTCAACCAATAGAGCCACCCAGCCAGGGCTGAGCCCTGATTTAAAAAAACATGGTACATTTATACAATGAAATGCTAGGCACCTGAAAGAAAGAAGGAATTCTTAACTTTTGCGACAGATGGATGTAACTGGTGACTTTTATGCTAAGTGAAATAGTGAAAGAAAAATATCACATGATCTCACTTATAAGAGAACTCTAATGAACAAAATAAACTAATGAGAAAAATAGAACCAGAGACATGGAAATGTGGAATAGACTGAAAACTACCAGAAGAGAGGGGGGAGAGGGGAATTGTGGAAAGAAGGGGAAGGGATCAGTCAAAAAACATATATAAATGACCAATGGATATGTAAAACAATGTGGAGATTGATTGTGGAAGTAGGGGGTGGACTTGGCAGAGGAGGGCAAAGGGGAAAAATTGGGACAACTGTAACAGAATAAAAATAATAATAAAATAAATAAAATAAGAATAAAAAAAAAAAACTATGGAGATATTTTTTGAGTCCCTGGGGGAAAATTGAACATGGGCTGGTTGCTAAATAATATTAGGGGTTTGTTATTATTTTTGGGGGGGTATGATAATGATATTGTGACTCAAGGTGAAATAACACAATGCCTGGGATTTTCAGTAAATATTCTAACCAATAAACTGAGGGCAAAGAGATAAAGTAGGAATGGCCAAATGTTGAATTGTAGAAATGAAGCCCAGTTTTATAACTTAGATGGCTGAAATAGACAGTACAAAAATAATAAATCTGTATTAGAGTGGGGTGAAGAGTGAGCCAATGAGTCCATTTTCTGAAAGAGTCTGATGTTCCAATGAGCCATTCAAGGGGAGGTTTGGGGCACTGACTTGTGTCCTGGACTGGAGAGAAGGATGTGAGGATCTCTAGTCATACATGGTGCTGCTCTGCGTTTGAAAGAGATCACATAAAGAGAATATTTGGAGTGAGCAAAAGAGCTACCAGAAGCTGGATACCTTCAACACACAAGGAGCAGAGAAAGGGAATAGAAACTTTGGAGATGCTAGGAAGGATTAATAAGGGAGAACTTGAAAGGAAAAAGGCAGAAAGCCCAGGAAATTTGGGAATTAAAAAAGTATCTTTTCAATTTCATTCAGCAAATATTTTCTGAACAATATTATTTGGGCATGGGACTTGGGCAGCTGAAGAGGTCACGGCTGACATCTCCCTGGGGCTGTCCCAGTGGAGTCTTAGGGGACTAGGAATGAGCACAAGGTTGCAGTAATGTAGAACAATTAGGATACTGAGTGTTAACTCTTACCAGAGGGTAGGAGAAAAAGAATAAGATGGTGAGGGAAATCGAACAGAACTCTCTATTCCTTATGTTGATACACCAGAGAAAAACATCTTACTTGGAAAGCTGGGCCCCTTGGCATCATGCTTTTAACAGAGCTATCCTCAGTGCTCTACATTTTAAATAGACGCTCACTGCCCTTTACACTCAGCAGTTGCAGGTCCCTGAAGTCTACTACACTGCAGAGAATAATGCCAGAAAACAGTCATATCTCCTGCCTAGAATTAAATTATGCTTTCATAATTCCCAGAGCTTCACATGCCCAAGTGGAGACACTATTTGCCAATTCTTGGCTCACAGTTCATTTACTTTCATTTTATTTTTCCTTACTCCAGAATTGAATAATCACCTTCCTGAAAAGTGCCGTGTGTAATGAATAGGAAAGCTGACAGCAGCCAAAGTGTGGTATAGCGGTCCAAATGAGAGTCCCATAATGGCCCAATCATACAAAGAGCAGATTTCTCTCTGCCCTTCATTCATCACCTGCTAACTGTGAAAACCTAATCCAGCTGCTTTGTTTTAGTGGCAGCTGCTCTGCCCTTCGCTGTGCCGCTCCCCACCCCCCACCCTACTCCAGGAGCAAACAGATGAGTTCCATTTGGAGTTGAAGTTACTATACAATGAAAATCACAGTCATGGGCAAGATTTTTTCCCTGCCTTCATGGGACAGGGAGTATTAAGCATTGCTCTTTGTCCCTTGAAGTCCAAACAAGATACCTGGCTAACTATCTTATCACACTCATCAGATTCAAGTATCCCAGCTTTGCATTGTCCTTACTGCTAAAGGCTTCTGAGATCCCTTCTGATGTTTCCAAATGTATTTTAAGTGTGTTCAAAATATATTTGATGAAATGATTTGTGGTGGATATTTTCTGTCTTGTGTTGTACACTGTATACACTTACAATTAGAACTATTTGTCCCTCCTTCCACCTTGCCCTGAGGCAAGGCCCATTTGTGAAATCTAATTATACCTACTTGTTTCCTTAGAATGGACTTTTTCTTATATGCAGATCACATTTCCTTATCCACTCAGCTTCCCTATGCCTTTTGATTGGAGCATTTAATCCCTTTACATTTAAGGTTTTTGTTGATAGGTACTGGTTCACTGCCATTTTTTCCCTTTGTACCTGTGTTCCTCCCCCCTCCCCATTTCTTCTTCTTCTTAAAGCAGTTCCTTTAGCATTTCTTGCAGTGCTGGTTTGGTGGAGATGTATTGTTTTAGCCTTCTTTTGTCTGGGAAGCTCTTCCTTTTTTTTTTTTTTTTTAATTGTTGTTCTTATACAGTTTTCTGTCTTTTACTTATACTGGTAAAAGTAAAAGAATGAAGGACATTTTTAGATCTCTTCACACTTCTCATGTCTGGAAGATTTTTGTTTGGTGGTGGGTTTTGGTTTTGTTGTCTTTTGTCGTTGTCATTCTGAGAGTCCCCAAACGATTGGAGGTCTTTGGTTTATTTTTATTGCACATCAGTTTTCACAGGGCACTGCAGGAACCAACGCTTTAGTGAAGGCCTTTCCTTGAGTTCTGAAAGCTCCTATGCTCTCAATTCCCATTACCTTTCTCTCTGGTCAGGCTTATCTCCTCTCTCCTGCAGGGTTGAGAGGTCTTTGCTGTTTCTAATTCAGAGTTAGCAGGAATAGAAAAATATGTCCCTCGTGGTAATAATTCTCGTGCTTTGCTCTTCTCTTGCTCACCTGTAACAGTGTTAAGCAGAACATGGTACTAGGCCTACATGTGATCCCTGACTTTGCCACAGGCACAAGAAGAACATTTATTTTTAAAGCAGCTTTGCCAAGATGGAGCTATCCTTGGGCTTGTATCTGTGCTGAATCTAAAGGAGTCAGCCAAAGCAGAAATGAGGCAAATAAAATGCAGATTGAGTCTAGGAAACTTCTATTTCGTTGGCTCAGCTTGCTGGAGAATTGGCCCATGGAAGAATATGTCACCATTTGCACTGAGTTAATGTGGCTGTTTGTCAAGTGAGACTAGAATTCTTTGTATTTGTATTCTTACCTAGCCCACATTTTTAATGATGTCTCTTCTTCATTTCTCATCCAGACATTTTTCCCTATCTGCTTTCAGTGCTAATGTATCTCCATCCTGTTTCTCAAATTAAATCTTGTACTTAAAATATTAATGTACCTTGTTCTTTGATTCTTTGTTTATTCATCTTATGCAAAACAAAACAGCGATCCCTCCATCTATATTAAATGCTACTGTATGGGCAGATTCAGTGACTTATTAATGACTGCTCCATGATATGGAGAGCTAGAGCTTTATATAATCACACAATTCTTATTCAGAAATGTTCTGCTAGTACTACCCTGAAGGGAAAAAATGAAATATGTCTATCTTTTGCAAGAAAAATGACTTGCTTTGTAAAGACCATTGTGGATATAAGTAAGTATTGAAACTAGGTCAAGTTACCTCAGTCTCCCAAGATGTTACCTCATGTCTTGACATATTTGAATATGTAAATTTCTTTTATATATGTTGAAGTATAAACAACATAGCATAAATGTATACTTCAATGAATTGTCAAAAAGATTACAATGGGATTTTCAGTCAAGATGGCAGCATAGGCAGACATGGCCCACCTCTTTGCACAACCACATCAAAGTTAAAACTAAAATATAGAACAACCATCGCTCAGAACCATCACAAATTGAGTTGAATAGAAATCTGATGACTACAGAATTAAAGAAATCATATCCATTGAGACTGATAGGAGGGACACAGATGCAGAATGGGGTGGTCTCTCACCCATGTGTGGTGGATAAATATTCAGGAAAAATATCTCAGGAACAAGGAGTCCCAGCCCCACACCAGGCCTCCCAACCTAGGGTTCCAGTGTCAGGAAGATAAGTTCCCACAACTTCTGGCTGCAAAAACTAGAGGGGATTGAGTAAGTGGAGGAAACTGCCAGAGCCCCAAGGAGTTCCTCTTAAAGAACCTACACATGGACTTATCTAATCAGATCCACTCTCTTGGAGTTCTAGCACCAGTGTAGCAATTTGAAAGGCACCAGTGGTATATAGGGAGAGACTGAAGTGTTTCTCATTAAGGTGAGAAGAGGCCATTGTCCCTTTTCAAACCCCTTCCTCCACAGAGCCAGCAAGCTTGTGTCATATCAGTGACTCCATCAACCTGGCTTACACAATTTGACCAACCTTGGAGATCCCCAGAGACCCCATCCCACACAACTTACAGGCCCACCCAAGCTGCTTTTCCATACGAATAGCTCATCTTGGCTTGTGCTTCATAACTTTGTAAATTCTATCAAGCAAGTAACAGCGGACCTCAGTGAGCCCCCAGGTCTGGCACTAGCAGCAGCCAACCTAGATTCACAGCTTGGCTTTGCCTAGAAAGCTCCAAGCCTAGCACCAGTAGCAGCCATCTCAGACTGCTTTAAGCTCAGGAAAGGTGACCCCAGGTAAAACACCATGTTTTGTCAGCTGTGGGCTGACGTTGGCCTCCATCACCCAGGGAATACCCTAGGGCCAGTGAAGCCAGTGGATAGCTACAGATCATGTTGGAGCACCACCACCCTGCCCCTGCACAGCTGATCCTCCATGGAGGGTGGAGGTTGGTAGTAAATGGTCACAGCCAATCCTTGCAGCTGACTGGCCTGGGTAAATCCCTTCCATTGATCTTCCAGCAGAAACCAAGGCTCAACCACAAAAGGAGGATACACTCAACACACACGAAAGGCGCATCTCGAATACCCAGCTTAGATGATAGGGGAGGCTGTGCCACTGGACCCTACTGTAGGTGCCACTGGGCACATACTACATTAGACCACTCTACCAAGCCCAGGAGATGTAGCAGCTCTACACAGTACATAAAGACAAACACAGGGAGGCTGCCACAATGAGGACACAATGAAACATGGCCCAAATGAAGGAACAGATCAAAATTCCAGAAAAAGAGCTAAACACAATGGAGATAAGCAACCTATCAGATACAGAGTTCAAAATATTGTTTAAAAGATGCTCAAGGAACTTAGTGAAGGCCTCAACAGCATAAAAAAGATCTAGTCACAAAAAATGAAGAATACACTAGTTGAAATAAAAAACAATTTATAGGGAAACAACAGCAGAGTAGATGAAGCTGATAATCAAATCAATCATTTGGAACACAAGCAAAAAAAAACAATCAAAACAACAAGAAGAAAAAAGAATTTTAAAAAGTCAGGATAGTATAAGCTGGGATGACTTTAAGAAGTCCAACATTCACATCATAGGGGTGCCAGAGCGAGAAGAGAAAGAGCAAAAGATTGAAAATCTATTTGAAAAAAATAATGAAAGAAAACTTTCTTAATTTGGTGAAGAAAATAAACAAAGTCCAGGAACCACAGAGATCCCCAAATAAGATGGATGCCAAGAGGTCCACTCCAAGACACATCATAATTAAAAAGCCAAAAGGTAAAGATAAAGAGAGAATCTTAAAAGTAGCAAGAGAAAAGCAGTTGGTTACCTACAGGGAAGTTCCCATAAGATTCTCAGCTGATTTCTCAAAACAAGCTCTGCAGGCTAGAAGGGATTGGCAAGAAATATTTGAAGTTATGAAAAGCAGGGACCTAGAGCCAAGACTGCTCTATCCAGTAAAGATATCATTTAGAACCAATGGGCAGATAAAGAGCTTCCGGGGGGGGGGAGGGGACAAAAACTAAAGGAGCTCATCATCACCAAACCATTATTATATAAAATGTTAAAAGGACATATTTAAGAAAAAGAAGATCAAAACTATGAACAATAAAATGACCAAAAATACAAAGCTATAAAGATTTGAATCTAAAAAAAAAAAAAGTAAACAAGAAGAACAGAGATACAGAGAGTAGATCATTGATATAGAGAGTTTTGATTGTTGCCATATGGGAGTGGGGTGTGGTGGAATGGGTGAAGAAGTGAGGGGACAAGAAGTGCAAATAGGTAGTTACAGAATAGCCATGGGGATGTAAAGTATAGTACAGGAAATGGAGTAGCCAAATAACTTATATTCATGGCCCATGGACACAGAATGGTGGAGTAATTGCCTGAGGTGGGGGGTAGAGTTCTGGGTGGAGAGGGACACAGGGGAAAAATTAGGAAAACTGTGATGGCACAATCAATAAAATATAACTTGAAAAAATTGTATAACTACTGATGCACTCAAGACACAGTATATTTTTAAGATTCCTCATTCATGATTTAGCCCCCCATTCTATTGGATTATTTCCATTTTTGCCTGATTTATAGTTGTTTATGTACATTTTTTATAAGCAGTAGATATGATTGCTCTGTCTAATGTATGTGCTAGTATAATACTGCTACATAGTCTGTACTTCCACTATTTTTATATGTCTTTTGATCAATAAAAGTTCTTAATTTTAATGTCCAATGTATCGATGTTTTATGCTATGATTGGTGGTTTAGTTAACCCTGTTCAAAAAATATTTACCTGACCCGAAGGCATCAAGACAGTCTATAGTACTACTTCTTAGAAGATTTACTGCTTGTCCTTTATAGTTAGATTTGCATTTACACAGAAATTTATTTTGGTGATCGTGTGAGAGCTATGCAAAATCTCTAGAATAGTCTTAGGATAGGCATGGGCTAGCTTTTATTTTATGAAGACCTCTCTGGCTGTTTTGTAGAAAATGGATAAAAGTTGAGGCAGGAAAAACATTTTGAATATTCTGCCTCAATATTTCAGGTGAGAAATGAGTATGGTTAGGATTTGGGTAATAGCAATGAAAATAGAGGGGAGTGGTCAGATTTAAGACATGTTTCCAAAGTTGACCTTCAGATTTTATAGACGGGAACTGTGAGAAAAAGAGAAATTAAGGATGTGTCCTTGGTTCTTGACTTGAGCAACTAGATGAGTGATAGTATTATTCAGTGTGATTGACTGAGCAGACAAAAAAAAAGAAAAAAGATTTGTAGGTCAATTGAAGAATTCTATTTCATTCAGATTAAGTTTAAGGTGACTCATCTAAGTGGAAATGAATGAATAAATGAACCAATGGACTTGTTCATGATAAATAAGACAGTGTCAGAATTAGAGCTCCTGGGTAATTTTACTGTGAGTTTAGGATTTTTACTCATTATTCAAAGCCAAAGAATATTCCATTGAACTCTAGTTTTAAAGTATTATATTGTAGAAAACAATATAAAGATCCTCTGGTCAAGTCATTTGGTTTATTTTATATACTAATTCCCCTGATGATTTATTGTATACTTCTATGTCAGATGTTTTGTAGGAAAAAAAATGCTTCTTTAGTTTTATTTAACCCAGTATATCTCAAATTTACTTTTCATAAGAAGTGCTCTCAAAGTCATACCTGTTAATATTCCACAATGCTAGTATTAATGTTCCATGGACTAACCTTTAGGAAAAGTGGGTCTTTAATTTACCATGTTAATGTGTCACACACACACACACACACACACCCTGGAGACTTTATTGCCTTACTGCAACACTCAAAAAACATGAACAAGTAAACATTATTTCTTGTTCAAATTTGTCTATATATGCAATCTTATGTGAGTGGAAAATGTCTTTTAATTGCCCTTTCTCAAGGGCGGTTCCCCCCATGTCAAAATAATTGAAAATTAAGAAGTTACAGAGTCATAATTAAATTGTCCCCTTTGAACCTTTGTTGACTGAAGCTGCATATTAACTACATCCCATTTGGACAGGCATAGCAAGAAATATACTGAACACCAGCTGCTACAAGATAACATGACAAGCTCTGACAGCTTCCTAATTACCTGAGTACTCAGTGTTTAATAACTCTTTAATACTGTAGCAATTCTCTTCTTTGCACATAAGTCAAAAGGTATACCTAATTTTCTATTTAATTGACATCTATATTGCTACTTTAAGAAGAATGCATATTCGCTCAGTATATTTAACTATTAATTTGTAACATTTTATTCATATGTGTGAAATAATTATACAAAGAAATTACATTATCAACTATCATATTAAGAACAGATAAATATAAAAACTAACTCCAAATGAGTTGAACCCCACCTTTTAAAAACAAACCCTTCTTTTGCCTCAAGATCTAACCCAGTTTGCATTTCATAACTATATATTCTTGCAAAATTTATTTTTCTCATCCGTAGAATGCAGAAAATAATAGTCATAAGATCAATGTTGTGAAGGGCAGGGGAAGAGGATTAGAGGCTAGGTGAAGGTGGTGTAGGGAGGGAAAATGGGGGACATCTGTAATATTGTCAACAATAAAAGTATTTTTTTTTTTAATGATGCATGTGAAAGGACTAGATCAGGATCTGGCCCAAACAGAATGTTGAAGGAATGTTAGCTCCATGTCAGTTTAAAGACTTTCAGATCTGCCAGTAATACAGGCTCATTATACGTATTCGTTCAATTGAAATAACATGTAACTCACATTGAAGTTTCCCTTACTACATTAGTAGAATAAGATATTTAGAATGAGAGTCATGAAACATGACCTAGAATTGGAAATGTAATATGAACAATCTAGAAGGTGCTTTTGAAAACAATGCTATACCTTTCACACAGAGTGTTTTTTACTTCCCTAGTGGGGTGCGAAGTCCTTTAACCTTGACAACAGGTCTGTGAGGTGAACAATATTTTTGATCCCACTACAACAACAACAACAACAACAATAACAAATTAGCCCTATAGACTCCAAGTAATATATCCAAGACCAAATAGCTAGTAAATGTTGGAGGTAGATTTTGTCCTAAGTCTGTGCCGGCAGAAACCATACTCTTAACCACTCTACATACTAACTGCTGTTGATAGAATATTCTGAAAATAAGTTATCGTATAAAAGAAGTAATGGAAGCAGAGAAGGATCTACATGTTCAGGTGATGCAAATTAACATCATATAGTCATTCTCCACAGAAGGAATCTGGATCACATTTATGGAATTTTAAAGTATTATAAATCAAAATATCATTTAGGGACACAAAACCATAAATCCCATAGACTAAATATTTCTATTTTTTCACATTTTTATTGTTATTCAAGTACAGTTGTCTCCATTTCCCTCCCACCACTCCCCTCCACCCCAGTAATCCCCACTTCCCACTCTTGATCCTACCCCTCTTTGGTTTTGTCCATATGTCCTTATGGTTGTTCCTGAAAGCCCTTCCCACTTCCCCCCCATTACCCCCTCTCACTTCCCCTCTGGTTACTGTCAGTTTGTTCTTAATTTCCATGACTCTGGTTATATTTTGCTTGCCTGTTTGTTTTGTTGATTAGGTTCCACTTATAGGTGAGATCATATGGTATTCGTCTTTCACCACCTGGCTTATTTCACTTAGCATGATACCCTCCAGTTCCATATATGCTGTCAAAAAGAGTAGGAGATCCTTCTTTCTTTCTGCTTCATAGTATTTTATTGTGTAAATGTACCATAGTTTTTTGATCCTTTCATTTACTGATTGGCACTTAGGCTGTTTCCAGCATTTGGCTATTGCAAACAATGCTGCTATGAGCATTGGGGTGCATAAGTTCTTTTGAATTGGTGCTCTGGGATTCTTAGGGTATAGTCCCAGCAGTGGAATTACTGGATCAACAGGCAGTTCCATTTTTAGTTTACTGAGGAAATTCCATACTGTTTTCCTCAGGGGCTGCACCAGTCTGCATTCCCACCAACAGTGCACTAGGGTTCCCTTTTCTCTACATCCTCTCCAACACTTGTTTGTTGCTTTGTTTATGATGGTCATTCTGACAGGTGTGAAGTGGTATCTCATTGTTGTTTTTGCATCTCCCTGATGGATAGTGATGCTGAGCATGTTTTCATATACACAGAATAAATATTTCTTAACCAGTAAACATGTTTGTTTAGAACATCCTGGGTCAATTGTCATGCAAGGAATAGCAAAACTAAAATGCATTTATTAACTTTAAAAGCTATTTTTCTAGTGGTGAGATAATATGGTGTCATGCATATAATATTTTTCTCATAAATATATGGGAGAGAGCTGTATAAATTAGATAATTTTAGTCTAATGCAGGCCAATTTGGACCATAGGTAAAATATAAGGTAACAAAGCCATTACTGAGGGAGGTGAATAAGCACAACTGAGGCATTTGCTGAAGGTGTTTTAAAAAAGATGGCTTTTACCTGCTTGGAATTAGAATAGGTTAGCTAATTCGACAGTTTAGCTACTTTTGTACACAAGAGGATGAGTACAGTATATACTAATCATTTGTTGCAAGGGAAATCAAGGAAGCCAGTCTGACTGAAGGTAAATCCACCAGGAAATGACACAAGAAGTCAAGTTCCCAGGATAAGGAAATTATACTTGATGGTAAAACAAGCTCTCTGAGATTCTGAAAAATTTGTATGATTTCTTTGGTTTTTAACTTTGTAAAGGTTCTAACAACAATTTCAACAAAATTTCAGGGAAATTTTCCTTTGAAATTTTGAGATGTTATTTCTGTATTGATGCAAACATGGTTTCAGTTTTCATCCATGTCATATACTCTCTCATTTTTATTTTTCTCTCTCATCCAAATCAACCTAGGCATCAGTTGTAGTTTTTTTCATGCACATTACATCAAAAGTTGTATATTCTAAACATTCAATTAAGCATATTTGAACCATATTTAGTTTACCTATGTATATATAGTTCATAGTAGCTGTGTGGACTTATTTAGTTGTGCCTACCTAGAGATTTAAGGAAAGACCAGACATCTGTCCTTACTTCCCTTACCATCTTCTCTATGGCTTTTTTTTCTCAGTATTCTTTTGCTCTTTTACCATCTATCTTCCAGAAATAGTTCAAAAATTTTTAGATTCTTATAAACATGTAGTTTGAGTAATATGTAAGAATTTGCATAATCTTTTGCTTTTCTCTTCATTCCCATCTTGTGAGAGCTCCTTAGAAAAAAAATAATTACTTTCTTATTCACATCCACAGGTTGGGTTAAAAGACATTTCATTGATTAACTCCCTTCCACTCCCTCATGAATTGCAAAAATCTGCATATTCAATCTTGCACATTTTTTAAGGTGTTAGTATAAAAAGATGACTTTTTAATGTCTTAGGTTTGTAATAACAACTATAACCTGATAGCTAGAAAAATCGACAGAAAGATTCACTTCTATGTACACCAAAGGTGCTTAACCCTTCCTAGTTGATTGGAGACTTTAACAGTGTACTAAAAGTTATAGATCCTCTGCCCAAGTAGAAATGATCATGCTGACAAATGGAGCAATAACACTAGGTGCTTCATGTAATTTCTGACATTCATCTGAGAACCTAGATTAAAACCCCCTGTGTAGATTACCCTTCAGTTACCTTGTGGAATGACTAGAGTGCAATAGTTCAGAGTATATACTCAGTATCAGGTGAACAAGAGCTCAAACCTCACTCTTGTCCCTTTCTGGATAGATGATCACAGGCGAACTGCACATTCCCAGTCTCATGGCTAATATTAGCAGGTCTCCATAAACACTAAATGAGATATTGCATATAATAGGACATGGCATGTAGCCTAGCACACAGGCTCAATCAATGTTTGCTATTACTCTCTTCATAAACCATTTGTATTTATTTAGTGGATTAGGCTTTTCAGGGGGAATGAAAGTGAAAGTAAAGAAGCTGATCATTGGAGACTTTTTGTGGAGGTGATGAATCCGAAGAGCAATTTCCAACTGTGGTGGGAAAAGCTGTTTTCATTTCAGTTTGAGACCGACCAAAGGACTGCTTCCTCCAGCCCTCTTATGAACAAGGTCAGGGAGAAAGGCAAACTTTGTCATGAAAGACAAAGAAGCAGAACTTGATAAAAACACAGGTCCTCTCTACAAAGCTATCAATTAAGATTTAGTATTTTTGTTCATTTGCAGTGAAATTCACTCAGAAGAACATTACCAAAACATACGGAGCAGTTAAGAAAAATGTTTCTGATTTGCTCCTGGCTTGGAGTTTCCCTTATTTTAGGGAATATTTCAGTATATCTGTAATTGTCAAAGTATGCAATAAATAATAATAAAAACAAATGTTAATATAGTATGCATGATTCTCTCAATGCTCGAGGAATTGTGGGATAATGTAATTCAGAGAAACATTACATAAAATAAGTGAAATGCAAGCCACATATATTTTAAATTTTCATGTAATCAAAACTTTAGAAGTTAAACAGTGAAATTAATTGATAGTTAATCCAGTATATCCAAAATATCATTTCAACCTGTACTTATTATAAAAATGTGTTAATGAGATTTTTATTTTCATACCAAGTCTTAAAATTCAGTGTGTCTATTATACTTACAATGCATTTATGTTCTGATGCTAATTTTTTTGAAGTTTTTAAATTATATTTTATTGATTATGCTATTACAGTTGTCCCATTTCTCCCCCATCATTCCCCTCCACCCTGCACACCCCCTCCCACCCACATTCCCCTCCTTTAGTTCATGTCCATGAGTCATAAGTTCTTTAGCTTCTACATTTCCCACACTATTCTTGCCCTCCCCCTGTCTATTTTCTACCCACCATCAATGCTACTTATTCTCTGTACCTTTTCTCCCTCCCTCCTCCTCCCACTCCCCTGTTGCAAACTCTCCATGTGATCTCCATTTCTGTGTTCCTGCTCCTGGTCTAGCTGTTTGCTTACTTTGCTTTTGTTTTAGGTCTGGTTATTAATATCTGTGAGTATGCTGTCTTTTTACTGTCCTATTTTTGATCTTCTTTTTCTTAGATAAGTCCCTTTAACATTTCATATAATAAGGGCTTGGTGATGATGAACTCCTTGAACTTGACCTTATCTGAGAAGCACTTTATCTTCCCTTCCATTCTAAATGACAGCTTTGCTGGATAGAGCAATCTTGGATGTAGGTCCTTGACTTTCATGACTTGGAATACTCATTTCCAGCCCCTTCTTGCCTAGAAGGTCTCCTTTGAGAAATCAGCTGACAGTCTGATGGGAATTCCTTTGTAGGTGACTGTCCCCTTATCTCTTGCTGCTTCTAGAATTCTCTTCTTCACTTTAATCTCGGCTAGTGTAATTATGATGTGCCTTGGTGTGTTCCTCCTTGGGTCCAACTTCTTTGGGACCTCTGAGCTTCCTGGACTTCCTGGAACTCTATTTCCTTTGCCAGATTGGGGAAGTTCTCCTTTATTATTTGTTCAGTTAAGTTTTCCACTTGTTACTCTTCCTCTTCCCCTTCTGGTACCCCTATAATTCGGATATTGGGACATTTCAAGATGTCCTGGAGTTTCCTAAGCCTCTCCTCATTTTTTTGAATTCTTGTTTCTTCACTCTTTTCTGTTTGGTTGTTTCTTTCTTCCTTCTGGTCCACTCCATTGATTTGAATCCCAGTTTTTCTCCCATCACTATTGGTTCCCTGTGCGTTTTTCTTCATTTCACTTATTGTAGCCTCCATTTGTTCCTCTAATTTGCGACAAAAATCAACCAATTCTGTGAGCTTCTTAATCACCAGAGCTTTGAATTGTGCTTCTGATAGGTTGGTTACCAGTGCTATGAGCTCTGCATCTGATAGGTTGACCACCTCCTGGTCACTCAGATGAATTAGCTCCAGGGCCTCAGTCTGTTCTCCCTTTTGAGCCATCCTTGGTTTTGTCTTTTTTGTTTTTGTCTGGTCACAGCTATTATGGAGTGAGGGGGGGGAGCCTTAGGCATTCAGCAGGGCAGGGTATACTAGTCGCTGGGTGGTGATGCTGGATGTGGGGGCAGGGTCCAAGAGGGAACAATTTCTCTTGCTCCTCCCTGTCTTGTGGATTCCAGTCCCTTCAGCCTCTTCCCCCTATCAAATCGGGCCCTTCAGATGCTGATTTCAGCATGGGTGGGCCTGAGCATGCTCCAGGACCCTGTGGGTCTCCCCAGTGAACTCTCCTGTGAGGCTGGGACTCCCTCCCAGCATCTCAGCCCCTACAAGTGTTTTCAATGGTTGCTTTTAGGCTTCACTTCCCAGCGCTGGGGCCCTGCATCATGCAGTCTGTCTCACTGCCTGTTTTCATCTGGTTTATCTGTGCACGAATGTGTGTCTGTGGTCCGCCACCTTGTGGGCCCCACCTGGCCTCCCCCACATTTGGCTGCCCTCTGTGTTCCTGGAGTGATTGCACACCCCAGACCTTCACCGGCTTATCCCGCCACAATCCAACTCTGCCAGCTGCAGACTTCACCCCTCTTACCGGTCTGGGTGAATCATTGTTGTCAGACTCCCGCACAATTCAATTTTCTCTCTGTCTTGGATGGGTTTTTGGGTTTTTTTTTTTTGGTTCTATATTTTTGTTGTCCTTAATCTTGGTTGTGAGAGGAGGCACAGCGTGTCCAGCTATGCCTCCATCATGGCTGGAAGTCCTGATGCTAAATTTTTTATGGTAAAAGTAAAATGCAGTTCTAACAAAACAATTAAATTGTGTCAATTTGTGTCATTAAATTATGTCAAATTGTCAGGAAAACTATTTCATATTATTTCCATTAAAATTTACATTTAAAATAAATAAAATTAAAAAATTTATTCCTGGGGATAGAGCTACCACATTTCAAGTTCACAATAGTGAGTGTGATTAGTGGCCATCACATTAGACAATCCAGGTTTATAAGAAAAAAATGTGAGTTTTGAGTTAGAAGCCCTAGGTTTGAATGCTATCTCTTCCATTATTTTTTGTGTCCTTATGCAACTCGTTTGCCTTCTCTGGGCCCCAATTTCCCCCTTTATTCAGGTCCCTTAGTTCATAAATTCATTGTGCAAGTTGAATGAGATGATGTAAGGGAAAGTTCTGTAAAATGAAATGTAAAGTATTAAATAAGGTATGTTTAATTTAATAATATGGAGAGAGTCAATCATTTACTGATTTGAATTAGGTCCCACATTTGTAGAGGCAGAATGATGTCATCTTTATTGCCACCAAAAACTATAAATCATAAAGTTAGGATTTAATGGGTTGGCACCTTCATAAGCCAATCTTTTCAATACTTTATGTTAGAAAAATCAATGCTTTGATCTTGATTAGAAGGTCTCAAACTGTATTTTTAAAATTAAGAAAAAACTAAGGATTTTGAAGATGAGATTAAGTGATAACATGAACATCATGGAAGGTGTATGTGTGTGTTTGAAAAAGATACACATCAAACTGTCAAGATTGTTTACTCCCACAGAGAGAGATGGAAAGAAGAAAAAGTTTCCCATTTTATTTCAAAGACTTCTTTAGTATTTCAGTTGTGAACAAAGAACATGAACTATTTTATAATAAAATTCATATATGTGAAAAAATTAACATCATACAAGGCTAAGGGCTCTGATTCTACATTGATTAAGAGATCCGATTAATTCTCTTTGGAAAATGAGCCTCATTATTGTTGTTCATGGGAGTTAATCCAGAGAACCAGCGAATTATAGCTACTCTACTTGATGTCACTGAACCCTACATGATCTTCATGCCCCCACACAAATCAGCACTGGCACTTTGGATCACCTGCCTTCATAAATTTTTGTTTGGGTTCATATTTGACATCCACATTTGCTGTTCCCACCTACAGTCTTTTAAAATATATAATATGTCTCTCCAAGTATATATTTTCTTGAATTTCAGTTGTAGCCTCTGTGGAGAATTATTGCCTCTTTGGTTTAATTGCTCCTAAAAGCCCCTAAATGAATTTCTGCTATATTTTTATATTCTTTATATAGACCCCATAATTCCCAATATTACCTCAGAATTTAATGAAAATTCTTGTAAGTGCTTTCATGCTAAACATTTACAAGAACATTGAATCAACTTTATGTACTCAGATTATTCTTGAAAAGAACACAAGGTAACAAGTAATTTTTAAAGGCTCATAAAGACATCTACTCAAAAAAATCTCCTGCACTGGCTTGCAGCCAACCCACTCTTATGTCTCTGTTGAAATGATGTGTCTGGATATAAACTCTTCTGATTCAGCATACAAACTGCTCACCTGTGTGCCTTTATATTAATATACCAAATAGTTATTGAAAGTTTAATGTCTTAGTTTGGGATGCTATAACAGAATTCTATAGAATGGGTGGCTTAAACAACAGAAACTTATTTTTCACAGTTCTGGAAGCTGGAAGTCTTCAGTCAGTATACCAGCATGGTCAAGTTCTAGGAGAAAGCCCTCTTCCTGCTTTGTAGATGGCTGTATTGTCATTGTATCCTCATGTGGCAGAAAACATTGAAGACAGTCATTTCTCTTATGTCTCTTCTTATAAGAGCACTTATCCCATTCATGAGGGCAGAACCCTCATGACCTAATTACCTTCCAGAAGTTACACCTGAATACCACCACATTGGGGATTTAGACTTCTATATATGAATTTAGAGGGAACACAAAGTTTCAGTCTACAGGAATTACCATAGATAGGCACTGGTAGGTGCTCAGGCTACAAAGATGAACAAAGAGACATGGCTGCTGCCCTTAGGGAGCTTGTTATCATTAGGAGCACTGTTCATCAAATAATGAAACAGAAAAATGTAACCATAGTAAGTAGTATGTAAAGATGAGGAAAGCAGTAATATTGAAAGATTTAGAGAGGAAATAACCTGATTTGAGAGGTCAGGAAGGCTATATTTTTTTTAATTTTTATTTTGTTCAAGTACAGTTGTCTCCATTTTCCTGCCACTACTTTCCCCCACCCCACCCATTCTCACCTCCCATCCTCAGTCCTACCTGCCTTTGGCTTTGTCCATGTGTCTTTTTTACATCTTCCTTATGACTTTTCCCCTTCTTCCCCCCATTATTTACTCTCTCATCTCTAGTTACTATCAATTTGTTCTTTATTTCAATGTCTCTGGTTATATTTTGCTTGCTTGTTTGTTTTGTTGATTAGCTTCTGCTTACACATAAAATCATATGGTATTTGTCTTTTGCCTCTGAGATTATTTCACTTAGCATAATACTCTCTAGTTCCATCCATACTATCATGAAGGGTAGGAGTACAGGAAGATTTCTTTGATTGAATTGAGATCCACAGTATGAAACATTGCTAACTAGGCCATAGGTGAGAGGAAGGTGGACATTCCAGGTAGAATAACATGTGCCAAAGCTCTGAGACAGAAAGTAACAGCATATTCAAAAAAGTCAAAGTGAGCCCATGTAGCTCAAGTGTAGAGAACAAGCAGAGTATAACACAGGGTGATACAGAAGGGATGGGCAGGAACCAGATCCTGCAGGACTTGGTAGGTTCTATCACAAATACTAATCTTTATTCTTAAGTCTTTAGTGTAACTCTAGTCTTATGTTTATTCTAATACCCATTCTAATAAGGTACTCCTTTTCATTAACTAAGGCTGTGCAAACTCAGACCTTTATTTTCTTTAAGAAAGCCAAGAATTAGTGTGGAACCTTCCCCTTAAGTCTTCAGAACAGTCATTCTCAATTTTGAATCTTCATCCTGAGCCCCTGTGAAATTTAAAACAAATTACATTGTAAGGCTTCCTTCCCTAATTCCTGAAAAATCTCATTCCATAGTTTCAGGGTGGGGCACAGTCATCTTAATGTTTTACACCTTCTGTTAGTCACTCTGATGAACAATAAAGTCTGGGAACTATGGCATTAGAAGTTCAGTTTTGTGTATTACCCTTTGATTATAGGTAATATCATCTTCAGTGGAATACATAATATTATCAGTGACTTTTGGAAATGATCTAATAGAGAAGAAAGCTTATAGAGAGATCTTACTCTCCTGATCTCAACAAGCTTTGTGATATTTTATTTTTTTTGAAGTTTTTGGATCTTCTGTATTAAGGATATTTCTATATATTCTTATCTCTTCCTTTGCTTTCCTCCTTGCAAAATTGTTATTCTTTGTTGTTTGGTGTTTCCATTTAATCCAAAACTTAATCAATTATCACAACAAGCAAAGTAAGTCCAGCATTTCAAATATTGATATATTTAACTTGGTTCTCATTCAATAAGAACTTACTATTATTCAAATACTTTCTTGCAATTAAAGTTGTTTACATTTTCTGAAACTTCAGAAGTAAGACAAAGATGTTTCTTCCCAGGCAAATCAGTTTGTTGGATCTGGAGATTTTTTTCCTGTCTTTCATGTGTTAGTCCTTTTCCATCTGTTAGACTAAGGTATCTGCTCTTGCTGTAGCCCTCCCTCCATTCCATGACAAAGAGTGAGACAAAAACACAATTATCACAGAAGTAACCTAAGGTGGACATGAATTCTAGCAGATACACTTAGATGCTTCTTGCAGGAATTTGAAATAAGATCCGACATATCTAACTAGTGAGAAGCCATGTAGAACTAGAACCAGAAAAGCTGTCAGTAGCCATGGACAAATATGGCATATGCTGACAAGTATTTGGGGAAAGGGAGGCCAAGTGAAGAAACAAAATGGAAGGACAGGAAGGAAGAAATTGGAGGAATTGCAGTAGTGATGGAAAATTCTGTAGCTTGAGTGGTGGAATGGAGAGAGAGAGAGAAAGAGAGAGACAGAGAGAGAGAGAAATACAACAAGGGAGGGAAAATGAGAGAAAAGGGGAGATGGAAAGAAAAAAGAAAAGAGAAGGAAGAGACACAGAGAAACACTGGGACAGAAGACATAATGATACAAAGAGAGAACTGTAAAAGAAGGATGGGGTGTACCAAAAGAACAGCGTAGACCACAATTGCTTTTACTCTGAAGACATCTCATCATGAATCCATCCAGCTTTCTTTCCTTATTTTCCTGAATTCTTTATTGGTTTGATATTTAGATCCCCATTTTTCTTACAGATATTAGTTACTATCTATTTTTTCTTACCTATTTTGTAGGAGACCGTTCTGCATGGCGTGGGAACAGCTCCCACTAAGAGATGCATAGGACCCACATCCACGGATAGGTTCTCCCATGGGGAATCAGGCCTGCACTGTGCCTGGACTGCTATGAGACTTGCTTTTGCCAAAACTCCCTCACCCTGAATTGAGACAGCAAGGGCTTACTATAACTTCCTCAAATCCATGCTAAACCTTGCAAAGACCAGTGTAAGGGTCCAACCACTTTTCCCTTTTCATTTGCAAATATCCTTCTTCTGTGATGTGATTAATGGCATCATCTTTTTTGTTGTCTGTAAAAGGTAACCACCTAAAGTGAACCTGTGCATGGTAAATGAGGACCATAATGTAATATGAGGAGAAACCCAAGAAAGGCCAGTCATGACAAGAGCCAAGGCTTTTGCTCTCCTTGAGAGAAAAGCCATGTTGTCCCTTTTCCTCCATAGGACTCAGTAGTCTGTGTGAATGTCTCGTTTCATCCATAACACAGCGGACACTGCAAGCCAGTGTCTGCATCAGCTGGCACCCGAACAGGGACTGATGGACCCTTGCCCTTCAGCTTTCACATAGCCTGAGTCTTCATTCTGAGTTTGCATCATTATTTCATTATTAGTTGTCTGTTTTGTTTACCTAACTCTGTAACTTCTGTTTGTTTTACTTTGCTTTGAAATAATACAAGGCTCGTGTAGTTGCAAAAACAGAGCAGCATTCCCACGTACCCCTGACCCAACTTCCCCCAAGATAATTTTATGCAAATAGCACAATTATTAAAACCAGAAAGGTGATATTGGTGAAATACTGTTAACTAAATTACAGACCTTATTTAGATGTGATCAATTTTTACAAGCACTCATTTATTTTTTTAGTGTATAGGTCAATGGAATTTTACCACACACATACATTCATGTAACCATCACAAAAATCTGTCATCTTTTTAAAATGTAATTCATTCAAGTGGTTAAAAAGCCAAAATACCATTAAAAGATACTCAATGAAACATTTAAACTATTACCCTACTCCACAATTCATCCTGTTCTCTGTCCCATAAAGAGTCTCTTTTACTATTTTCTTGTTTTTTCTTTCCACACATTCTTTTTCAAAATGCAAGCATCTTTAATATAAATATTTCTTTGTATCTTCCTCATATAAAAGTTAGTTCACTTTTGTAAACTATTCTGCCCCCTTGCTATTTTCACCTTATATATGTTGAAGATAATTTCATATCTTCACACGAAGTTTCTTGTTCCTTTTATAGGCACATAGTATTCCATTGTATAAATACTGCATCTTTAATTTACTTAAGCAACCTTTGAACAGCTTTCTATCTAAAAAAAAAAAAAAAAAGACAGTGCATGTTGCAAAACAAGAGTCTCGGGAAAGCTCCAGAGAACTTATCCAAATGTGCAGAGTAAACTGGGACAAATCTACCAGATGCAAGGATAAACTGGTCAGCTGGCTGAGAGCAGGAAATGTAACACAGAGGTACTGGCAAAGTATACTTCTGCACTGAAAGATAAAATTTCTTTTAAATCAATGACAACATCACCTGAACTATTTAAGCAAATGGGGTCCTAACAATTGAAAACCAGCATTGGGGATGCAACAAGCTCTTTGAGAATTGTCAGAAGTCTGTTAGATGACTGACAGTTCATGCTTATTTGGGAAAGCAAGAAAGACTACCTGTCTAGGCCAAGCTGAAAAAGAGATTATGTTTCAGAATGATAGGATTAATTAAATGTACATATTTTAGAGATATATTTTTAGTAAGTTTATTCAGCTTTATATTTTAGTACAGTTTATACCGGTCCATTTTTTGTTAATTACTCATTTTTATCTTACTATTTTTTCTTTTGTGATAAAATGTATTCAGAATTTATTTTATAATTTCTCTTGGAAAAATATATTCAACACAATCCTAAATCCATTTAAGATATTTTTGATGACCAATACCAAAGATTAGATGTTTTCTTTCATCCTAATTCAAAGGAAGAAATAAATATTCTTTGTTGGACTTCAAAAAAACAAGAAATACTTACATTAAACATTAACTCAATAAAACTACTAGGGACATAGGTGTTTACTCTCAGGCCGGCCCAATGATCTTTTTCTGCTTTAGAGATACCAAGTAGTCCCTAGAAAGGCAGTTAAGTTCAAAGAATATTTTTTGAGCATCTCTTGAGCCAGGTACCATGCATATGTCCAAGAGGGACTTTCCTACCCAATGCATCTCCTGATCTTTCCCATCAAAATTTATCATGATACCTGGATGTAGAACATTTCCAAATAATAGCTGACTACTCTGAAAAATGGATGGAGCCTATGTGCTGGTGGGGACATTGGCAGTAAGCTTTCCCAGCCCCTGTAAGGTATAAGATCACCTTTTCTCATTTTCTCTTTAGCTTTTAAAAGAAATCTGTTTTTATTGATTATTTACTTGTACCTATGACAATAAAAATATCGAGAGTATAGAGTTCCTGTCTTGTCCCACATCTGGGAAAAGTATCTGGCACATAGGAGTACTCTATAAACCCTTTTGAGTGAATGGACAGAGGTGGCAGTCTAGCCTATAGGAAAGACCACATGACCAGAAGCTAGGGAGACCTGAATTCCCATCTTTCCTTTGACATTTGCTAACTGTATAAACCAGCAGAGAAAATAATACTATCTAAGCTACAGTTTCTGCATCTATAACATGGGACGAATGATTCAGGCCCAAAACACAAGTTCTAGAGTCAGTAAGGTCTATGTGAGCCCCACTACCTACTAGCTGCATATAATCTTGGACAAACTACTTAAACCTCTGTACATCAGTTTTCTAATTTTTAAGGTGGGAAACTAGTAAGTCATAAGATTGTTGGGAGGAGTGCCTAATTTCTTCAGCATATGTAGCCAAATACCTGGTAGCTAGTAAATACTCAACACATTTTAGTCACTTCTATCACCAGTGTTATTATGAGAATCAAATAAGAGCTAGTGAAGGAAAGGACATTTGCTGTATAAAGAGCTACCTGGTAGATATTTCCAGATTTTAATGCTACACTTTTCAAAACACACATTTGTCTTCTATTAGAAGGCTTCTAGGAACCATGGTGTTTTTAACAAAATTCATAGGTTTAATAAACATCCTTCCAAATGCTGACCTCCTGATGAATTGAGATTTGGGGAAAAAGGACTTCTGATTGACACTAACATAATCTTTCAAAGTTAGCCATTTACTCTGTCTAAAGAGGAAATAAAGCAAATGGTCTAAATCTCTTGGTTATGGAAATTCTTGAGAAGAATTCAAAAATATGTCACAAATAGGCAAAGTTTTTATAGAAAGCTACTGGCTTGCTGACAAGTATCTAAAAATAGTTAAAGAACCAGAGTCCCCACCCCCTTATTAAAACATTTTTAAGAACAAAATAAGAGCATTTTATTTCTTTGTGTTACCCTAGAAATACAACCATTAGAATTTCAAATAGTAGGGCTGTACCCACAATATAGTGCTTGCTTAGCAAACATAGACATTACATTTGTGGAAAATCAAAGTGTACAGTAACAGTTTTACCCACAAAGAGTAAAGCAGAGCTGTTCAATATAATAGAAATCTGAAATTGGACATTTAAATGTGACAAAATGAAGGTTTCTAAAAGCATGTGGAAGTATTCTAAACATATTTTCTTCTTGCTGCCTACTAAAGCAGAAAGTATTCAATAACTGTGTGATTTAAATGATAGATGCATGATGTGAGCATATGTCAAGGAGTTTGCATTTAGAACAAGCTATCCAAAATTCAAATGCTGTGGCATTGTATTGATTAAAGCCCAAATCAACACAAGCAAATATCTAACCTAGTGAGAAATCTTTGAAGTTTTCTTTACATCTTAACTGAACTAAAAGTTCTTCCTGTTTATCATTTTATAATTCTATCATTGCTATTTTTTCAGTATGTAACTATTTCCTAAATGATATGAGTGAAGAGTAGGATGTGGACCTGCAGCATGCCCTGTGCTCCCTCCAGGCATCAAGATGTGCATGAAGTTTGAGGAAGATATCTTATTCTCAAGATTTGTACTAACAATGGAGTGATAATCACTCTTGTGTTACCCAGGAAGTGAGATGAACCTTGTATAACATAATGTTATTATGTTATACAAGGTTTTTTCAAACAGCTGCTGAAATATAATACAGAGTACTTACTTAAAGAAGTTGATGTATGATTTGGGAAGGCCACAGTTTTTAAATGAAGAACCAAGAAGATAAAAATTAATTTTGATGCTAATGAATTATTGGGTCAGTTCATAAGACAAAGTACAAGTGATGTCACTGGGGAGAAAGTTTGCCAAGGAAGTTTTATTTGTTTGGTTGCTTAGGTATTTTTATTTGTTGTGACTTTTGGCTGATCAAGGCAAAAGCCACTGGGGTATACCATATAACTACATAGTAGTGAATCCCCCATCATGTCTCATTTCATGCAAATTGGAGTAAAAATAAAATACGAAAGACTGTATTAGTTCCCCAGGACTGCCAAAGCAAAGTACCATTTTAACACAATAAAATTCCATTCTTTAATAGTTCTGGAGTCCAGAAGAATGAAATCAATATGTCACAGGGCCAATCTCTCTCCCTAAGACTCTGGGAAGAATTAATTCTTTCTCCTCTCTTCCTAGCTTCTGGTGGTGGCTATCTATTTTTGGTATTCCTTGGCTTGCAACTGCACACTCCAATCTCTGCCTCTTGTCATCATATGGAGTTTTTCTTGTGTGTCTGTTTCTTCTGATGTTTTCCTGTTTGTATAAAGACACCAGTGATATTGGGTTACAGCCCACCCCAATGATCTCATCTTAACTTGACTGTATCTGCAGAGATAGTATCTCCAAGGCAAGTCACATTTACAGGCACCAGGGTTTGGGACTTCAACGTATCTGGCAGGGAGTGTGGGAGAGAACAATTCAACCTATGATAAAGATGTAGGGAAAAAGAAAATTCCTTGAAAGAGTAATTTTCTAGAGGGAATAAATAGGTAATTTAGATCCCTTGGAATTATAGGAATATACTAGAGCAAATAATTTCAATGATTCTGGTGTGGGAAATCTGGTAAAGGTGTCAAAGACTTACATACTACCCATTTGTCTGAGCTTAGTTTTCAAACTTGCAGAATCAGTCTCTTTAAACTCAAACATTCAGTTGTGTGTGTATGTGTGTGTGTTTAAATTTACATGCTGTCAAAAGTATGTTTTGGCTGAACAGTTTAAATTTGGTATCATACAAATTAATTGTCTTGCCACTGGAAAGACCCATATCTCAGAAGAGCTATAGCTGGCCTCTGGGAACATATTATATGAAAACCTATCCCAACTACAGAGTTATTCGTTTCCAGTATCTGAACCAAGTTTCAGGCTTTCGTGGACCAGGTTGCCCAAGATAGTAGCTATGGCACCTGAGTTGCTGTTCTTAATGCTGAATCTTCACTATACAACAGAAGGCATTTTTCTTGAGTCCACATTTCAGTACCTGCCTTACCCCATGCTTCCCCATGAGACCAATTATGTCTTAATTCATATATTTTCAATTTTTTTCTGCCAAATATTTGCATGCATTTTTTTCTGTAAATATTTGGTGACATTTCAAGGCAGCATTATGTAGTGGTTAAGAACATGATCTTTGGAGCCAGCAAGGACTGCTCAAATGCCAGCTGAACCAAATGACTTTGGAAAGCTATTAAACTTCTATGGACTTCTGTTTCTTCATTTGTAAAGTGCTAATAATAACAGTGTAATTTGGATAATATATGCTAAAAATTTAATACATTGCCCAGCACATCACAATGTATCTAATCAACATTGCTAACATTAGCTATTGTTTCTCATCGCATATTTTCCAAGACAAAAAGTCCATTTTAAAATACAATGAGGAATGCAAATTGCTTAGTATATTTATTTGTATCTCATTACACAAAAGTTAAGAATTATTTGGGTTAGCTTGAGTAGAAAAAATTTTACAATTTTAGAATTCAGAATGAGAAAGAAAATGAAGTTTGGATAACTTCTCTAATACCTCATTGCCTAATGGAGTACTCTTGTAGGTAAGGTCATCTCCAGGTATATAAATACAGAACAGCTACAAATTTGACAGTTTCAGCAATATGATATTTGGATCAGTATTACATGCTACACTCAACAGTAACACCTAACAATATGACTAAATTTCTCACATTTACTGGATGTATGGCTTTGTCTAGTTGTCATTTATGGCTTTAATTGGAAATTTGCCTTTACTTTTTCTTGAAACAATTTTTGCATTTTCTGTTTTAAATTTATTATGTGATTCTTACTTTGCTTAGATGAGCAGGGCAATTTGAAGTATGCCCTGGACATTTTCCTTTATGTAGCAAATTAGTTTCATCCAGAGAATTTAAGAATTCTGTTGTTTCCCCAGGACTGGAAAGATGTAATGAGAGATGTGAGAAGTTAAGCATGAGGCTCGATTTAGGAATATGTAATGCGTAAGAAATAGCTTATCACTATACCAGAGACTCATAATTGCCCTTGCCAATGCATTGGTGTCTAATATGACTACGGTGGCCTTTAAGAATGTTCAAAAATATCTATTTTTAAGAGAAAGAACTAATTTTTAATATTAACAATGTTAAATAAATACATGCAATCCTTCCCCAAAACACCAACTAGGGTAATCAATTAGGTGATGTGAATGGAATATTCAATTCCTAATTGGAAAATGAGCTAAGTGAAATAAATCAGTCTGAGAAAAACAAATACCATATGATTTCATATGTGGAATCTAGTGAATGAAATAAACTAACAAAATGAGAACAGACTCATAGAACGGAGAACACACAGCTGACAAAGAGGAAGGGGGTTGGAGGCTAGATGAAAAATGAAAAAGTTGAAGGGAGCAAGCAAAAATAACAACAACAACAACTCAAAAACACAGACAACAGTATGGTGATTACCAAGGAAAAAGGGGATGGGGAAGGGGGGAAGTAGAAGAGGGTAAAGGAGGGACAAATGGTGACAGAAGGAGACTTGATCTAGGGTGGTGAACACACTATATAATGAGAATTCTACACCAGAAATATATATAATTTTATTAACCAAATTAATTTTTAGTTAATTTTATTAAGTAAAAATTAAAACAAATACATCTGTAACTAGTAGCAATTTTAAATGAAATAAATGTTGAGCATGCTTTTTTGAAAAAAAGGAAGGAAAATGAGTCTCAAAATGATAACATATTCAGGCTGAAAGCCTAGAATTTACAAACCCATGTTATTGTGTGAATCAGAGGCTCCAGGTGGGTTCATACCTAAGGTAATTGTCACACATACACTGTTCAATATCCAAAATTCCACCTTCTCTGTTGCATTCTGTTTTCATTAAAATGCTGCCACCCCTCAAGTAGCCATACTCTAGGTTTCTGCTCTTCTATTTTACCTTTTTAAAGAGGTGCTTACATTCATTTTGTAATAAAATATAAATACTTTTCCTTTTTTTTTTGTTTTTCCCCTATATTTCCTCCTACCTTTCCCAATGAAATTTCTATCTCTTGTACAGACCACATAAAATGGAGAATGTAGTAAGTATATGCCTTTATAACACTGCAGAAAATAAAAGCTTCTAATTTTCCAGACTGTTCATGAAACCCCATGATCTATTTTATAGTCAACAATTTCCAGTAACCCCCACAATGGCACAGAAAACTGGTCACTCCCATCAAGTGATTATATCAAGAGGATAATGCTCATTTATTTTGAAAATATGCTTCTCAACAACAGGAGAAACAAAGTGCTATAAGAGGGTAGTAAGTAGCCAGACCTACCTCTCTCTCTCTCTCTCTTCTGCAAGTAGAATGTAGAAAGTAGAATGCTCATTGAAAAGCATTCATTGCGCTAAAACAAAATCCATATTGAGTACCCTAGCTTACCTGGCTTTAATGATCTTATTCCTGACCACAGTTCTTATCTTTACCACTTGGCTTCCTCAGTCTCCTCCTGTCAAATCAGTCTCCTCCTGTTCCTAGAATGCCAACCTTGGTTCAGAGCCTTTGAATGTTCTCTGGAATGTTCTAAAATATTCTCTTCATAAATCTTCACATGGTTAATTCTTCCTCATCATTTATATATAAGCTAATGTAAGGTATCCCTTACCCCATACATCTGACTCCCTCAATCTTGTTTCATTGTCTTTATAGTACTTATCATTCTTTGAAGTTTTGTTAATTTTTTATTCATTTTTACCCACTTTAACATAAGTTCTGTGAAAGTGGGAAATGCATGTGGTCTACTATATTTACCATATATCCTTAGTCCAGGACACACCAAGCATACAGTTGGTGCTCAAGAAATATTTGTCAAATGTAGTAATGAATTTATATTTCAATAGTAAAGTAAGTAATCAGTCATAGTATGTACAAAAATACCTAGTATCTTGAAGAAGAAAAAAGAAATAAACTCTAATAATGATTGTCATTTACTGAACACCTACTGAAACCAAGGTATTATGCTGAAATTATCTCATTAAATTCTCATATCGACTCTGTGCCATAGCACTAATAAATAGCCAAGAGGGATTTGAACTTATGCTTATCTTACAACAAAACCATGTCATTAACCATCATGTACAAATGTGGAAAGAAACTCAGATTATATACAAAGGGACACTCAAAGACAAACTTACCTACATAGTACTTTTCCCTCTGGAAACCAGAAATGGTTGTTTGTGAATAAATGTTCCCTGAGAGACTTGCATCATTTATATTTTTTATTAGCAATGGCAGAAATCTCTTTAATCTGCTTGAGTGCAAAATATAAAACAAAATAAATAAATGTATCAGCCCACAAAATTGAACAGATTGAAGGGGTGGCTTTAAAGAAGTTTCATCTAATGCTCAAACGATGTCACCATGACCCAGTCTTTCCCTCAATTTCCACACTCCACTTCCTTGGTTTTAATGTGGCAGGTAGGTCATTCTGGCAGCTCTGGACATATGTATTCTCTTTTAGGTCAGCAGGAGGCAGGAGTTTGCTTCCCTAGTAGTCAAGGTTCCCGCCAGCTCACATGGCACATTTGTGCAAATTGGACAAAGGTACCCCTTTCTCAATGAAATTTCCAAGGTTTGTGTGTGATTTAGCAATAATAATTATTGGAACATAAAGCATTCTAAAAAGTAACACAAATAATACTATTGAAAATTACATAGTAGAAAAATGTAAATTTTTAATCACAAAAATTGTTAATCAAAAGATACTACCATGTATTAATTGGTATAAAACAATTACTTATCTTCCTTTCAGAAAAACAAAATATGATAGTTTCAAAGCTTATCTGTACCAACAATAAATCAATAGACTTCACCATCTTTCTAGTGAGAGTGGAAACTGTTATTTTTATTATAATTTTGGGAAGTCAAGTTCTTGACTAGTGAACAATACTGACTAACTGAAATATATCCTAAATATTTAAAAATAAAAGCATCTGGATTTTTTTATGTGAATTATTACAATGACTATTTCAGTATGGCTATGAGGGACATTCTAAATATTAGAAAACTATGTATAAATTTAGCTCCTCATGTACTAATGTCCCTTCAGTATCACATTCCTTACTATTGTATGTTCCTAGGTCAATTTCAAGCTTATACTTTATATTATCAGAGTAGTCAAGTTCATTGCAACTTTTCAAATTACATCTCATTTAACAATATCATAATTATTATGAACTTGTATTTTAAAGGTGATATAGTTAATGAAAAATGGAAAGTGTAAGAAGTATTTTTAAATTAATTCTGGAACATAAAAGGTATTTCATCATGTTCATATTTAAAATTAGTCTGATATTTTTTTATGCTGGAGAAGTCAGTGTTAATGCTAAAATATTTTACACTTATATACCTTTAATTGTATATATTTTAAAACATAATTTTATTCAAAATTATCCTTCAATGCTGATTTTCTTAGAACAAGAAAACCTTGCACCATTTGCCCCAAAATTTAATATAAATATATAAGTCACCTATGCAGGAGTTAACAAAGTTATGATAAAATAAGAAAAAATGTCAAAATAATGAAGATGTATCAATATGAATGGTACCCTCTCAGATCTAATCCCCTTTTTCTACTGTATACAACTACCCTGAAAAGACTGTAATAAAAGCCCCAATACCCGCACTACTTGACCCTAAATGGCTGGACATGTGTCCTTTGCCTAAATCAATCACTGTGGCTAGGTCATGAACTGTTCTGATGGGCATTGCCTCTACCCTAAAGGCTTGCGGTTAAAGTTAGTTTCAATAGAAGCCCATGGGGAGAGTGTAGGAAGGATCCACTTTAAGAAAGGGGTGTGAATATTATTAGCCTGCAGAAATCTCAAACATGACTTGCATGTTTGATTACAGAAATAAGAGAAATGTAGGAAGAAATCTGTTTTTCAACATTAAGCAACAGTATAATTTTCACTCCATTATGTCTGAGTATCCCTGAATAGTATTAAAATGACTCCAGTTTTATTTTTTATTTTTTAAGCTTTAAGGGCTTATTTAGTTTGGTGTTTGATTGTCTCTCCTGTGATAGCCTATGGAAGATCTTTCAGAAGAAACTCCACTTTATATATTTTTTAATTATTTTATTGTTGTTCAATTACAGTTGTCTGCATTCTTCCCCCCTCCCCACCACCCCAGCTAAACCCACTTCCCTCCCTTGCTTCCACACTCCCCCTTGGTTTTGTTCATGTCTCCTTCACAGTAGTTCCTGAAACCCTTACCCCCATTATCCTCTCTCCCCTCCCCTCTGGTTATTGGTAGATTGTTTGGCTTTATATTGAACATTTGGTCCAATTAGATAACAATCATTGACAGGTGGGTGAGTAGGCAAGTGCACATTTCTTCATAAAATTCAAATAGAACACCTGTTCCTATCCATGGAGAAGTTGATCATACGTTGAGGGCTGAGCTTTATTTGGATACTAATTCTAAAGGAAATTAATATCTGCCTTTTTGTAGCAAAGTCCCACTGCCAACATCTAGTCATTCCTGTCACTTCCTCAGTCCCCTACACTCTGGTTCTTCTGCTATTAATGTTCACAAACTGGTATCTGCCAATTCTTCCTACATCAAAACCACATATCATTGAATAAAATTAAAACATTTCACAAATGTTTCTTTTGATGGGATTCTTTTTTGAAGGAGAAATCATTACAGTACACACAAGTGCGGGGATGTGCGCACAAATAGTCACTACTTGTGATGGTGACTAGTCAACAAATGAAAGGCACTATTTCACTGATACTGGAATTGCATTCATAAGTGCATTTAGCAGGTGCTTTTACGTTTAAAATTAAAAGTTCTTTCAAATAGAACTTTCAAATGATGTATGATGAGAGAAAGTCAGCCTGGCCCTGAATCTTAATGATATAGGAAAAACTCCAGTACAGAAAAGATTGCAAATAATATTTAAAGGTCCATAGTTTGAAGGGTGTGCCTAAAACTTGACTTATTCTCGGGTCTCAAGATAGTTATATAGACCATGATGCTAATGATGACAGTGATGTACTAACATTGAATAAGAGAATAAATGTGTTATGTCATCAATTAGACATAAAAAGTTTTTCTCTGTTAAATAGGATTTTAAGAAGTAAAGAATCATTGATTATTCTTCCTCAAAATCATGAAAACCAGATTTTCTAACCATTTTTCTTAAAAAGGTTAATGTGGGAGAAAATACCAACATATGTCATTTATCAGCTCCACTGAGCAATTAGATTTTATGATTTCTGATTGGAAAGTGTAGACTAGAGAGCTGTAGAATTATAGAATTAAACCAAGTCAACAGAAAACTGCCAGAGACAAGTTTAAATGGTCACCAGATTGGTGAACACATCCTTGATTCTGTCCTGTTCAATCACTGAGATGAAAGACCACCATGCCCTCTGACACTAAGTTGAGAATGGTGAACCTGAGTCATCCTGCTCCATTGAGTTGTGTGTGGAAAGTATGTGAGTCTTACTGGCACAGGCAACTTGGTTTGCCTGGAAGACCTTCAGAATTCAATGGATGATGAACTCTCCTGCCTTAAGACCCTAATAATTTCTCCTGAAGACACATTACTCACTTCACTTTATTCTTCTCATGCCATGTGTGCACAATTCTAAAAATAAAAAAATTTACTAAACAAGTTTTTACATATAATTTTCAACTGTCATAGCATTTAACAGATCAAATCATTTTAAAGAACCAAAGCAAGTGCTTCATGTTGAAACAGCTGTAAGCACAGTATGCAAATTGTGTTTACTTGTAGCTTATGCTCCAGAGAAATAATCATTATATGACTGCTTTATTACTTACAGTACTTTTGAAATTTAATTTTTGTCAACATTGACAAATATCATCCATGTTAGTACTTAGACTGCTATATATGGAAAAGGCTAAACATATGCAGAGATCTCATGTTTGTGAGCTGATAATGTAGTTGACAAATAGATTTAACAATAGTTATTCATTGCTGAGCAGTTGACGAAATTCACCTGAGGTCTGCTCAGAGCGAGAGCAGGAAGTCAGAGGAATATGAATAAAGGAAGAAAGACATGGCTCTGGAAAGCAGTGCACATAATGAAGGCATGACAGAGGATGATTAATTATATTTCACAGCCAGATAATTCCCAGAGAACATGTGTGTATGATAAAGGCTTTCTAACCTTTCTGATTGTAATTAAAGGAGGGATTCACTAATCTAAGCTGAGCAAAGACTATTTTGTTCCATAACCGTACTAATAGATGTATAGAAATAATTTATTGTAAATATGCATTTTACTGATTGGCTTGTAAACTTGAGATAACTGAAGACTGGGATTGAGCATGTAGAGACCTTAGAAATTATCAAAATGGTCACATAAAATTATAGTGGCTTGGAAAATTTACCTGCCCTAAAATATCTCAACTTTTACCTTCAGGCTAAAATGAAAGGGAACTAATTCTTTACCAATATTGTTTTATGTTGTTTTACATTTAAAGCTTCCTTTATAACATTTGGGTTTTCACACTTTGTGTCTTTCAGGTTGCTAACTTGCAGTGGTCTGGACTTTTCTACTCTCTTTTTCTTGTAATTTTCTTTCAGACAAAAGAATGAAACAGGTCTAAAATACATATCACAAACCATAGGTTTTGTGAGGGGTTTGAATACATACTAAATCCACTAAATTCCCAGTTTTTCAACAAATATTTACTGACTACTTTGTACATGTCTGAAGCTACTCTAGGTATTGGTGAACTCAATGTCTGTAACAGTGCCTGGTACACTGTAGGTCTCAGTAAACATTTGGAATAAATCTGTGAAGTAGAACTACTAGTCTATATTTGAATTCAGTGGCATTAATTAGTTCTTGGTCTGCTTTCCTAAAATATGGAGAAAAAGTAGAGAACATAGATAATGAATTAATATTTAAGTGTTTTGATTAATGGAAAAATAGCCTTATACCTCCACTATTTCCTTCTTTATTTTTTTCAAACATATTGTGATGTGGTATGTACATGACAGAGTCAAATTAACATTTGAAATAAATGGTACCAGATAAGACATAAAATTAGTCAAATTAAAAGTACATTAATTGAAGAGTCAATAATTTGGTAATGAGTGGTGGAAGTGGGTGGCTATAAAGATGATTGTTGGAAAGTCAATTATTAGAAAAAAGGATTCCAATAATCTGTTGAAAAGATAGCTGTTTTCTGGATATAGTAGAGATATCATGTGTTTAGAGGTCCCATCTCTCATGCTAAATTGCTGGGAAATTTTATAGGGTTTCTTCTGCCTCAAGTGAAAGACTATAAATTGGTAGATTAGTGAGAGTGGTTTAGATTATGTTGCATTAACAGGCAACTCCTATGTTTCAGTTACCTCCCACAGCTCAGGTTTTTTTTTTTTTTTCTCAATTAGGTGACCTGTCAGTGGCCACTTCACTCTCAGTTGCTTCTCTCCCAAGACCCAGGCTAAGGGACCAACATCTATTAAGAAAATGGCCAGTCTGCAGTAGAGAGAAAGAGAACTGATAAACTGTGTGCTGGCTGTTAGAGTCTCTGTCGCCAAGTGACACACACATTTCTGCCTATGTTTCATTGGTAAAAGTAATTTACATGGTCGCTCCTGCACTTACTAGAGAGAGGATGTATACCCCTGTCAATGGGTGGGATACCCAATGATAAAAATTAAAATACTCAATAAGCTAGTGACTCAATCTAAATAACTGATTTTCATAATTTCTTACCAGTATACAGAAAATACAGGGTCTGCACAAATAACACCCCTTTTTATTACAAAACTTTTTATTATAAAATCATAACATATAAGTCTGTAACATAACAATATCATACTCAAGCATACCATATGGCGTTTTATGTGAAATGTTCAAATTAAAACTATAAATTATTACATCCATATAGTTACCCTACCAACCATACTTAAACAGTCCTTAGTCTGCCAGACCCTGTATCTTTAAAGGGATCTTGACAAACAGTGTCAGTGTGGGATGCCAAGGTAATAATGGTGAAGTTCCGAAGGATGGAGTGTGCTTTGTTTTGCTAACCACAAGGTCCCCGTGAATGTAGCACAGTACCTGGAATGTGTTTGATGCTCAGCAAATCTTTGTTGATTATAAGGTCAGCTACATTTGTGGGATTCAGTGCAAACTAGAAATGCAGGGCCTGTATTTAATAATAGGGGTAAAAGTTCCATTAGGGTTATAAAAGTATGAAATTTCTCTCTCTCTCTTTCTCTATCATGGTGTTTTTACTTGCTATCTAATGTCAAGCTTGCTCAGGCAGAGGGATTCTTGCTGGTGAATGCAAATTTGCATGTATGCAAGCTGCTTGGATCCTCTCTTTTCAGTCTTTTAATCTGACTTTATCTGACTGCTGAGGAACTGAAGCTGTTACAAAGAGTGACATGTTTGTGGTCACATGGCAGTATACTGGTACAGACTTGATAAAAATCGAACTTTCCTGACCATCTCTCTGATATAATTACATCTTTTGATTTCTTATGTTTTTCTTCCTCCTTGAAAGTTTACATAATTTGATTTTGGTTTCCAGTTTCCATTAGAAGTTGTAGGAGAGAATAAATGTTTTCTGAAACTGAGAAATTTGTTTTATGTGAAACTTAGTTCTCACATCTGAAGAATATCTCTTTCCTCATGATTACTAAAAATTTCTAAGGTAATCTGATCAAAGTAGGCTTATTTACCTAAGAATTCATTGAATTTAATTCTTCTGAATTATGTCCTCTTCAATAAAAAGGTGCCATGTAATTCACCTACTAATAAAAAGAGAGGGTCCTAATATTTAAATTCATAGCTAGAAATGAAATTTATAATGTGAATAAATGCCCACTCTTTAAAGGAATTACTCTAATACAGGTAACTCAGAGACAGCATTTTATTTGGACATTATTCTTTCTCCTCCTCCTCCCCTTTTATACTTGCTCATCCTTGGCAAATATATCCTTTTCACAGTGTACTTGAGGTATCCTGGGTCCCATTAGGCATGTTGAAACTAAAATTGTGGTTCATTTTAAGAACATATAACATAGTTAGGAAATTATTTAACCCCACGAAAAGATTTGATCCTTGGGTATTATTACTTCCATACTAGTACAATCCAGTAAATAGTTTATGATTTTTAAAGCTAAAAGTTGGATTAGTTCAACAAAACTAGCAAACAATAACAACCAACAATAACATAAATTAAATAGATAACTGTAAATCTCTGGAGCAATAATTCTCAGGTGTGTTATTTTGCCTCGCTCTCTCCTACACAGGGGACATTTGACAATGTCTAGAGAAATGGATGTCATGACTGAGCTGGAAGTGTTAGTGGCATCTCATGGACAGAGTCTAGGGATGAGGGAAGCATCCTATATTACAAAGGGCAGCACCCAATTCCAACAAACAGCCATCTGGCTCAAAGTGTTAAGACTGTGAGTTTGAGAAACCCTAACCTAGAGATCCATCCAATGCCTTCAGGAAGGTGGATAACTAATAAAAAAAAGCAGTCAAGTTTTGTCCAATGTTATCACATGGACATACATTGCTGGAGTCTATCCTTGTTACCAGTAAATATTTTGACTAAGTTAAATTCATTTTGGGGTTTGTCTCTCAGATAAAGAATTGTTTTTTTCACATCCCTTCCCCAAATTAATTCATCATGCTTGAAACAGCCTGAGAAATGTTTTTTTTCTTTATACTTCAAAAGACATGTTTCCATATTAGGATTAATCCTTCATTCTAGTTTAGTATTCCAAATAGGAAGGAACTAGTTAAGCCATAATTTGGATCTAATTTATCCTACTAAGCTATTTAAAGTCCTTATTATCATAAAAATAATTGGTATTTTCATAGTAACTTTGAAATGGTTGTTAGGTTTGATAAGTCAAGTAATAAGGATAGTATAAAACAGTGTTTCTTCTAAAGTGATGACTTTACATGGATACTTCCTGTCCAATTTGAATATATAGATATGTGTATATAAAAAAGAAACATAAATCCTTCAATGCTTACAATTTAATGGTAGGTTTGACCATTTGGGTTGAGGATGGAGGGTAATAACAGCCTTTTCTCTAGCCCCCCAAATTCCAAGTCAGTGAGAGAAATGCAAATGAAGATATAACAATAGTTTAGCTTTATTAATGATAAAGCCAAGTTGAGAACAGGCTTAGGTAAGTAGCCACAATCTGGTGTCTGTGTGTCTTTTCCTATTCATTGAACATGCCCACTGTGTGGGCCTGGTTGTTCTGCACTGCCCCCCAACCTGCAATCCATCATCACCCTCCCATTCTTCTGCTCTGTGGAGTGTGGCAGTCTGCAGCAGGCTGCATTTCCCTCGCTCCTATGCCAGCTGGGTTCAGATAATGATGTGCACCAAGGGCAGGTTGGAAGGTGATGGGGAAGGAGAAGCAGGTGTTCAGACAATGGTGTGCACTAAGGGCAAGTTGGAAGATGATTGGAAAAAAGAATTAGGGGCACTTCTCCCTGTCTGCCTCTCTAATGTCTTCTGCAGCAGTTCCATCCCCTCTGTGCTCCCAAATCCTGCTGCAGAGGCTGCCCTGGTTCCCTCTTCCACTGAGAGTCCCAGTGAAAGTGCCTCCTCCCAGCCTCCTTCTAACCCAGGGCCAGAGGTACCTTCTTGCTATTGCCAGTCCCCACCTCCTTTTTTAGCTTCACATCTCTGCTCTCACTTCTGTAACCAGTTTTCTGATGAACACCTGTTCTAAAGATTCTCATGCTAGCAGACACAAGAACTACGGGGGGGGGGGGTGCAGGGTGCCAGGGGCAGACATTTGAAAGGAGGAAGTGCCCACCTGAGAAGGGGCTGGAAGTGCTTCTGCTCCTTTCCACCCTTCCACCAGGCCTGCAGTTGGTTAACACCCCTCTTCCCATGGGGACTGGAAGAGAAGGTGCCAGGGAGGCACTGGAGAATTTACCCCATTTACCTCCTCCTGGAGGGTGGAGTAGAAGCTTGCACTCTGGAGGCAATAGAGGCCATGGTTACACGAATGGGCTACAGAACCATACAGTTGGGTTCAAACCTCTGACCTGACCTTTGCTGGTTGTGTTTTGTAGGCAAAGTCAATTACCCTTTCTTCACTCAAATCTAAATCTCTTTCTATAAAATGGGGGATGATAAAACCTACTTCATAGGATTATTATGATGTATATGTAGTCTCATACACAAAAGCTGTTAGAGCACTGCTCAACACATTGGAACCTATAATATTTGCTATTACTATTATCTTTCTTGGGCATCTTATAAAACAGGGATATAGTGGCACCTACTTCACAGGTTAGATGTGAGATTTAAAGGGATAAATCATGTAACTGGCACATAATAAGTGCTCGGAAAATTAGCTATTATTATTGAAACCTAATATGGCAGTGTCTTTCATCAATATTCCTCTTGATGGTGGAGAGAAAGAGGTAATTAAAAGTTAATAAATAAGCAAATTAAAATATTAAATACATATTAACCAAATATGCAGTACTTTTTGTCATTTCTTTTACTTTACAGGTATAAGAAATCAGCCTGGTTTAACTAACAATCATGAGTAAACAAAAGCCTATATGAAATCAAGATTGAAATAAAAAATGCTAGAGATACTTTAGGAAGCTTCAACCTTTCCAAGTATTCATCTAAGGGGAAGCCATTGTTGCTCTTATTTATCTATTGTCTCCTCTTTCCCTGACCTGGTGCCTTCTTCTCTAACTTACCCCCACCCATTATTTATCCACCTCCATGACCCCCTTTCACCATGCCTTCAAAGACTTATAACTTCTGCCCACCCACTCTAACCTCCAACTTGACCTCAAGGCCATTTTAAAGGACATAGCCAACTATAATCTTTAAGGTGTTCTGAAAGGCACTGAATATAAATAATCACTTTCTTCTCTCTGCAGTAACATCAGTCATAAGAGATATATTTCCATCTTAAAAGGAGTTCTTGGGCATTTCAACTATATCCATTTCCAATGGCAGAGAGATCCTTATCTACAGTGATGTATATACATCAGGATTGTTCTAGAGTCTCAGAGTACTTTATAAATAAAAACTAATTTTATCAATTATTAATTTGCAATTATTACAAAAATAATTTGTGATTATTAATTGGCAGGGGAAGCTATTTTTCTAATTTCATGGGTTTGGGATCATAAGTCAAAATTACCTATATAAGTTTAATTTTTCTATGACTTTATTGAAATTATTCACTGTTTGTTTCAAACTTTATAATATTGTTTTAATACAAAAATAATATTTTAACATATTTACTGATTAAATTACTTGAAGCTCAGTCTTTAAGTAAAGTTAATGCTTCATTAAGATTTCCTGTGGGAAGATGACCACGCAGTAGGAGAGGCAGATTCCACTTCCGCATACACACACAGGAGAAAAACCTAGCTGATCTACAGAAGAACAGAGCAAACAGCCAACAGTACCACAGCATATATGAAAATAGGAGATCAAAAACTGTAACAGACATTGGAAAACCAGATGGTAAGGAGAATTCTTCAGGACAATAAGAGCCCAGGGATCAGAGTGGAAACCAGGGCGGCTGACACCCCCGGGCCAGCGCTTGCTGGGTCTGCCACAGGACTGTAGGGAGAGAGCTGGGTCAACCACTTGCTTCCTGGCCAAATAAGAGTTGAGCAGCAATGGGAGAGATCTGGTTGCTTGAAGTCACAGAGAAAAAGTTAAGGTCTGAGTGACAAACACACTGTGGCTATGAGCACCCATGTATAGCCCTGGGTGGAGTGCATGCTGGAGCCCAGGTGACCAGAGGTGCCCGCAACCGGAGGAGGGGGCTTTGTGGAAGACCTGTAGCCCATGCTGGGAACCGGGAAGTGCAATGATCCGTGGGAGAACCAGAGCCCAGACATGTGAACCCAAGAAATGCACAAGATCTGTGGGAAACATGGAACTCATACCCATGAACTTATTTGGAGGAGTTACTTGGCTTGACCAATCAAAACTTATAGCTAGAGACAGAGTTTGAGCAAGAGTTAAATATCTGGCTGTAAGTAGCATATCCTTCCCATTACAACACACAGAGTCACTACCTCCAGGAAAATCAGTGTCAGTTGGGGTTTATAATCATATTCATAATTTCTGGGAAGAAATACTATTGCTTATATTAAAAAGTGTTTTGAAAAATAAAGCTTTCATACATTCCTCATGTAATTTTGCCCAGTATCTCACTTTAAAAATTGGCTTCAGTATAACCAGGGTTGTCTGCCCTAGTTCCAGGTGAACTAGATATGCCCCAGGGAGAGATGATGATGATATACTCCAGAAGAAATGAATCAGGGTTTAAGCAGCCACCTGTATAACACATTAGCTGCCACCTGCAGACCTACCCAGCTGTGTAAACTTCACTGGAATGAATAGATTCAAGTGGCCAGAACTTGGAAACAGGTTGAAGAGTTAGAAAATAGAAGCCAGCATAAATGCAAAAACAAACAAACAACAACAACAAAAAAAAAAACACAGAGGGGAGCTAGAAACCAAACTAAACAAAATAAAACACTGAGTTTCATAAAGAAAGGAAGCAACAGCATTTGAGTTAATCACAGGCCAGTGACATAATTTTCAGTCCAAAATGTATTGAATTGTCTGTCTGTGTATGTGTAACTAGGTAATTTGGGCCATCAAAAGTATTGTTTTTCAAGGCACAGATACCCATTGTTGAAGCTGAAAGTAAAGGGGAAGAATTGTCAACTGTCGGATAGAGGAGGTGAACCAAATAATACAAATATTTGTTTATTCCCTTAACCTTTGAGATCAGTTGGAATTCAGTTCTTGAAAAGTAATTCCCAAAAGCAGCATGAATAAGATAATGCTTAACAAATGCCAGTATTTTGTGAGTTTCCTGTGAAATGTTAGCCTTGATACACTCCACATGAACAACCCCCTGTATTGAGTTCTGGGATGGGAGGGGAAGCTGGATTGCAACCAGGGTAATTTTTATGTAAACATTTCAGATAAAATGTGTAAGAGGATACCAGAGAAGGGTACCTACATCTCCAAGACTACAGGAATTATTGTTTTCCTTTCCTCATTCTTAGTAACCGTCAGCTTCCCAGCTTAAATTTTGTATTTTTCTTAAAGAGCTTCCCCTACCCCAAATTATATAAGCATTAGCCTTCTCAAAGCCCAGAACTTCCTGGCAGTGCTGGCCCATGGCACAAATTTTGCTAGTCTAAAATAAAATAGAAAAAAATAAGAACAACTTAGAAACTTTTTCATAATGCTAAATGAATAATAGTGACTATAGCCTTATGGAACTTATTTGGCAGGAGGGAGAGAGAGTATTTCCTCACTATTCCTGCTAATAAATTCACTTTCTTTTAGGAATTATGGCTATAGGTAAATGATAGTGACTTAAAGAAACTACCCTCGCCTAATAAAAAATGTATTTAAAGATGCGATATTAATGCAGCCAAAGAGCACCAAGTAATATCAGGAACACCACAAGAATACCAAGAGTATCAGAAGTCAATAAAAGTTGGACTTTTGGCATGTCATAGAGAAAACAGCACTTCTTGTGGAAGTGGAAGGAATTGCAAAAAAAAAAAAAAAGTATAAGGAGGGGTGAATTATAGTACTTGGCTTATTAAGTATCTGGGAGAGGGTTCTTCACTTTGCTCTGGATTGGATGCTTTCAGAAAGTAGAAGTGATTCTATGATTGGGTATATTGACAACTTTTATAAGTAGGTGGGAGTAACAAAGGGGGGCTAAAGCAGTAATTAGTAAAGAAATAACAGTTACTCGGGCAAAAAGGAGTTTTAGATCATGTTCTTGTTTTAGTCTGTGCTCAGATATGATTAGAGTGGTCTCTTTTTTCTTTCTCTTCAACATGGTCACAGAGTAGCCTTAGCTAGCGTTTGTTGGTGTTCTGTGAAACTGTTTATATACAACAGCAGAATATGAGACTCTAACTGTTAGAGCCAGATATGCTCCAAACTAACACCAGTACACCTGTCAGGGACCCTTTTCTCTTCTCTCTCTCTCTCCTCTCAATGTCACTACTATTCATGAGACCCAAATGTTTGGATAGCATTGCAACAAAGTATAGAGACCTAGTTTTACAAGACATGATTTTGAGTCCCTGTTTGTCGCTTACTAGATGTGTGACCCTAGGAAAAATCACTTAATTGCACCACATGTTAGTTTCATTAGTTGTAAGAGGGAGGTTGAGTTAAACAGTCATTCCTTGGAAAGCCCTGTGATTAATCTTGGCCCCCACATATTTCATGACGTTTGGGCTAGTTATTCCACCTGTTCCTCATCTTTAAACAGAGGAAAATATTAGTATCTATTTCTAAGGATTGCTGATGATTCAGTTAGGCAAAATATGTAAAGATTGTACAGCAGTGCTTAGTATGGATTTATCTACTGGTACAATGGTGATTATGAAGATAACTATCATTTTGAAGATAACAATCATTATTAACTGTACACCTATTATGTTTCAAATGATGGGCTAGAAATCACAGAGAATTTCCCACTTGGAGTTGAGATGGCAGTGAGCTTTTTGATGAACCAATTGCAGATTTGAGTTCCATAGTTATATTAATCATATGTAAAAAGTGACATGTATTGATTTAGTTCTTCATCATTTTATTCAGTTCTCATAACCCTATGAGGCTCCAAAAGTGTCTTCAGATCTACCTATTTTGAATGAGGAAACTGAGTCTTGAGAAAGGTTAACTAATCTGCCTAATGACACATACCTTGTTAGTGATGAGGGAGAATTCAACCCAGATCCCAAACTCTCAATCTCTCCTCTGTGACTGGGGACCTACTATAAAAAGGGTTCACATATTTTTGATTAACTGTCATTTCAAATGTGCCCTGAATAACCTGCCTTAGTCTATGCCACTCCTTAGGTAAATGCCCTATCTACATAGCCAAAATCTGATGTTTGAAAGGATGTATACACTTTTATTTTTAATTATTTTTCTGAATTTCCTTTTTCTTTTTAAATTTTATTTTTAAATTATGGTTTCCACTCAATATTATTTTGTATTAATTTCAGGTGTGCAGCAGAGCAGTTAGACAATCATGTACTTTACAAAGTGTTCTCCCCAATATTTCCATTAACCACCTATCACTGTACATAGTTATTATAGTGCTATTGACTATATTCTTTATGATGTACTTTATATCTTTGTGATTATTTTGTAACTACCAATTTGTATTTCCTAATAACTTCATTTTTTCACCCAGTCACCCAAATCTCTCTCCCTCTGGCTACCATCAGTCTGTTCTCTGGATATGAGTCTGTTTTAATTTCATTTGTTCATCTATTTTTTCTTTTAGATCCCACATATAAGTAGAACCACAGGATATTTTTATGTCTCTGATTGGCTTATTTTTCTTAGTGTAATACAATCTACATCCAACCCATACTATCACAAATGGTAGGCTTTCATTCTTTTTTATAACTGAGTAATACCCACTTGTATATTTATGAACAATTCAATTGCTTCTATACCTTGACTATTATAAATAAGAATGCAATGAACATAGGGGTGCATATACTCTTTCAAAGTATTTCAGGTTCCTTCTGATATATAACCAGAAGTGGAATGATTGGGTCATAAGGCAGATACATTTTTAAGTTTTTGAGAGACCACCATATTGTTTTCCACACTGGCTACACCAATCTACATTCCCACCAACAATGCATTAAGGGTTCCCTTTTCTCCACATCCTCATCAACACTTGCTTATTAATTTATCAATGATAGCCTTTCTGACAGGTGTGAGATGGTATATATCTCACTGTGGTTTTAATTTGCATATTTCTGATGATTAATGATGTTGAGCATCTTTTCATATATCTATTGGCCAACTGTATGTTATCTTTGGAGAAATAAATGTCTAGTCAGGTCCTCTGCCTATTTTTTCAATGGATTTGTGTGTGTGTGTGTGTTGAGATACATGAGTTCATGAATTGTGGATATTAACCCATTTTTGGACATATCTTTAGAGAATATATGTTTCCATTTAGTAGGTTGTCTTTTTGTTTTGTTGATAATTTCCTTTGCTATGCAAAAAACTTTTAGTTTATAGTATTTCCATTTGTTTATTTCTGTTGTGGTTTCTATTATCTGAGGAGATATATTTAAAATTTGCTAAGATAAACTTCATAAATTTTAATGCCTGTGTCATCTTATGGGAAATTTATGGTTTCAAGTTTTATATATTTAATTTTTTAGTTCATTTTGAGTTTATCTTTTTAATTTTTTATTTTTATTAAATACTTTTGAATTTTATTGTTGTTCAAGTATAGTTTTATGCCTTTTCCCCCTACCCCTCCCCACCACCCCAGCCTTTCCCATCTCTCCTCCATGTTTCCACCCCCCTTGTTTTTGTCCATATATTCTTTATAGTTGTTCTTGTAAACCCTGCACCATTATCCCCTCCCCTCTGTTTACTGCCAGTTTGTTCTTAATTTCAAAGTCTTTGGTTATATTTTGCTTGCTTGATTGTTTTGCTCATTAGGTCCAGTTAAAGGTGAGAACATATGGTATTTGTCTTTCACTGCCTGGCTTATTTCACTTAGCATGATGCTCTCCAGTACCATCTATGCTATCAAAAATGGTAGTAGTTTCTTCTTTCTTTCAGCTGCATAGAATTCCATTGTGTAAATGTATAATAGTTTTTTGATCCATTCATTTACTGATGGGCACGTAGGTTGCTTCCAGCACTTGGCTATTGTAAATTGTGCTGCTATGAGTATTGGGGTGCATTGTGCTGCTGTTCCATTGGTCCGTGTTTCTATTCTTATGCCAGTACCAGGCTGTTTGGATTGGTGTTTCAGGATTCTTAGGATATAATCCTAGCAGTGGAATTTCTGGGTCAAAAGGCAGTTCCAGTTTTAGTTTCCTGAGGAAATTCCATACTCTTTTCCATAGTGGTGGCACCAGTATGCAATCCCAACCACAGTGCACTAGGGTTCCCTTTTCTCAAAACCTTTCAAACACTTGCTGTTTGTTGCTTTGTTTATAATTGCCATTCTGACCAGTGTGAAGTAGTATCTCATTGTAGTTTTAATTTTCTTCTCTCTGATGGCTAGTGATGCTGGGCATCTTTTCATGTGTCTCTGGACCCACTGTGTGTCCTCCTTGGAAAAATGTCTGTTCAGTCCTGTGTCCATTTTTTAATTGGGTTGCTTGTCTTCTTAGAGTGGAGTTGTGTGAGTTCCTTATATATTTTGGAGATCAAACCCTTGTCTGAGGTATCATTGGCAAATATGTTTTCCCTGTGGTTTAATCTCTTTTCATTTTAGTGCTGTTTTCTTTAGCTATACAGAAGCTTTCTGCTTTAATGAGATCCCATTTGTTTATTCTTTCCTTTATGTCCCTTGCTGTAGGGAATATATCAGTCAAAATATTGCTGCACGGAATATCTGAGGTTTTCCTGTCTATGTTCTCCTGAAGGACTTTTATGGTGTCACAACTTATATTTAAATCTTTTATCCACCTTGAATTTATTTTTGTGTATAGTGTACGTTGGTGATCAAATTTCATGTTTTGCATGCAGCTGTTCAGATTTCCCAACACCATTTGTTGATGAGGCTATGATTGCTCCATTTTATACTGCTGCCCTCGTTTATCAAATATTAATTGACCCTAGAGGTTGGGTTTATTTCTGGGCTCTCTATGCTGTTCCATTGATTCATGTGTCTGTTCTTATGCCAGTATCAGGCTCTTTTGATTATAGTGGCCTTGTAATACAGTTTGATATCAGGCATTGTGATCCCTCCTGCTTTGTTCTTCTTTCTCAAAATTGTTGAATCTATTCAGGGTTGTTTATGGCTCCATATACATTTTTGAAGTGTTTGTTCTACACCTGTGAAATATGTTATTGGTACTTCAACAGGGATTGCACTAAATCTATAAATTCCTTTGGGTAGTATGGACATTTTGATGATGTTAATTCTTCTGATCCATGAACATGGTATATGCTTCCATTTGTTTGTGTCTTCCTTGATTTCTTTCTTCAGTGTTGTGTAGTTTTCTGAGAGCAGGTCTTTTACCTCCTTGGTTAGGTTTATTCCTAGGTACTTTATTTTTCTTGTTGCTATATCAAGTGGGTTTTTTTTCCTGACTTCTGCTTTTGATGTTTCATTGTTGGTGCACAAAAATGAATTTGATTCCTGAATATTGACTTTGTATCCCACTGTTTTGGCAAATTCATTTATTGGGTTGAGCAATTTTTTGGCAAAGTCTATAGGGTTTCCTATGTACACTTTCATATCATCTGCAAACCATGACAGTTTTGTTTATTCTTTTCCAATTGAGATGTCTTTTATTTCCTTTTCTTGTCTGATTGCTGTGGCTAGCACTTCCAAAACTATGTTGAATAGAAGTGGTGAAAGTAGACAACCTTGTCTTTTTCCTGATCATAGTGGGGAAGTTTTTAGTTTTTGCCCATTGAGTATGATGTTTGTTGTAGGTCTCTCATATATTGCCTTTATTATGTTGAGGAATGCTCCCTCTATTCCCACTTTGCTGAGTGTTTTAATCATAAATGGGTGCTACACTTTATCAAATACTTGTTCTGCATCTATTGATATAATCATGTGATTTTTTTCTTTTCTTTTGTTTATGTGATGTATTACATTTATTGACCTTGCATCCCTGGGATGAGTGCCACTTAATCATGGTATATGATCTTTTTAAAGTAGTGTTGGATGCAGTTTGCCAATATTTTGTTGTGGATTTTAGCATCTATGTTCATTCACAATATTGGCCTGAAGTTCTCTTTCTTTCTTGTGTCTTCGGTTCATTTTGGGATTAGGACGATGCTGGCTTCATAAAAAGAATTTGGGAGATTTCTGTGTTCTTGAATTTTGGGGAATAGTCTGTGAAGGATAGGGGTTAGCTCTTCCTTAAATGCTCTGTACAATTTTCTTGTGAAACCATCTGGACCAGGGCTTTTTGTATTGGGAGTTTTTTGATTACTGTTTCAATTTCATCAGATGTTATTGGTCTGTTCAGGCTTTCTGCTTCTTCTTCGTTCAGTTTTAGAAGATTATATTTTTCTAGAAATTTGTCCATTTCACCTAGGCTTTCAAATTTCTTGGCATATAGTTCTTCATTGTAATTTCTTACCTTCCTTTGTATTTCTGTGGTATCAATTGTAATCTCTTCTCTTTCATTTCTGATTGTGCTTATTTGGGTCTTTTCTCTTTTTTTCTGGATTAGTCTGCATAAAGGCTTGTCGATTTTGTTCATCTTTTCAAACAACCAGCTCCTGGATTCTTAGAATTGTGCTTTTAGTGTCTATGTCATTTAATTCTGCTTTGATCTTGGTTATTTCCTTCTACTTGTTCTAGGCTGTCTTTGTTGTTATTCCTTGAGTTCTTGTAGGTATAGGGTTAGGTTGTTTGTTTGAACTGTTTTTATCTTTTTTTAGGTAGGCCTGTATCGCTATGAACTTCCGTCTCAGGACTGCCTTCACTGTGTCCCATAAGTTTTGGATCATTGTGATTTCATTTTCATTTATTTCCAGAAATTTTTTTTATTTCTTCCTTTATCTCATTCTTAACCAATTCATTGTTTAATAGCATGTTAATTAATCTCCATGAGTTTGGGTGTTTTTGAATTTTTTCCAGTGTCAAGCCCTTGTGCTTAGATAAAATGCTTTCTATGATTTCAATTTTCTTGAATTTGTTGAGAATTGTTCTGTGTCCTATCATGTGGTCCATCTTTGAAAATATTCCATGTGCATTTGAAAAGAATGTGTATTTTGCTTCTTTGGGATGAAAGGCTCTATATATATCAGTTAAGTCCATTTGATCTAAGACATTGTTCAATGTCATAATTTCTTTGTTGATATTTTGTCTGGAAGATCTATCCATTTTTGACAGTGCATTGTTAAAATCCCATACTATAATTGTGTGGCTGTCAATATCTTTCTTGAAGTCTTCCAAGACTTTCTTTATGTATTCCAGTGCTCCTATTTTGGGTGCATATATATTTACAGTGTTTTTGTCTTCTTGATGGATTCTTCCCTTTGGTATTATGAAGTGTCCTTCCGGTTCTCTTTTTATGGCTCTTTTTTTTTGAAGTCTGTTTTGCCTGATATGGTTATTGCTAACCCAGCTTTTTTTCTCCCTGTCTATTTGCTTGGCATATTTGTTTGCAGCCCTTCACTTTCAGTCTGTGTAGGTCTTTTGTTCTGCAGTGGGTGTTTTGTAGGCAGCATATGTGTGGGTTATGTTTTCTGATCCATTCAGGATAAGAAAGTCATAAGACTTTTGATTGGAGCACTTAATCCATTTATGCTTAAGGTTATTATTGATAGGTACTTATTCATTGTCATTTTTTCATACCTGTGTTCCTCTCACTCTCACACTCTTTTTCTTCCTTTTCTTAAAGCAGGCCCTTTCACATCTCTTGCAGAGCTGGTTTGGTGAAGGTATTATTTTTTCAGACTTCTTTTGTCTGGGAAACTCCTTTTTTGGCATTTCATTTTAATTGAGAGCCTTGCTGCATAGAGTTGTCCTGGTTGCAGTTCTTTGGTTTTCATTACTTGGAATATTTTTCACCATTCTCTTCTGGCCTGGAGTGTTTCCATTTAGAAGTCAGCTGCTAGTCTTATCTGCACTCCCTTGTATGTTACTTCCTATTTCTCCCTTGCTGCCTTTAGGATTCTCTCTTTGTCTTGGAATTTTGCCATTTTAATTATGAAGTTTCTTAAAGTGGGACTCTTTGTGATCCTCTTGATTGGGACTCTCTGTGTTTCCTGGATTTGTATGACTTTTTCTCTCATCAAATCAGGAAAATTTTCTGTTATTACTTTTTCAAACAGTTTTTCTATCCCTTGCTCTTCTTCTCCTTCTGCTATTGCTAGTATATGGATATCATTATGTTTCATGTTGTCTTGTAGCTCCCTTATTACCTCTTTGTTCTTTCTGAGTTTCTCTTCCTCTCTTTGCACATTCTGGGTGTTTTTTTCTACCTTGTCATCCGACTCGCTGATTCGACCCTTTGCTTCATCTAGTCTGCTTTTAATTCCTTCTAGTGTGATTTTTATTTCTGAGATTTTATTGTTCATTTTTCCTGTTTTTCTGTATAGTTTCTATTTCTTTTTTCATACTGTTGTAATTCTTACTCAGTTTCTTGTAGCTGTCTGAGAGTTCCTTGAACATCTTTGTAACCATTATTTTCAATTTTATATCTGATTGTTTGCTTACTTCCATTTCATTTAGCTCTTTTAGTGGGGAGTCTTCCATTCCTTTTGATTGCATGTTCTTTTTTTGTCTCCCCATTTTAGGTAACTCTTCTTGTTTGTTTCTGCACTTCATGATGTTTTGCTTTGCTAGCTATCTTAGTAGGGTGAACTTCTATGGTAGGGATTCTACAGGGTTCAGTGAGTGTGGTCTCTTTGATCTCCTTGTGTGGATGCTCTAGGGTTGCCCTGTCTTCTGTTTGTGTGGGCTCTCGTGTTGTACTTGAGTTTTTGTCTTTTACTCACTCTTTTGTTGGTGGTTTCTCTCCTCCAGCAGGTATACTGTTGTTCACAGCTCTCATTTATTTTTGTATGTGATCAGTGGAAGGGGGTAGGCAAAATGGATTAAGACAGTGGGAGAATATTTTGTAGTATTTAAAGTACCAGCAAGTAGAGAAGAGATAGGAGATTCTTTGGATAAGTATGGCATTAATTGTGATATGTCACCCAGCTAGCCCCTTTTTATAAAAGGTAAAAGAGAGATAAGGTGCTTGTTAGAGGGGAGGAGGATTGTGAGCTGAATCCAGAGAACAGAGCACTTGTGCAAGGTTAGATGATGAGGTATATAGAGAGTAAAGTATAGAAAGTAGGCATAGTGTGAGAGAGAATAGAGGTAACCACAACAATAGTAATGCCTAGGAATAAAGTGAACTGAGCTAAGATCAGGGAGGGTTGCTGTGTTGTATGTACCATTTTATGGAATAACAACTATTTACAATAGTACTGGATTAACAACAATATGGCAAGAAATATATGATTTGGATAACCAGAATAGAAAGTACCTGATCCAGAGTAGTATGTTTTTCGAACATGGGTGAAGTGAAAGGAGGAAAATTAAAATGCAATAAAGAGAGAATAAGGAAGATCAGTCAAACAATGCAATTAAACAGAGAAATAAAATGAGGAAACTAAACATAAGGGAGAGAAATAAGAAGAATACTAATAAAATAAATGTGGTAAAATAATGAAAAATAATAATAATATACATAAACAATAAAATGCCAGCTCTATGGGATAGCAAAGTGACATGTGTCTTAGTTTCTTAATTTTTGGTGTTAGCCTTGCACTTCCTCTTTGGATCTGTGTCTGGACCTTTTGTAACTCCACATCTTATTGTCTCACTTGGGGGAAGGAAAAAAAGAACAAGCTTCCTGCTGACTTTAAATCTGTTCAGTGGGTTCTGCTGGTCTTTCTGAATGCCACAGGAAGAAGGGAGCTAGGCTTTGCTTTTCTCCCTTCCTATGGTTTTGAGAGGATGGGGGCCAGGTCTGGGCTGCAATACTCACAGTTGCCCAGCCTCTGTCCCAGGTCCTCTGTGAGCTGCCAGGTTCAAATCAGCCACTCAGTCTCTGGGTGCGCAGCATGAGTCAATCTCAGGTGTGCGGTTTCACTTAGTCACTCAATCTCTTCAATTTATGCTTGAATGTAGGGTGGAGTAAAAGTAGGTTTACACTTGTGAATATGCAAAACACAAAGTTTATTATTGTATTATTTATTAATTATTGTATTATTTTCTATACAAACAACTGTATGGAAAATAATACAGTTGGTTCCATACAAACGTACATTTGCTCCACTCTGCATATTGTAAGAAGGTGGTCTAGCTTCACTTTTTTGAACATATCTATCCAATTTTCCCAACACCATTTATTTAATAGACTGTCTTTGCCCTATTATGTTGTTGCTTCCTTTGTTAAATATTAATTGACCATATAGGTGTAGGTTTATTTCTTGGCTCTTAATACTGTTTTACTGATCTCTATGTCTGTTCTTTATGCCAATAAAGAACAGACTGTTTTGATTACTGTAGCCTTGTAGTATAGTTAGACATCAGGTAACATGATTCCTCCAATTTTGTTCTTTGTCAAGTTTGATGTGGCTATTCAGGATCTTTATGGTTTCATATAAACTTTTTTGAATTATTTATTCTAGTTCAATGAAAAATAACAGTAACATTTTGATAGGAATTGTGTTGAATTTGTAGGTTGCTTTGGGAAGTATGGACATTTTAATAATGTTAATTCTTCCTATGCATGGAATGGTATATGCTCCCATTTATTTGTATCTTCTTCAGTTTCTTTCTCCAGTGTTTTATCATTTTCCCAAGTACAGGTGTTTTATCTCCTTGGTTAAAATTATTCCTAGGTAATGTTTTGGGGGCAATTGTAAATGGGATTGTTTTCTTTGAGTCTATTGTTACTTAACCTTTTTTTGTTTCGATTTGTAAGAAACTTTTTTCCATTCTTTTACTTTCAATCTGTGTATAGCATATATGTGAGTCTTTTGTGTGTGTGTGTGTATTTTATTTATTCATCTAACATATACCTTTTGTTTGGAGCCTTTCTCATGTACTTTTAAACTGATTAATGATAGGTTTGCATTTATTAACACTTTATTTTTTATAATTATATTCCCCTGTATATTTTTCTTATTATTATTCTTGTTTGTAAGTCCCTGCTTCACATCACTGACAATATTTTGGTGCCAATCCTTTCTGGCTTGAAATGTTTCTGTTCAGAAATCAGCTGACAGTCTTATGGTATCTCCCTTGTAGGTAGTCAACTGTCTTTCTCTTGCAGCTTTTAAGAGTCTCTCCTTGTCTTAAACATTTGTTATTTTTTAAATATTTTATTTATTTCTTTATATATTTTTAGAGAGGGGGAAGGGAGGGAGAAAGAGAGAGAGAAATATCATTGTGGGGTTACCTCTTGAGCACACCCCACCAGGGACCTGGCCTGTAACCTGGGTGTGTGCCCTGACTAGGAATCAAACCACTGATGATTTAGTTCACAGGCCAGAACTCCATCCACTGAGCCACACCATCCAGGGCATTTGCCATTTTAATTATGATGTGTCTTGGTATGGGCCTCTTTGGGTTCATCTTGCTTGTGACTCTCTGTGCTTTCGGGGCTTGTACATCTATTTCTTTTGCCAAGTTATGAATGTTTTCAGTCATAATTTCTTCAAATATGGTCTCAATCCCTTTTTCTCTCCCTCTCTTCTTTCTGTACCCCTATGATGCAGAAGTTGTTATACTCTATGTTGTCCCAGAAGTCCCCTAAACTGTTCTCATTTTTTATTTTATTTTCTTTTTTCTGTTTTGATTGGGTGTTTTCTGCTACTTTGTCTACCAAATTGCTGATTCAGTCCTCTGCTTCATCCAATCAGCTGTTGATTCCTTGTAGTGTATTCTTCATTTCAGATATAGTATCCTTCATTTTTGACTGGTTCTGTTTTTTATGTCTTTTTTAATTGTTACTCTCTCTTTGTTGAGTTTCTCACTGTGTTCATCCATTCTTTCCCTAAATTCCCTGAGCATCCTTATAACCATTGTTTTGAATTCAGTATCTGATAAATTGCTTGCCTCCATTTTATTTAGTTCTTTTTCTAGGATTACTCCTGTTCTTTTATTTGGTACATGTTTCTTTGTATCCCTATTTTGGCTGCCTCACTGTATTGTTTTCTGTAGTTAGTTAGACCTACTATGTTTTGGCACATCAGCCTACAGAGTCTACCCTTCATGGCCTTTGAAGGGGTTCTGTGGAGTTCAATGGCACAGTCTCTCTGATGAACTGAGCTTGGTGCTACAAAAATCTTCCTTGTGTGAGTTATGTGACCCCCCCCCCATTGTAGTTGAGTCTTGATTGCTGTTAGGTCATCCATGGGTTGACCCTCAGACTGCCTGACTATGAGGATTGACCCCTACTACTGTATGCGAGCTCCTGTGAGGGGCTGACTCTACAAAATGGAATTCACCCTAGCAGGGTCTGGTGCCTGCTGAGGTCTTCCTTTTGTATGTGCTAATTTGGGAGCTAATTGGGTCATGCTCTGATGTAGTTTGACCTTACCATTGAGTGTGTTGTTTCTGGGGCCTCCTGAGAGGGACTCTGGTGAGGATGAATGTTAAACACTGCTCTTGACTGGCCCCAGGCTATCTCTTGGAGGTTTGTGGCTGCTTCAGCTAGTCCTGAGTATGTGGGGGAGATGGAAAGCTATGCACACAGGCTGGTTTCCACCAGCATTGGATCCAGAGTTAGGTCAGCATAAGACCCAAGATACCCCCAGATCAGGCTTCACCTGCTAGCTGCCTGTTATGTTCAGTAACAGAAAGAGCCCCTGGTGGTATGCAAGCTGTGTGAGGTAGGTTCTCTGTGAGTCACTAGGTAGGGTTGAACAACTTTGAACAGTTTGATACAGATCCAAACAGCATCACTGCTGTGTCTGAGGCCACTCAGCAAAAGTCTTAGTATACACCAAAGCTGGCTATCACCAGCCTGTGGCTTGTGGACCACCTTTGCCACAGTGTGGTCTCAGGGAATTTTTAGAGTGAGGTTGGCAGAGTTTATCATGCTAAAAGTGACCAATATTTGCCTATGCAGAGGGAGGGTTTTGCATTAGGAACAGTGGTGCTAATAGAGTGTGCAAGGCAAAAATGACCCTTACCTTAAAGACACACAACTCAGTCTCTCTCTGTGTAGCTCTAAAACCCCCTGAGTCTGACTGGACCTCCTCAAGAGCCTTCTAAGAATGTCTGCATTATGGGCCCAGGTTAACCTCAGCAGATTCTTCCACAGGGTGTGAACTTGACAGGATAAGACCACAGAAATTCAGGAGGGTGGAGCTATTGAAGCTATCACCCCATGCTGATGCTTTATGGAAGGAAGTGCTTGGCCTAGGAAATATGGAATCTGTGGGAAGTGTGGGAGAGGGACTCAGCATAGTAACCTTGGTGGCTATCCCTTTAGCCCTCTCCCTGAAGCCACACAGCCAGTCTCTCAGTATGATTCCAGTCCACTCTGAGCTACTTTCCTTACAGTGTAGCCCAAAGTGAGTGGCCACAAATGAGATTTTGTGTACTGACCCTTTTAGAGGGTACCTAAGTTTCTAGTAGATTCCCATCTCTCCCTAGAAGACAGAATCTCTGCTGATTTTCATAGCCAGATGTTATGTGAACTCTTCTTTCAGGCTCTGATGTTCTTGGCTGCAGAGCCAAGCCCTGGGTTGAGACCTCTTGCTCCCCAGGGAAGACTGCCACATGTGGGTATAGGGCCAGCTGTTGTTACATCTCTGCCCTTCTTTTCAGTCTTGATGTGGCTTCTTTTGTAAATCCTTACTTACAAGACTTCTGTTCAGTTAGTTTTCAGTTAGTTATTCATGCTGACTACTCAACAATTTAGTTGTAATTCTGGTTTGGTCCTGGGAAGAGGTGAATGTAATTTCTATCTAGGTTGATACTATCTTGGATCTCTGACATATACACTTTTAATCATGATATATAAGTGTCTTCATGGTAGAAAAAAAGAAAAGTTAAATTTAAAGATCTCTTATTACTGGATACATACAATACCAGAGAAATTCATAAATATTGTCTGATTTAATCCTGATAAATCCGGGAAATGGATATGACCATCTCCTTTAGAAAACATGAAGAAATGGGGATTAAGAGATATTATGTGACAAATTCAAAACCTTAAGGGTTTGGACATCTTCAAATACAGAGTTCTAACTTCTGACTATAGATCATGTTGCTAAAACTGCTGCTTCTTTTAAGGTTGTTTGGTTATTAACAAGGTGGCTATCTCAGAAACTTTACGCCTACCATTTACAGATTTAGTAAGAAACAAATTTTACCAAAGTTTGAAACTAAGATGGATGTAAAACTAAGTAGAGGCAATACAAGATAAATATCATTTTTGTATTATACCTACCTGGGTTCAAGTATTGGTTTTGCCACTTATTAGCAACATAAAACTGGTCGAAAAGCTTAACATAAATATGGTTTAATTCTCTTGTCAGTAAAATGGAGATATGAATATCTCCATTTTGAACTATGAAGCTAGTTTATATCAATACTAACTTCATAGGCTTGTTGAGAAGATTAGGTGGGTTGATTTATATAAATCCATGGTACAATGCTAGGCATAAAATAAATATCACCAAAGTATGTTAGATTGGTGGTTATTATTGCTCTGTATACAGTTTTATATTATTTGTTTGCAATTAATTAAAATGCATGAGAACCTCCAACCTCACATTAATAATAGAAATTTTCATTGAAGAAGTCTTTCAAGTGAATTATGCCATTTAAATCAAGATTTAGGCTCCATAAGAAGAAATAAATAGACCAATATACCAACTAGATATCTTCCTAATCCTTGAGAATTATTACTATAGTTTTTTTATAATATGAGAAAATTTCAAATGGAAGCCTCTGGTATTGAAACAACTAATTGATTACAGGATTCTTAATCATTTAAATATGGTGTCTTTAAGGGAATATTTCCAAGGACATATCCATTGTTCATCTTAGCTGACATAGATTATGACCTATGAATCCACTGGTATAAAAAGATGTCACTCTTTGATGCTGCCTAGAATTTCATTTTTCTCATCTGGCTCAGCTAGAAATCTAGCCGCAACTTTTCTATTTTCTACATGTCTACAGTACTCATAAATCAGCTGGTTGGTGATCGACTGGGATTTTGTGTTACTCTCACAAAAACACTTCCATGTCTGGCCTGGGATGTGTGAAATGCTGAAATTACCAATTTCATAAAACTGCTTTTGATGTTTGAGTAAGATGTTATTTTTATTGAACATGGCAACTGCTGTCCCAGTTTCAGAAGGACAGTCTCTTCTTCTTGATGATCCTATTTAGTTCAGTTTTGTGTTTGGGGAATGTAGTTACTATACTTCTTTGAAGCCCCTTGAGCTCAAATTTGCTAAGTGTGCTAATCTAAACATTTTGGCTGTTTACTGAGAGGTATTATTAAGAAACTTGTGTGATTGCCCTGTGCACATTTGAATTTGGTGGATTACCACAAGTACTTTAGGGCATTTTCCAGGGACTTGCAAAAACCAGCAACCTAACATTGTACATGAACACGTTACCCAGTTTATATTGTGCTGTTTACTTTGGAGTTCATTCTGCCTGAGCATCAACTCACAGATAACTCTGGTTTCTGTATACTCTTTTCTTATTTCAGAGAATAAGTTATTTATATATAACGAATGTGTACATAGTCTTACAACTCCAAAGAGCAAAAAAAGAAAAGAAAATTGGACCAACAATTAGAGCTTAATGGTAGGAAAAAATGACACAGTAGCTAAGAGGGATTACAGAATTTAATGACATAAAAAACAAGTAGGAAGGCAAAAACAAAATGCAAGTTGGTTCCAAGCTACATGAAAAATGGAAAAGAAAAAAACATGACATAATCTTGTGATGTTGCTGAGCATGTATGCCCTTAGCCACTTCTTTCAAACCTTGTAGGAGTAGAACGTAGTTTTACTTATGACCACTCTTAAGTACTCTTCTACCATTTTTGGCACATCAGCCCCCAGAGTCTGCCCTTCATGGATAATCTGAACCAACAAGGCCATTCAAAGCAAGGTCTGTCACAGGATAAATCTGCTCTAGGTGGTGACAGTGAATGGTACCTTGGAAACTGACTTTAAAGCACAGGGAGACAGTTTTTGACTACCAGGTTTTTTTGCTTTATTCAAACAAAACTCCTATGTGTTTTCTGTTTTTGTTTTAAATGCCTTTGGTCTCATGTATTGGACATTTGCTCTCTACAAGCCCCAAGCACACATCTTCAGCACTAGCAGCAGCTAGTAACCCCTATGCTATTTTGGAAGAGTTTTACATGTGTAAAGTTGGAAATAAGAAAACTATGGACAGCCAGTGGCAATGGATTTATGATGATACTCTGGCCAAAGAGAAGGAGAAATAGCAGGTTCTCATCTCTAGTGAATTTAGAATTATGTAAACATGTTAATTTACCTGGTTTTGTGTTAAGTTTTTCATTAGTCTTGACTTTTTAAGTTAAAAGTGACAGAATCCCAATTTAAGTTTGCTTAAGCAAAATCAATAAATAGGTAAACACATGCACACAAAAACTCAAGTACTGAAGCATCATGAGTGTCTAGCTTCAGGGAAGCAGAATCCAGAGGCTCAAAAGATGTCAATAGATTATCTCTCCACTTTTCAGTTAGACTCCTGTATGGGTGTTGCCCTAATTCTTTTGGACTGCAACTGGCTTTATTAATACAGCATAAATAAAATGGACCAAAGTAGTTAATGGTACATCATCCTATGGCTCCAGATGTTAAAGAAGACTTTCTCAGCCAGTGTTCTTATAAGAAAAAAGAAATCTTCACCTTACACTCTGGTACCTTTGGGTCACATGCCATTCCCTAAAGCAATCCTTTTGATTCCATGATAGAGTCCTCATACTGATCAAGCTGACTTTGGTACCCATCACTGTGACTGGCAAGTGAGGCCAGCCTCACCTAACCTCATAAAATGCATTACTTTCTGAGAAGAGAACTATAGTAATCAAGTAAGGAAAGGGCTCTGAAGAGAGAAATACACCAGGTCTCCTCCGTATGTTTTCACTTTACCTTGTTTATACCTCATTTTGCTTTCAAATGCCTATAATAATAATGAACACTTACTGAGCTCTTACAATGCTTTGTCACATTTAATCTCCCAAACAATCCTATGAAACAAGATATATTATCATTATTCCCATTTTTACAACAGGAGATAAAAACTTGAAGAAATTAAGTAAATTACTTAAGGTGACACAACTGGGATTGGAATCAAGTGTAACTAACTTCTCAGCCTAACAACCTTGTTTTGATTGTTCATTTGTTTAGTTTAACTTTGGAGATTTTTTGGCTCTCAGTTATTTAACTGAAAAACTGCCTAATGGTCTTAGTCTAAGCAACTCTGGAACACATTTTGTGTTTTTAATAGTTAAATATGTTTTCCCTTACTAGATTTAACCCTTTGAAGACAGGGAATTTCATCTCACAGTTGGTTCCAAAAATGGTTCCATATCCAGAAGAATTTTCAACAGGTGCTCAGACAAAAACTTGAACAGAACATTCATAGCACAATTCACAATAGTCAAAAAATGGAAACAACCCAAATACTCATCAACTGATAAGTGTATAACAAAAGTGAATATGTCCATGCAATGAAATGTTATTCAACCAAAAAGGGAAATAAAGGGCTGATACATGCTACAAGGAACATATTAGAAAAAAACATTATGCTAAGTGAGAGAAGCTAGATACAAAGGCCGCATATGGTATTACATTTACAGAAAGTACTTAGAATAGGCAAATCCATATATAGCCAGAAAGTACACTACTGGTTGCTAGGGACTGCAGGGAGAGAAAACCAGAATGGCTACATAAATGGTACAGACTTTTGTTTTGTGAATTGGGAAATTGTTCTTGAACAAGATCATAGTGTTGGTTGTCCAATATTTTAAATGTGTTGAATGCCACTGATTGAACACTAAAGTAGCTAAACTAGTGAATTTTACCACAATAAAAAATGCTCAGCCTTTTACCTTTTACCCCCATTCCAGCAGAAAACTGTACTTGAACAACAGTAAAATAAAAAAATTAAAATTGAAATAAATGTTTAAGCATATAATAGGTACTCAGAAAACATGTGTTGAATACATAAATGAATGGATACTTGGAGGAAAACAGACTTAACTTTTTTAGTTATGGGTGAGTTGGTCACTAGGACTCTACTCACCTCTGTTGCAGAAAAATGTTGTTTGTGATAACCTGAAGCAAAAATTACTTGTTTTATACAAGGTAATTAGGAAGTTTGTAAGAGTAAGGCCATTTATGTGTTTTTCTCTCTTGATTCTTCAAGACAGGTATGGAAAACATTCATACCATTAGGTAGGTTTTGGTGCACTGCTGGTATGACAAATTTCACTTATTTCTTTGTTGCATTTGTCATATTTGTGAGACAGCTTTGGAACATATTACAGAAACTCCCTAAATAGAAAAAAATAATGATTATTAGTAAAACTCAATCTTTCAAATGGCTCTGTAATGGACAAATTACTTAAACATTTTATAAATTAGAATAGACTCTCAGCAGTTCTCAAACTTTAACCTGCATATAAATCACCTGGTGATCTTATCAGAACCTAATTAGAATCAGAACCTCTTAGTAGTTCTGTGAGGTAGACCCTGGCTTGTGGGGTCTGCCACATTGTGGATGTTTTTACAGTGCTGTGGCAAGGGCCCTTGTGGCTCTTAACTGCTCGACCCGTACCCATGAGTTTGTGGCAAATACTTAGGAGAGAGAGCAAGGCTCCTGCTCACTAAAGAAGGTACAGTTGCAAAGCTATTGCAAGAGAGGGTGACCTAGGAAGTAAACCCTTTTCCTCTGAAATCCAACACACCCTACAACTTTCCTGAAAAGCACTTGGAGATCATCAGCCCTTACCTGGGATGATGTGCACGTACTCCAACCAAGTTGGTGTGCTGTCTACAACAATGTCTTGTAGCCCTGGACCCCTGTTCAGGTGCCAGCTGATGCAGACCCCAGCTCGTGGGGTCTGCCACATTGTGGATGAGGCACAAGAAATTCACATGAACTTCCGAGTCCTGTGGAGGAAAAGGGACAACATGGCTTTTCCCTCAAGGGGAGAAAAAACCATGGTCCTTGTGGTGACCAGCCTTTATTGGATTTCTCAGCACATTACTTGATGGTCCTCATTTACTATGCACAGGTTCGCTTTGGGTGGTTACCTGTTACAGAAAACAAAGGAGCTGATGCTGGTAATCACATCACAGAAGAGGGTATTTGCAAATGAAAAGGGAAAAGTGGTTGAACGGGTTACACTCCATACTGAGGAGTTTTAGCATGGATTTTAGGAAGTTACAATAAACACTTGCTATCTCAATTCAGGGTGAGGGAGTTTTAGCAAAAGCAAGTTTTAAAGCAGCCTAGGTACAATGCAGGCCTGATTCCCCATTAGAGAAGCTATCCATGGGCGTGGGTCCTGTGGATCGGACCTTGCTTTCCACTGGGAGCTGGGCCCACACCATGCAGAATGGTCTCCTACAGCTCTGGGATGGGGTTTAAGATTCTGTATTTTTTCTCATTTTTAATTAATATGTATTTGACATATAATAGCATATTAGTTTCATCTGTACAACACTGTAACCTTTGTAAATGAGATTCTGCATTTTAATAACTTCTCAAGTGATACTGTTACCAAACAAAAGTGAGGCTTGGCTGCCTGCCATCTATGGGTAAATTCTGAAGACAAAGGTTGGTGCAGAAGGAAAGAGGTCTTTATTAAAAGTTTGCACAATTGAAGAGGATGGAGAATACCCCGATTCCAGGGCAAACTCTTCCACAAAACACAGATGAAACCCAATCATTGCCAGAATAAGAAACAGTGCCTAGAATTCCTGTTTCATCCTTATCTTTCCTTTAGAGCCCAAAGCTGCTAAGCAGATGGCTCTCCAGCTTCAGGCTCCTTCCCAGAGTATATATATGGGGCCACATTGCCATTGCCACACAACTTCTAGGATGTAGCTGATCCTTGCAAAGGCTCCAGACTGCCCATCTGCATCAGTGGGTCTCAGAGGAAAAAGAGGATGTGTTTTTCCCTTCCCTCCATTTTAACCTTCTAGCTGAAATTTTTGTGCACTCTGGTAGGGTTCCATACCCCCAGCCAATCCTGTCATTTTCCCTAGCTAGTCTAACAGGTCAGCACCTTCCCCTGCTGCCATGTTGACCTTTATAGTACGTGTGTGGCTGTGCCCCTTAGGACCAGAAGGGAGTAGGAGGGCTTTTCTCTCTGTCAGTCACTCTCACTGGCCTCAAGCAGACCCAGTGCAATCACTTCCTCCTGTACTGTGTTATCTGTAGGCATGTGCTGCACTAGCTTGGTTATCCAGGCAATACAATCCTGCCCCTGCTCAGGGCAGCTTCCTTCCTTAGCACTGCTTCTCCACTCCCACCAGCCGAGCCACTGGTATCAATACCAATACTGCTAGGTCATACACCACACTTTTGTGTTTTGCTGTAGAAAGAAATTAACTCTAAAATCCTAGGATTTGACCCTCATTTGTCTCTTTAGTCATGCCCTATGTCTCACACATGTTATACACTAAATGCAAGTTCAATGAGATACTCAGCTCTACAAGGAGGATAACCTACCTAAGGGACCTCTATCAATGGAGGACTATGATATCATAGCTGAACCACCATAGCTTAATCAAATTTCATCAGCCATAACTGGTCCATTGAATATACCTAACTTTAATGGGGTGAACATAATATTGAATGTAAACTGTAAGTGAAAAAATAAAATTAAAAAAGGGGGGTGAACATACCAGTTATTCACAAGTTTTATGAGAAGTGCATTTGCCTTCAGGCTTTAATTATGTGCTTTCTATTTATGAAAGAGTTCAGAGTGATATTTCTTTCTCCTCATAGGCTAAGCTAATAATTCTTATAAATTGATAGGAGTTTTAGAACTGAAAAAACTGTGAAAGTTATTTCCAGTTATTTATAATGGCATAAAAAGAAGATAATAACTTTTCTTTCCAGTTATTTTGGCCTCCACTCTGTGACTTTTTTCATAGCACCATTGCTCATTTCTCACTCTAAAATATGGCAAACTATAAATTGATTATCTGAACAGACCAACTTGTCCATACCTATGTTTAGTACATGCAATCATATAGAATTTTGTGTACAATTTAGTTTTGAAACAGTTGCAATAGGATGGAATTTAGATGCTGAATAAGTGAAATTTCCAGGCCATTCCAATAGTTTACGGGCACAATTGGGCCATTTTTTTCATTGGAGGAAATCCTTCAAAATTTAAGACATATGGGTTCACACGTACACATGTACAATGTTGTTAGAAAACACATAATCATATTCCAAATTTGAAAAAATCCATTAATACTAAAAATTACATGATAATAATGGATGGTACTAATAGCCAGAACAAACACCAAGTTGTCTTTGAATTATTTGCTCAAATAAAAATGCTCTTATAAAGGAAGAAAGTCAGATAATACATTGCTGGCAATGTAAGTAAGGTTTAGTTATGGAAAATATTTCTTAGTTGCTTTGTGAAAACTTTAATTGGTTAAAAATTCTTTGCAATTCCTGAATCAAGGCCTACTGTTTCAACACTTGTTCCTTGCTCCTCTTTTTCCTTAATATACTGAGTTGCAAAAGCAATGGATCATTAATGAAAGGGAGCATTGGAGCCAAGCAGACCTGGGCTTGAATCCCAGCATCACCATTTGCTGTGTGTGTGACCTTAAGTAAACCACTTAATCTTTCTGATCACCGGCTGTCTAATCTTAAAGAACGTAATACCTATTTTTCAGGGTGGGTGTTAGGATTAGAAAAATATGTATAAAACATTTAACAAAAGGTCTAGATTATTGAATGGATATTTTAAATGTTCACCATGGTTATTATAATCCTAGGTGGTCTGAGCTTTCAGCCTGAAGGTCTTAGCTTTGACACCCTGCTCTACCAGGGCATCACCTTTGATCTCTCATTTTCATTCTTTCAAGATTCTCCTATCTCATCTTCTTGCCATAATACTCACTTTCAGTGTATTTTTTTGTCCTGCAGAAACCTGGCTCAAGAATAGCCATATCTCCTTATTTTTTAAGAAAATTCAGAAATCTATTTATGTGAAATACCATACCTTCTGGCAATCACCAAATAAAACAAATCTCTGAGCCAGAGAAAACACATCTTTGGCCCACATATCACTGGTTTCTGACTTCCCATTAAGCTTATGTTAATATTCTTCAAAGTACGGTCCTCAAAATTATCTGCTTGACAATCACCTGATACAGTCATCACTCTAGACCACTGAACTCCAAACCACTAAGTCAGGAGGTCTGGCTGCTGGGGAGAATATGCATTTTAAGTAAGCTTTTTTGGTGATCGTATGCCCTCTAATGTTTGACAACATAGACTAGTTGAAGTACTAACTTTTGAATTTAATCATGAAATTGCATCTGGGAGATGTAGGGGTAGGATCATTGCAGCTTCCAATGATAATTGCCACTGTGTGAAGTAAGGTTTCCATCCACCTAAACTTTACATTTTTTACTATTTACCTATTTTTTCTCTTCCAACTATAAAAGAGTATTAGGGAATGTCTGAGATGAGTCCCAACAATTTCATTAATTCACTGAGGACCACACAGTTGAGTTTTTCTAATCACATGGGGAATTTCTGTCAAATTAGCCTACATTCAAATACAAAGTTTAATGTTCTTTGGCTTGGAGTTCATTTAATGATGTGGGTATTTGTTTTTGTTGTACAAACTTGTGTTGAAAACTATCCTCCCTGGTGAGCTCTGGGCTACCTGCTGTGAATTTTTAGTGTTTATTACTAGCAACATGTGGATAAAGCCATGCCTTAATTTTTACTTTTGTGATAGAACTCACCCACCAAATTTTACACAGTATTTTTGATATGGTCACTACCTTGGGGTGTTCAAAATAAGTTTCTGTTCCAAACCTCTATTTAATTACAGAGCAATTCTAAGGTCAGTATTGAATATGTTGCCACACCAGTGATTTTATTAGAAATTTCTGACTGTAATTGAAAAATATATTTTTCATTTTTCCATATTTAGTTAGTGCTTTTGTCAATTGTAAATGTTGAATAGATGTTATTTAATTAAAGTAATACTTATAGCTCTCATTTTTTATCTTTTATTATGTGCCAGATTCTAGGTCAAACGCATGGTAATTGGTCATTTTATGGTGGTTCTCAGTTCATCCTCACCAGAAACTTATGAAATACATATTATTGTCCTCTTTTTATAGATGACAAGTGGAGGCTAGAGGGGTTGTAAATAATTAATCTAGGATTCAAAACTTTGCTTCCTCATTCCAAAATCTGTACAAGGCTGATTTATATACACTGTCATAAAGAAAGGTTCAAATATCTTCTCCTACTGCTTAATATCTGACAACCATATTAATCAGCTACTGCTAGCATATTGCTGCATAACAAGTTATATTCAAATTCATGGAGTAAAAATAAAGTTATTGTTCACTGGTGGGTGGGCAAGTGCCTAGAGTTTGAATGATTTCAGCTAGGCTTGTCTGAGTTTAGATCCAGACCATAGGCTGGATTCAAGTCTGTGCATGTCTCTCTTTGCAGGGCTCAGGCTAAAGGATGGAGGCATCCTAGGGCATAGTTTTCTCATAGACAGGATCTAGAACAGAGGAGAAATACATAATTGCTTTTGAGCATTTGGACTAAGAAGAGACATACTATAGGTTCTACCTACTGTCCATATGGCCAAGACCGAAATCAGTGTGATGGGAAGTATGGAGAAGACTGTGAATCCTGGGAGAGCAGCAGGTGTGGAAAGAATCACAACATTGATTAAATACACCAAAAGAATCTTTCTTCTTTTTTTTTTTTCTCACTGTTGAAGACATGGGGTTGGATTCTAATGATCATAGCATTAAAAAAAACTGTATTTGTCAACAAAGTATAATTAAAGTTATTCTTTTATCATTTTAAAGCATTTTTACCACAGAACATTTAGTCATAAAGATAGAGAGAAGTGTATTATTAGAAATAGAGGCTCATTATATGTCATGATTACTTCTTAGAGATTATTATGACCATGTGAATGATAATGGCCAACCAAATATGAGAGAAAAAAGTAAGTTTAGAGTTTATTCATTCTTTGAAGGTATTATATATACTATAAGAAGAAAATATGAATTTTATGTATGAAAGAGGTATTTTATTGAAAGCTTTCTGATGCTTTAATTTGGTAGAGCTGTGACTTATACTCCTCTTGTTCTAATCAGAATCAAACTTGTGCAATATGTAGAGTTCTCCTTAAAAACTGTCAGTGCTTTTGAATATGAAGTCATCAACATTGTTCCTAATGAAGATTTTTAAGGAAACAAAACACCAATAATAATGATATGTTTACTTTTTTCCCTTGCAAACTATGACTGGTCTCACCTCTATTCAGTGGTGTAATAGTAAACTATCTCTCAAAAAAAAAAAGGCTTTGACTTGTAGTGTTTGCCAATTTCTATGGTGTAAATAATCCCACCATGGCTCTATCAATTTACCAATAGCTTTACAACCAGTTCACAAAATTCTGCTATAAACCAGCTCCCAGAAATCTCTCGTAATATGGACAGTACTATTTGTTCTATTGAGGAGTTTCTTATTTCTTTTATTCTAACTTCTCTGTCATATCTCTTGAGTTTGTTTTCACATACCAACAAAACGAGACATCAGGCTTAAGTTATTTTTAAAAACCACTATGAAAATATTGTGTTTAAAGCCTTGAAAACAAGCCACTGTTTTTGATGTACATGCAAATTACATATTCTACATTAGTAGATAATATAGAATTATAAGATATTACTGCATATCACCTGTTACATGTTTCTCATAGAATAAGAAAGAAACTAGTGTACTCTTTGAATTTAAATACCCAAGATTTAAGGGACCAAAAGAGGACATCTTCTTTCTACCTGCCACTTCCATCTGAGAGGGGCTACATGAAACCCAGGAAACTGACTCTGCTGATTACCTTAGGGAATGTGGTCAATGTGATATATGTCAATGACTTCTTGCTTTTTTTATGTGAATGGACTGGAATTGTGTGGAGAAAAATAGTCCCTCCTTTGCCATGTATTAAGCGAAACTAATTAAACAAGGTAAAGTTTTCCTTAGAATAGTTTCTCTATACTGCTCCTCTTCCATAGCCACTGCTCCTGACCCCAGAATTGAGTGGTGATCTAATAAGCTCTGTGCTCTATATCTATTCCTTTTCCATAAATTTCCCCTTGTGCAAAAATACGAGAGTTCGTTATTTACATCTTAGACACATTGAAGTCTTTGAACAATTTCTAGGGTTAACTGCATATCAGCTCTTTTCAGTTATTCATTTACTACTCGTTTATAGCATGCCATAGGCCCTGGGCCATATGTTGTGAAGGATGCAAAGTGAAATAAATCATTTGAAAAGTTATAACCTAAAGGATAAAACACAAATGTGACCTATATCCACACTTTCATAATATTAGTAGGAAAGTAATGGGTACATTGAGATTAGTGCTGTGGGTCTAAATCAAAGAAAACAGAGACTTCTTCAGTAGTGGTGCTTGGAGTCAGGAAAACCTTCCTGGAAGAAGGAGTAAATAATGAATAATATGTTAATATACAGAAGTTGGGAAAGAAGGGTATACTCTGTCAGAGTAGAAGGAGTCACAGAGGTAAAGGTCGAGAAATGAGAGACCAGAGTGTAACATAGAGAAATTTTGATTATTTGCTTCAGCTGGAGCTTAACAGGGGCAAGGAGAAGACATGAAATGAAAGTTTATCCTTGATAAAAAGGCCTTAAGTCCCAAGATGATTTGGGAATGAACAGCATTGGGAGTTGAAAGTTGAGTGAGGGTACATTTCAGGGGGACTTTTGCTAAAGAAAATGCATTATTAAATGGTTACCACCTTCTCCTAAGGCTAGTCAGATTTGGAGACTAGCTCAGCTATGGAAGGATGGAATGTCTCTACACTTTTTACCAATTCTTTTGAAAGCTGGAGGGGAGGGACAAAGAAATGACAACTGAACCTGGCAAAAATAAGATAAAGAGAATAAATCCACAAAATAATGCTGCCTCTGGCTTCCAAGTCCTTGGTAATAAATAATATGTCAGCAGAATTTGAGGTCCGAGCCATTTTGGAAGTGAACATAAGAAGGTACACTGTTTGTGGGAGTGCAGACTAGTACAACCACTATAGAAAATAGTGGAATTAATTTAAAAAATTAAAAATGGAATTGCCTTTTGACCCAACAATTCCATTGCTGGGAATATGCCCTAAGAATCCCGAAACACCAATTCAAAAGAACACATGTGCCCCTATGTTCAGAGCAGCACAATTTACAATAGCCAAGCATTGGAAATAGCCTTAAGTGCCCATCAGTAGATGAATGGATTAAAAACCGGTACATTTGCACAAAGTAATACAACACAGCAGAAAGAAAGAAGAAGGAATTCCTACTTTTTGCAACAGAATGAATGGAACTGGGGGCTCTTATACCAAGCGAAATAAGCTAGTCAGTGAAAGACAAATACCATATGATCTCACTTATAAAAGGAGTCTAATGAACAAAATAAACTAATAAGCAAAATAAAACCGGAGACATGCAAACATGGAATAGACTGACAGCTGACAGGGAGGAGTGGGGAGGGGGAATGGTGGAAAGAGGAGGAACAGATTAGTTAAATAACATGTATGAATGAATGACCCATAAATATGAACAATGGGGAGAGGATGAAATGTGGTAGTGGGGTGTGGACTGGGCAGAGAAAGGCAGAGGGGGAAAAACTGGGACAACTGTAATAGAATAAAGAAGAATTTAAAAAAAGAAGAAGATGCTAGAAATACTAAGGTTTGCCACCTCTGTGCAGAACAACAGAGTGGTTACCCTGTTGGTTTTTGTTTGTTTCTCTTTTCTGATCCTGCTGGGAACTGCTGAGAGCTTGTTACAGGGTCTTTAATTAGCTCCAAAGGCTGTGAACTTATTCATTCCTGCTTTGCTGAAGCAAGATGGAGCTAGTTAAACTCAGCTAAAACATTAAGTATCATTCAAATATTTTTTTCTCTTTTTCTAACTATAGAAATCATGTAGAAAATAAGATTTTCATGTCTTAATTGTGATTCTGGAAGTGTCCTTCATTCTCAGTATGCTTGAGATAACAAAGTAATTTTGAGCTGAATGTGATTGTCTCAGACAGTTACAATTCAAATATTTAATCTAAAGGGAAAATTCCCAGAGTGCTTCTGTCATCATTTCTCAGTTCTTTGGGGAATAAAATCCTCAACTTTACATGATCTGATATTATTCCTATTATTGGATTATTCTGTAGGCAAATATCCTTCAAGGGGCAAAGTCTACTTCCCTTGTGCTTAGTATGTTCAGTATCATGAAAGCCTAATCTAGCCTTTACAGTATGAGTTCACCACTACCTTGTAATCTGTGGAGAATTTGAAAACAATAATTCCACATTATAGAGTGCAGTCTTTAAGATTTAATAGTAGATTCTCCACACACTTCAAGCACCTTTTTCCTTTCAAGGGCTTTCTTTATTCATTGATCAAATTTCCAATAGGTTAGTTGTTTTAACAAAATGCTGTCAGTTGTGGGTGAGAATCTATAAACTGACCACCTAGAGAACAGCATGGAAGAAATTTACTTAGCAAGACTCTGGAGTCATTTTGAGCTTTCTCATTACTCATTAAGAAGAAAATGTCATAACTTAACTCTCTTCTCTAAATTGCTGGTATTTTCATGCATCTCCAATAAATAAATCTTACATTTGAAGCAGTTTTTCTGCAAGTGTAATCTTCAGACCACCAAGTATAAATCCCCTGGTGAGACTTCTAGGGATTCCCCAGCCTAACAAAACAGAGTTTGCGAGGATAGGGAACCAATAATTCACATTAAAAAAAGAACTCATGTGTTCTTATGCTCACACACTAAAGGTTGAGTCCCACTGACTTCTGTGCTTGGCAATTTCACTATTTAATTTTATCCTCTCAAGTACTATATATATATGGCAGTCTCCCCACATTTGTAGGTAAAAATAATGAGGCTAAGAGTGTTTAAATTCATGGTTCTCAAACTGTGTACTGAGGTATCCCTGGACACTACAGTAATCTTACAGAGTCCTGCAGGATATTTTAAATTTCTAGGAAGATACAATGATACTCAACATCTCTTGGACACTAAGCCAACCGCTAGCTCATGGTAGTTCAATTTCAAACTACATAATTTTTTGTAAATTTTGCTACATATTTTTGAGAATGTATTATCTTTATTTAGCTAGGTTTTTGGCATTTGCTGAGATTAAAAGCATGTACCATGAGAAAAACAATGTGGAACAAGAAATAAGAGTGATTGTGGCCAATCTGATAGCAATGTCTAAAAATTTGTGCAGCAATATTATTTTGAAATATTGTATAATAGCTACATATTTGTATTAATACACATTTACATAGTCATATCTTTATATATACATAAATATGTAAAATATTATTTTATTATATATAAAATATGACATTTTATACTATATTATCTTTCAGACTACACATATTTTCACATGGTTGTTATTAGAACATAATTATCTATTAATTTATTTGTACTAACTACCTAATAAATGGAAAGGTTAAGTACTCTTTGGGCCTAGCACACACTGTGAAGAAAATACTAAGATACTAAGGATGCCAGATGACCTGACAAAACTTAGGAACCTCTGGCTTAAGCCATGAATTTGTTGTAGTAAAATATAAACCCAAGTCTACCTGTCTCTATATGCTATGTCTATTCAACAAACCTTCTTGAATCATAATCTTTCCAAGGAATTCCTCAGTACAAGTGTGTGTGTGAGTCAGGTTGAATGTGACATACTTTTTAGATCTGATTCATTAGCATAAGAATTGTCATTTTACTACAAATAGTCAGATTCAAGCATATCAAGTAACCTTTATTCTAGCCCTGACTTTATCCCGAACTAGCTGTATGACTTGAGCAAGGTCACTTTGCCTCTCTGTGTTTCTAAGTTTTAGTCAAGTCTACCCTAGCTAATATCATAGATATGGAAGAAGGCAGAAATAAGTATCTATGCAGCCTTTAGCTAGCAGGCATTCTGCTATGTGTTTTATGTTGTTATTTCTATTTAATCTTCAAATATACCTGATTTAGGTTGTCTTCTCATAACTATTTCACAGATTTGTAAACTGAGATATAGGGAGGTGAGGGTAACACAGGCAATTCAAGAGTAAAACTTATGCTCTGAATCACTGACTAAAATAGTGATAAACTCAATTCTTTTCAGTTCTTAAAATAAAAAATAAAATCAAGTGCTCATCCATATTTAGAACTCAGAAGATTGGTGTCACACGGAGCTAATAAAATGTTAACCTTCACTAACAGTCTACATCCAAGGTCTGGAAGAGCCACCTTTTGGATCAGACAAACTGAGGACTCCTTGAGATACTGTATCTCCTGCTAAATCCCCATAGACCTGTCATCAATGCAGCAGGTCACAGCAAATTAACAGAAATTGGGCAACAGGGCCAGATAGAAGAAGAAATCTGAATCCAGGGCCTGCATAGCTCTCAACATTGCTCTCTCCATTATAGGTCAGTAAGAATATAGAGAGAGCGCTACTATTTTACAGAGAAGATTCCTCTGAATTGAGGAAAATAGAAGAGGAATGAACAGCGGTCAAGGTGTAGAAAGTCAGAGAAGAACGCAAGAAATCAGCAATACATTGACATGAACAGTAGAGTGGTTTGAGCTTGACAAGGAGACCCAGGAGATCATGTTTAATCATTTTGTTAAGGCATGGAGATATCATGTCTTTCAAGTTTTTGCTCTTGCCTGGAAAATACTCTTATAGCTAGAAAAACAAACAAACAAACAAACAAATACCTCAGCAAAAATGTGTTGTGTTTACCAGACAGTAATATAATTTTTTTAATGAAGATTCAGGAAAACTAACAGTACCTGTTGGAAATTTGTAGGAACTCGTGGGGAGGTAGGAAAGGGTGAGTCAGAAGACATACTGAGGATACTTGATAATGAAAGGTACATTTTCTTTCTTAAAGACAACATGAGAAAAACTGGCAAGAGAGAATCTTGTTAAGTTACATAACTAGCTCTACCAGCCAACCAAAATTCTGTTTACAATTTTTCTAGAAGGAATGACTGGCTGCTTAATTGCTGTTCTTTTAATACAGTTTCTCCGAGACCTTATTTGTTGCACATAATCATATCTGTCTAACGGAGAAGCTAAAATATTTAAAAGTACTAGAAAGTACTTCTAAAAGTTCTAGAGCAATGGGTGGCCCACCAAAATGAAATTAAGCTTTGTATTTCAGTATTCAGGCAAGGAATGTTTACCTGGCATTGTCCTCCGAGCCCCAGAATCTCCACCACCAAGTCACAAAGAGACCTCCCAGAATAAATATCTCCAAGGGACATTACTTGGATGGGGTATTTAAATTATGATTGTTATAAAAACAACACAAAAGTTGATTGAGAATGATTTCTAATTTTGACCATCGCTGTACATAGCACTTGATATGTAGTAAATAATTAAATGCCAAAGAAGCTTGCAGAGGTTTGAAGCCACAAACTAATTTGTACATGTTCAAAATTTCTGAACTACAGTTATTCTGTAGTCTTAAATGAGCTATACCAGTTTTCCAACATTTTTTCCATGAGAAACAATAAAATCTATATTTTTATTTTAAATAATATATTTATATGTATTGTTCATATTTATTTTATTGTACATATTATACTCACATTTTATCATATTATCAATAATTTATTATATGAATGGTATATTAATATATAATATAAAATAATATATATTACATATAATACATAGGGTCTGGCACAAATAATGCCCTTTTTTATTACAAAAACTTTTATTGCAAAATTGTACGCATGTGATTCTGTAACATAACAATATCACACTCAAGCACATCATGTGACATTTTAGGTGAAATGTTCAAGTTAAAACTATAAATTATTACACCCATATTATCACCCTACCACCCACACTCAAGCAGGTGTTAATTCTATTGGACCCTGTATATTATTATAAGGATTAATATTTATATCATATTGTGATATAATATAAATATAAATTTATCTATATTATTTAGTTATATATTTATATATTTTATAGGATGCTAGGGTAAAGTCGTGCACTTGGTAAAGACAGCTGGAGGACTAATGACATTTATGTCACCACATAAGATCTGTGTAATATAACTTCCTAAGTTCTGAGTTCAGGCTCAGAAAAAGAAATAAATAAAATAACTATAAACATTTTACTTTAAGTAGCCATGTACAGAAATGATTAGGCTATAGAAAAATGTAACCAATTCTGGTAAAAATCTCCAGATCTTCCTAAGAGGGAACTGGAGCAATCCCTTACCCAAGGAGGGTCTTTACATTGGTCCATCCTGTTTTCCCTACTGAGCTCTGGGACCTTATTCTCAACTCATACCATCTGTACTGAGGTATCCAATTCTTGAGTCATGGCTATTATTTATACAGCATATTCATATGGAATGTTCTTAGTGCTCACACTTTTGCAAAAAGGATGATCCTCACTGTCATATCTTTAAAAAAGGTTTTGCTCCTTTTAACATATTCTGCAAATACATGCTGCCACTTTACCCTTTCACTGGGGGACCTGAGTGGTGCCAGAGCGACAGCATTCATCCATGTCTCTCCTGCTCTCTCACTTTCCATCTACAGAGGCTGGGTGCTCTCCAGGCCTCAGAAGTTAGGGTTTTTGATTCTGCTCTTGTTTGCAGTAAACCTCACTGGCCTCTTCAGGCCCATGTTGGAAACGGTGCCCCCATGGTGCAGCACCACACTACTCTTGCATGACAGTTAACATTTCTCTATGAACAGGCTTGGTAGCCTTAATTTGTAATGGATCAGGCAGTAAATATGAAATGTGTCTGGAAAAAGTCCAGTCATTGTTAATATAACAAGAACAGTTTGCACAACAGTGATATAATCTGACAGCCAAGGAGAGTGGACTAGAATGTACAGGTGTGAACAATGACGACTTTACTGTAATAGTCAGTGGGGGCAGTAGATGCTGTTGAGGGAGCATGTGTACTGTGTAGTTTTTGTATTCAAAATGACTGAGCAAGTTGAGCAACAAATCTGCGTCAAATTTCGTATTAAGCTTGAACACATATAAAAACATTGGTATACAAATAGCAAGCTATATTTTAAAACTCCAGTGGGCCAAAGTAAGGATGGAAAGACTGCAGTTTGGAAGAATTTATATGTACTCAGCTGGTGATTAAATTGACTTTGTTTGATAGAGCATTACTTTAGAAGCTGTGCATATAATCTTTGATGTAGAAAAGCTGAGAATTAATATTTTGCACAAATTGGGAAAAATAAATGTTGAGTATTGTGTTATATATTATGAGAACTAGATGCTGTTTTTATTTAAGTATTTTACACCAGTGTTTGGAATTAAGTGATAAAGCAGACATTCTCAAAGTCTGGCCCCTAGACTATTTTCATCAGAATTACTGGGTGGGTGGAATGATCTCTAGGCCCACCAGATTTCCTGAACCAACCTTCCAGGATCTGCATTTGTAAAAGATTCCAAGGTATTTCTTTTGTGTTGTAGAATTTACATAACTCTTCCTTTAAGATAAGAATAAGAATCGCACTTTCTGTTTGTTTATTGAGTGTAATCTAATAAACAAAATAAACTAACAAACAAAATAGAACCACGTAAAAATGGAACAGACTGAAAGTGAACAGAGGGGAAGGGGAAGGGGATAATGGTAGAAAGGAGGGGAAGGGACTAGACAAAGAACATGAATGAATGACCCATGGATAGGGACAATGGTGTGGGACTTGACTGTGCTGGAGAAAGGAGTTGGGTAGAGGAGGGCAAAGGGGGAAGATTTTGGACAACTGTAATAGAATAACAATAAAAATAATTTAATAAAATATTAAATAAAACTTCTTTTGTAACAGAAAAGCATCAGGGTGCCTCTTCAGAAAAGAGTCAATTACAAATTAAGAACATTTCTTCCAGACACAATTAAGCACTGATGAAGAGGTTGCTTATCTGTGGTGGAAAGAACTCTGTGCTGGGTCTTCTAATAAGGCTGTTTAGCCTTAGAGCAGCCACTTAACCTCTCTGGCCTCAGTATACTAACCTCTGGGCAGAAATGAGGACACTGCTGCATGACCACAGAAACCCCATGTAGTGGGAATATTGACTTTAAAATTCTGGAAAAGAATTCCTTGCGGGAGCATATGGTGCCTGTCATATTTTGCTAGTAAGTTGGAAGGACATTATTCTTTCTTTTTTTTAAGATTTTTTAAAATTTATTTAGAGGGGAATGGAGAGAGAAAGAGAGGGAGAGAAACATCAATGCGTGGTTGCTTCTCACATGGCCCACACTGGGGACCCGGCCTGCAACCCAGGCATGTACCCTGACTGGGAATCGAACTGGCGACCCTTTGGTTCACAGCCTGAGCTCAATCCACTGAGCTACACCAGCCAGGGCACATTATTCTTTCTTAATGGATGGTTCACCTTTATATCAGTAGAGCAAGAGATTCTCACACTTGGCTGATCATCAATGCCATACAGGAGCTTTTAAATCTTGATGTCCAGGTTGTGCTCCAGATTTCTGGACCAGAGACCCAGGGCATCTGTATTTCTCATCACAGCTCCCCAGTTGTATGTAAAGTGCAGCAGAAGCTCTTTCATGACAGGAGTGAGCTGGGATGCTAAAAGACTGCTCCCTGAATAGTCTAATAGTTTGAGTCTAGGGTGGGTCTTGGGTTTATAAGCCATGAAAGTGATTATTGCAATAAGGTAAATTAAGGGTAACCCTACCCAGAGAATTGCTTAGTAGGTCAAGCAGATTTCAATGTAGAAAGAAGAACTCCCAAGAGTATTAAGGAATAAGGATTATACAATTGTGGGAGAAGCTGGAGAAGTGCAAGTCTGAAGGAGCTGGAAGATTTGGGGAAAGTCACTAGAAGCCCTCACGAAAGTCTGTTAAGGGTGGACTGGAGGCACTTGCATAGGGGATGGGTAGAAAGGTACTGCCACCACTACAGAGAATCCCAGGGAAGTCTGCCTCCCAGGGTCTGCTGGTGGGCCTTGTCACTGGATTCAGCAGGATCAGCAATTGGGAAGAATCCCTGGAGGCAGAACAGGAGAGAGTTAGGACAACCAGGAAACCATATTTGTCTTTGGCCACCTCCAGTAATGACAGCCTTAGAATCCCATTCATGCTTCGCTTCATCTCACCAGCTCTTACTCGGCCATAAAGTAGAGGAGAATCTGTAAGATGTAGTGCCATATTAGCCAAATTGATTCCGTTGCAAACTTGCACATTTGGAAAATCTGGATTTAAGAATCCTGTCCCCCAAGGATCATGCCTTTACACAATTCAGTCCTTGCATTATGCCAGTGGAGAGAAAAGCACAGGAATTAAGTCATTTACCCCTGGCTCTGGTTTTTCACTTGGCTGTAAGTCTCACCTGCTCTATGCAATGCACTTGAATACTTTGGTCCGTCTTTGGACAAACAGGAAGTGTGTAGCTCTTCTTTCTTAAATCACCTCCATCCCGTAAGAGTCACATTGTCAAGATGGGCTTATATGCCGGCATCTTTTTGTTTCATAAGCGAAGACACGCACATCCTATTTATCTTTTATAGGTGATCCTTGCCTTATCATTTTATGCTCTGATGCACAGTCATATGATGTGACCAGTGTGGCATGAACACTCTAGTAGTAATTCTTACATGATGATTTGAAAATTTCTTCATGCTTTAGTAGAACAGGTTTTCTGAACTAGGCTTGTGCATAAATACATTGCTTTGTATTCATAGCCGCTATTTGTTGCATAATATCGCTTTTCATGCAACAGCGACTACAAGGAAGTAGGGAGCATAAAAGAAAACTATAAATCAGGAAAAAGGCAGTAAAGAGAAAAAACAAGCCTGAGGGAGAGTGCAGGGGAGGAAGGCCAGTGGGCAAGAAGAGGAAGCATCTTCATTAATAGCAAAGTTACACAACATTTTGGTCACATATCTTAACTTATGTGATGAACTTCACAAATGAAATCTATAAAGCTTACTTTCTTCAGTTGTGGACTAAAAAACAGACAGTTCTGTTATATTTCTATAGTGAATCATCCATAGCCTGAGCAGTACAAAATGGAATTTCTAGACAAAACATGACAACTAATTCATATGACTTTGTGCAAAATGTTTTTAATCTCTGGGCCTCAGCTTCCTCATCATTAAATGTGGTCTTGGACTGGATTAGGTATGACATATTGATAGTCCATGGGCTGCATATGTATTAACTGACCCTCAAGTTTTGGCCAATTTTTAAAACTTCTTTAAAAACTAATCTCCAGACTTTAATTGAATTTTATTATTTTTTTTTTCAGGAGTATCCTTTGTCTATTCCAAGATCTAAACTAGGGTAACACTGTGCTTTTAGAACAGGCTAATTTTTAAAATTAAATTAATTGTCAATATTTAAAAAGGGAAAATTTTCACATAAAACACCTGAATTTCACACTTGCCTTGAAAACTCAGGACAAGAGTCCTGTGTGCACAGCTTGCTAATCTCAAACTGAGGCACCACTGGCCCTTAGACAGGGCTCTCTGCCCTCCAGTTAACACAGTCTTCCCTACTGTCAATTGTCACCCAGACAAAGGGGCCGAATGACAATAACCATTAGCTCACTTGGCACCTTTAATTGTAATAAACCAAGAGGCTATGGAACATTCATTATACTCATAATTCTATAAAAAAGTGAGAAATCCAAAACAAGTCAGCTGAAAGTACAGCATGTTTCCAGAAAATAATGGGGGCCCTGGCCAGGTAGCTAAGTTGGTTAGAGCATTGTCTTGATACACTAACATTGCAGGTTTGATCCCCAGTTAGGGCACATACAGGAATACAGGAATACAGGAATTAATCAATAAATACATATATAAGTGGGACAACAAACTGATATTTCTCTCTCCCCTTTCTCTCTCTCTTTCTCTCAAATCAATAAATAATTTTTAAAATAGGCAAGAACAATTTTGAGAGAATAGATACATTTAAATAACCAACTTGGCCTCTGTAGGTATTTTGCTTTGAAAATCCTGGGTAAAGAGCCATTTTTCCAGCTCCTTTCACTGTGCCGTTTGAAGAAGTGGTACTTGTGATCAGGCTAGGGTTCTGGGGAACATAATGTTCCTGCAGGCCAGCTCTATAATACTTTCTTTTTAAACCCTCTCTTACTAAATACAAGAGTTCTGAGCTCCAAGCCTTCAAACAATGTAGTACAATTCTTATGCTTTTTTTTTAGTTCCTAAAACTTGGGTCTTCAGAGGCGATATTGCAGTGCAGTTAAAACTGGGCTTTTTGCCCTGGCTGGTGTGGCTCAGTGGATTGAGTGCTGGCCTGCACACCTCCAAAAGGTCACTGATTTGATTCCCAGTCAGGGCACATGCATGAGTTGCAGGCCAGGTCCCTAGCCGGGAGCATGCGAAAGGCAGCTGATCTTTGTATCTGTCACACATTGATGTTTCTGTCCCTCTCTTTCTCCCTCTCTTCCTCTCTCTCTAAAAATAAATAGATAAATAATCTTTAAAAAACATATACTGCAATTAATATTAAAAACTATGGGCTTTGAATTCAAACTGCACAGTCTTAAATTACAGCTTCACCACTTCCAAAGACTATGACTTTGGTCAATGCACTCAACTTCCCTTTGTCTCAGTTCCTTTTTCTTAAAACTGAGCTAATAAATGGGACCTAGTATATAAGATTTCTCTAATAGTAAGTGTTTAGTACATGACAATGTCTATTACCATCAGTATATCATCACCATCACAGTACCTCCACTCTAGCCTCAGAAAACAAACAAACAAGCAAGCAAAAAACAATAAACTGAGGATCTGAATGTGGTAAAGGGTATTAGGGGATCTATTGCATGAAATTGATTGGGCATACTTTATGTGGTGCTGGGAGAAAATTAGACCAAATAAGTAAAAGAGGGAAACAAATGTTGGTTCAACGTAATGAAGATCTTTCTTACATCCAGAGACAGAAAATAATTTGAATGGGCTGTCAGGTAATGAGCTACCTGCCACTTACATTGTTGAAGCAAAGACTGAATGATTGTCCACTGGGTATACTGTACATCAGCTGTCCATAGTGGTAGCCATGAGGTATTTGTGAGTATTTAAATCTATTATTTAAAATTGAATAAAATTTAAAATTCAGCTCCTCAGCCACACTAGCTATACTTCAATTGCTAATAGCAATAACCATGAGTGGCTAGTGGCTACTCTATTGAGCATCACAGATGTAGAATGTTTCCATCATCACATAAATCATGGAACAGCACATTGGAAAGGGATGTTCTGCACTTTTTTTTTAAATCTGGTTACTTGGGAAAGTTTAGTTCAGAAAGCATGGAACCAGAATACTGAAGGAACTGAGATTCTGAGTGGTATAAAGTTTACTTACCATGGACTCCTGGATTTCACACTTATCCACAGCCCAAGGCAAAGCACTGTTTCTTACTCTCAGTTCCCCCTGATGCATAATTAAATCTTGCCCCAGAGGGTGGCTATGAGTGTAAATGAATAAAATTCAGGCTCAGTGTCTGGAACAAAGCAGCATATACATATGCGCAAGTCTATTCTTTAGTTGAAGGGAAAGATACATGTAGAGCCAGGGATCTCAGGTGCAGTGAAGCAGCCACTTTGTGTTACCCTTTGAAAGAGCAGGATCTTTCCAAAATCAATAGCTACCATAAGTGACCACTTAACTGTGTGCTGGGTTACAAACTCAATTCCTTGCACTTATTATCTCACTTAATTCCTGCCTCCATCCTGCAAGGAAGCTACTCATACTCTCCTCATACTGAGAAAAGTAAGGCTTAGAGAGATTATATCATCTACCCATGGTTGCAAAGGGCTGCATACAGAATTCAAATGTTGATTCTTTTGACTCATATGGATTGCAACTCATAACTCTTTATATATGGATTATTACATATGACAGATAGTATAATTCTTTAACAATTCATATGTAAAAACTGGCACGACTGGTATTTGGACCCAAGTCTCTCTAGTACCAAGTGTTTTACGACTGTGCTCTCAGTCTGCTCTCCTTATTTATAAGACCAGTAGCAAAATAGTTAAGGTTGACATCACAATGATACTGTAAACTCTTAGTAGACGAGAATTATAGCTATAACATTTGTTTCTTCATTGTCTCCCAGAACTGTGCAGGATGTAGAAAGATTAAATACCTATTTGCTTAGTTAAATGAAGGTAAATCTTCAAAAAGTATAATATGACCAAGAAATATTTTTTCAGCAACTGACTTCAGTGGACCTTTTTTATCTTCACAAAGCAAAGGAAGTGCTTGTTATGTACATGTTGTTTTTCATTTTAATTATTGTCAAGGCAGAAGAGGTCTATTTGTTCTTAGAAAGATAATGAGGAATATATATGTATGGAATGTGGATAACACTTGACTGATACAGAACCTGAAAGTATTTTAATTTTTAATTTTACTGTTCTTATTTGATTTATTTGAAAGCTATGATAAGGTTTGTTTACTTTTAGGCAATCTCCATCCCTTTTGTTGTGAAGATAGAGCTCCCTACACTAGTCAATGTGAGCGTCCCTGCTAAGCCAACCATGTAGAAAACTGAAATCAGCTAAATGATTGGCTAAAGGTGTGTTACTGAGACTGAACACCAGGTTAGAAAGTGGCTGTTGGTAGCTGCATTCTTTTCAAGCTTCCTGATTCTTGTTTGGTGGCAAAAGGCAGCCTGAGGCAGGATTGACCAGTTATTCTTATGTCCCTGCTGAAAATGTAAGTGTTCCTCCAGCTTGTGAATTCTCGAATGTATTCGTTCAGATTCCCCAAGAGTTATAAGATTCTCCATTTTACTTTAGATTTTATATCTTTGAAATTAAGGAGAGGATTTTTCTTTGGAAGATGATATGATATATCTAATTACAAAAGCTTCAAATATTACACAAGTTTACCTAGGCATATGTCACATGTTGGTTCCTGTGTTTCACTGTTTTTCTTTAAAGAAATATTATGGCATTTGTTAAATAGATTGTCTTATCTGCAGGTAGTTTTGGTGATATTTTCAGGGAGCCATTTGTCAACAAAGTTGTTTTTCTTACCATGGTCATAAATCTGAAAGTCAGTCATATCTGTCTTTGATCCTTCTGCCAGAATTATAATTAAGAGGTGTGTGCATTTTCAGATGTTTTCTATACTTACATAAATTCTATATATAGAATTTTGAACTGTCCATACAAAAAATGAAATTTTTCTAGTTCTATATCTTATTCTTATTTTTAAATCTTGAATACCTTTCTGTATCTTTTTATTGAGTTAATAATAACATTCAAAGTCATAGTGCCAAAACAGCCATTAATTATTGGGGACACCATATCTCATATTTTATGCTAAGATACTTACATCAGTTATCTCATTAACATTTCAATAAATTAGAGGCCTTACCTCAGTTTTATCATTATCTCCATTTTACAGGCAAGGAAACTGAGTTTAGAGAGGTCAGGTAACTTGCTCAAGGATGCACAGCTGGTAACTGATGTACTCTTTCAAACACTACAGAATATGGCTTCATTTAAAAAATGGTGAACCTTTCTCCCCCACAACTTGGACTGACCCAGTTTCTGTCCTGATTGCCCTTATTCCCCATTCCCCCAACTCTGTCGATCCTCTGTCCCCTTTCTTACAGCCATCACAGCCCTCAGTTGCAGTCATTGCTGGTGGAGGAATGCTGTCTCTCTTTTAAAATGAACTATATACATTCAGAATTACAGCTTTGATGGCATGTTAATGGTATTGTATGGTTTTTAGATATAGATGTAGAGACCTCACAATAGCATTATGGGTAAGACAATAATCCTTCCATAACTGTTAATTTAAGGTTTTGGCACCCTTTGAGCAGTCTGCATTGATTCTCTGCTTCTACACCTCTATTCAACTTTAGTCCTGTCTGAAGCAGAAGTCTCTTTAACATATGGAATTAATCAGGGATCCTCTCAAGGTATGGCTGATCCACCACTAATATAAAATTGGATCTCACCACTTTAACAAAAAGTCTTTTTCTTGCACGGATCTGATTGATAGCTTAAACTTCATGGCTAATGTACCACTGCTTACTCTTGGGCCAGATACATATCAATTATGGGACCCTTGTACGTGATACATCTGTCTCCTTTTTTAGTTTCCACGCAAGGTGAAAGGCTATGAAATACTTCTTGTATGTTTTGTGGCAAAAGGCAAGGATTCCTAGAATCATATTTATCAGAAATTGCAGAATATTTTCCATTAACTCTTATGTTAGCCACTGTCGTAATTGGAATAATGGCTCCTCAGCGATGTCCACATCCTAAGCCCCAGAAACTCTAAATATGTCATTACCTGACATAACAAAGGGAAACTAAGTTTACAGGTAAAATTAAGGGTGCAGAGAGAGAAAGAAAGAGCTCCTACCCTTTGCGATAGCATGGATGGAACTGGAGAGCATTATGCTAAGTGAAATAAGCCAGGTGGTAAGGGACAAACACCACATAATTTCACCTTTAACTGGAACATAATCAACAAAAGAAAAAAGCAAGCAAAATATAACCAGAGACATTGAAATTAAGAACAATCTAACAGTAACCAGAGGGGAAGGGGAGGGGACAATAGGCGGAAGGGTTTTCAGGAACTACTATAAAGGACACATGGACAAAACCAAGGGGGAGGGTGGAAACAAGGAAGGGAGGTGGGCTTGGCTGGGGTCAGGGGAAGTGGTAGGGGGAAAATGCAAATAACTGTAACTGAACAACAATAAAATAATTTTAAAAAATTAAGGGTGCTGATCGGTCAACTTTTTTATTTTATTATTATTATTATTATTTACCCTCGCTGGTGTGGCTCAGTGGATTGGATGCAGGCCTGTGAACCACAAGGTTGCTAGTTTGATTCCCAGTCAGGTAACATGTCTGGGTTGTGAGCCACGTCTCCAGTAGGGGGCATGAGAGAGGCAACTACACAGTGATTTTTCTCTCCCTCTCTTTGTTTCTCCCTTCCCCTCTTTCTAAAAATATAAATAAAATCTTTAATTTTTTTTAAATTTTTAAAATTATAAGTTGGCAATATTATATATTATTTTCAGATCTACAGCATAGTGGTTAGACATTTACATAATTTACAAAGTGGTTTCCCTGATAAGTCTAGTACCCACCTGGCACCATAAATAGTTATTAAAAAATATTGACTCTAGTTCCTATATTTTATTTTACATCCCCATGACTGTTTTGTAACTGATTGACTGACTTTAAAATACAGAGATTATCCTGGATTACCTGGATGGGCCCAATGTAATCACAAGGATACATAAAAATTGAACAGGGAGGCAGAAGAGAAGATTGTAGTGATATGTTGTGAGAAAAACTTGACATGCCCTGGCTGGTTTTGAAGACAGAGGAAGGGGCTATAAGTCATGGAGTATAAGCAGCCTCTAGAAGCTGGAGGGGCAACAAAACCTATTCTCCCCAGAGACTGCAGGAAAGAACACAATCTGCCCACATCTTGATGTCAGCCCAGGGAGACCCATGTTGGACTTCTGAAATATAGAATCATAAGATAATAAATTTGTGTTGTTTTAAACTTCCAAGTTTGCAATAATTTCTTATAACAGCAATAGAAATATAATACAACCACCAAATATTTCTTCCTAGATTACCAAATCATGGCTGGAACTAAACTTCATTTTAGTGTCAAAGCAGAGGACTTTTTTCTTCAAAGGATCACCTTTCTACTTTCATAATGAGCCATTTTGTAGACTCAACTAGTGGGGACCTTGATATGACACATATTAACAACACAAGGATAAATTAAATAAGAACATTCAATTATTTGCTTCCCTTTCATTTCTTACATCAAAAGGACTCATGAGTTCAACATTCTTGTTGGTAGTTGTGTATGTTTTTTAGACCCCCAAGTCATATTCATTCTGTCATTCTGTTTGTCACAACTATAATTACAACATTGGGATGGATTTTACCCCTTGAACAATAAGAGTAAATAACTAAGTCCAATGGCTCTTCAGCTACATGCTACCTAATGCTAAATGTCATGGTGATTTCACAGAGAATATTTATTCAACAGATCCTGATAGAAGCCTACAACCTCCAGAGGAGAATCCTTTCACTGTGCCAGTAATATCAGCCTTTTTGAACAATCACTTCATCAGTGGAATACTTTTATAACTAACAAGTTAAAAACTTTGTAAAGCATAAGTGCTTATCCTCTGTAAGAATGTTTACCTCCTTACAGCCATATGGGACATGATCTACATTACGGCATCTCAGCACTGTTGTTGGCATAATGAAGTCAAGTTTTCCTCCCTGAATTGGATGGCAAATCCACATGTTATCCAACACACATTTGCAGACAAAAGGGCTGTGGATAGAATGAAAGGGACAAAATTCACCTTATTAGTTATTCAGTGGGTATGTCATTTAATATAGACTTTTAAAATCACAAGTGTTCACTCAGCAGATTAAAAATTTCAAATCAGTACCACTAATATTGTCATAGTTAGTCATTTGAAATACTATTTATACACTTAAGTATGAAATATGCTACTATTTACATTCACAATTTGGCCTCATATGAAGATACAATCATGCTAAAATCACTGACTCATATGGAAATGTTTTCATTTTATACTACAACAGAAATCATTGTGCAATATACATTAGCATGTTGGCAACATATTGCAACCATGGAAAAAATTTATAGTACTCTAACACAAACTAAAATGTGTTAATATCATTATCATTCACTGAATATTAGAAAAATCTGATGAGAGGCTTAAGTTTAATATTATAAGTTTAATGCTATAAGAAATAAATGTTGTATCCAATCTTTCCTATTATGATGATGGATAAAACTATAGTATGGTTTTATTCTAAGGATGTAATAAGGCAAATTACAGTTTTGTTGAAAACTCAAATTAATTACTAAGATCTGAAGAATGATCTCACAAGTCTTTTAAATATTTAAATAACTGTAGGTGGGTGGTCAGTAACCTTTGGCTGGCCACAATAAGTGTCCAGCAAGAACAAACAAGGTTCAGCTGTAACACAACAGACTTGAGTGACACCTAAGAAAGAGAGAAAAAGAACCAATATTTTGTGAGTGTATACTTTTCATAATCTATTGTGTTGGGTGACTTTGTACATTATTTTATTTGTCATGCAAAAAAAATCTGTGGAGTTTGTCTTACTATTCCCATTTTACATGTGAAACTTGGACTCCAAGAGGATAACAAATTTGATTTCATGGAGCTAGTGAGCTAGAGTTGTCTAAATCCAAAATAAACTCAGGCAAGTCTTAAGAGGTACATAATATTGTTTCCATTTGATGGATAAAAAAACAAATCTCAGAGAATCTGAGTGATTTCTTTCATAATGGCTTCATATTGTGGTCATTCTCATATCAAGGTCATTGAAATGCAGCATGCTCCTGATTTCTAGGCTATATTGTTTCTATCCAGAACAAGTATAAGATATCCTTACCTCTTCAAATTATTTCCTGAGAAAAAGCAAATTGAAGAAAATATCAACAAGAAAAATATTTATAATTTATAAAGTGCCTTTGCCTGATTTTCTTTAGAAGACCTATCCAGGTTTTTATTCTGGTTCTTTTTAAAGCAGTGGCTCCTTGTCTTGCCTGGAAAAAAAATTCTCCAATACTTCAAAAAAGGAAGGAAAATGCTGGCTTTTTCCTTACAGCTACACAAACTAAGATATAGGTGTCCTCACTGCACTTCTCAAAAAAAACAGTGATGTCAACATAAGATTTTAACTATTTTCCTCTTCTCTGCAATCTTGAGAGTTACATTGTCTCTGCCTTCTTCAACATGCCATGAAAACTATTTCCAGCCAATGGATTTGAGGTGCTTGAAACATGAGCTACTAGATGTTAGGAATCTCAAAAATGAAGATACAACAATGTGTCTGAGAGTACTTTATTTTGCCATGTATAATGTGCTCCTGTGTATAATGCTCACCCACATTTTTGGCCTAAATTTTCAGGAAAAGATATTACATTTTAATTTTAAGTCAATTTTTATATATTTATATTTAGAAACGAAACTAATTATTGTATTCTGGAGTTTTATTTTGCATATAGATATCATTATTGATTTCTATAGTTACACTTTTAACTCATAAGCATATATAAAATAATTAAAAACATTTTAGTACTACCCATGTATAATGTGCATCCTTATTTTTTACTTAAAAATTTGGGTATAAAAGTGTGCATTATACATGGGAAAATATGATAATTGCTCCCAGGAAAAAGCTAAGAAATTGACCCCTTGGTGCTGGGAGGAGTGAACACAGAAAGTGAAATGAGCATGCAGTATAACTGAAGAGTTTGTTGCAATTTCTGCCCTCACATCCAAGTCATTCTCCAAAGGTGGGAGCCAGCAGGAAGAATGTCCTGGAAACTTTGTTTAAAATCCAGATTCCTGGGCTCCAACCCAACTCACTGAGTTCAGGTATCCTAGGGAGACATTAGATTTTCTAAGTACTTCCAAGCAGTTTCAGTGGTTCCCAGCAGAGGTCTTTAATGTGTTCCACAGCGATTAACATGCATTTCGAAGTCTACAGTCAGATACACATAACCTTTATCTGGATGACAATCAGCTTTTCTTTTCTTTTCTTTCCTTCTTGTTTTATTGTTTTTTGATTAAAATTGTCCCCATTTTCCACCCCCCCCATTACTTTCCTCTGCCCTACACACCCTCACAACCCACATTCAATCCTCAGTCCACCACCTGCCATTTTCTATGTCCATGGTACCTTTATATATGTTCGTTGATAACCACTCACCATCTTTTTCCCGTTACCCACCTCCACCCTTCCATTTGCTCAATGTCAATTATTTATTACCAGGTCTCTGGGTCCATGTTCCTCATTTGTTTGTTTTCTTGATTAGGATGAAATTATAGGTGAGATCATATGGTATTTGTCTTTCACCACCTGACATACTTCACTTAGCATAATGCTCTCCAATTCCATCCATGTTGTCACTAAGGGTAGCAGCTCCTACTTTCTTTCTGCTATGTAGTATTCCATTGTGTGAATGTACCACAGTTTTTTGATCAGATCCCTTACTGATGGGCACTTAGGCTGTTTCCATCACTTCGATATTGAAAATAATGCTGCTATGAACATTGAGGTGCATAGGTTCTTTTGAATTGATGTTTTGGGATTCTTAGGGTATAATCCTAGTAGTGAAATGATTAGATCAAAAGGCACTTCCATTTTTAGTTTTGTGGGGAACTTTTTACTGTTTTCCACAGTGGCTCCACCAATCTGCATTCCCACTAACAGTGTACTAGGGTTCCCTTTTTTCCCACAACCTCATCAGCACTTGTTGTTTATTGATTTGGTTATGATGGCCATTCTGTCCTGTGTGAAAAGCTATCTCATTGTGATTTTAATTTGCATCACTCTGATGGCTAGTGACATTGAGCATCCTTTCCTATGTCTCTAGGCCTTCTGTATGTCCTCCTTGGAGAAGTGTCTGTTCAGGTCTTTTGACCAGTTTTTCATTGGATGGATTGCCCTCCTGGTATGGAGTCATGTGTGTTCTTTATATTATTTTGCAGAACAAAACCTTGTCTGAGGTTTATTTGACAAATATGTTTTCCCATATAGTTGTTCCCATTTCATTTTGTTGATGCTTTCTTTAGTGTGAAGAAGCTTTTTATTTTGACGAGATGTCATTTGCTTATTCTTTCCTTTATGTCCCTTGCTCTAGGAGACATATTGGTGAAAATATTGCTGCATGGAATATCTGAGATTTTCCTGCCAGTGTTTTCCACTAAAACTTTTATGGTGTCATGACTTATGGTTAAGTTTTTTATCTGACTTGAGTTTATTTTTGTGCATGGTGTTAAGTTGATGGTCTAATTTCATTTTTTTCAATGAAGTTGTTTAGGTCTCCTAACACCATTTGTTGAAGAGGCTATTTATACTCCATTTTATGCTTCTGCCCCTTTTGTTAAGTATTAATTGACCATAGAGAATTGTGTTTATTTCTGGGCTTTCTGTGCTGTTCCATTGGTCCATGTGTCTGTTCTTATGCCAGTACTAGACTGTTCTGATTACAATGGCCTTGTAATATAGTTTGATAGAAGGTATTGTGATCCCTCCTACTTTGTTCTTCTTTCTCAAAACTGCTAAGGCTATTCAGTGTTGTTTATGGTTCCATATAAATTTTTGAAATCTTTGTTCTGTATCTGTGAAATATGTTATTGGTATTTTAATAGGGATTGCATTGAATCTATAAATTGCTTTGGTTTGTATGGATATTTTTATGATGTTAACTTTTCCAATCCATGAATAGACTATGTGTTTCCATTTATTTGTGTCCTCCTTAATTTTTTTCTTCAGTGTTGTGTTGTATATGAGCACAGGTCTTTTCTCTCCTTGGTTAGGTTTATTCCTAGGTACTCTATTTTTCTTGTTGCTCATGATTTCTGTTTCTGATTTTTCATTGTTGATATACAAAAATGCTTTTAGTTTCTGAATATTGACTTTGTATCCTCCTGTTTTACCAAATTCACTTATCAGGTTGAGTAGTTTTATGGTTCAGTCTACAGGATTTTTTATGTACACTATCATGTCATCTGCAAACAATGACAGTTTACTTCCTCCTTTCTAATTTGGATGCCTTTTATTTTTGTCTTGTCTGATCACTGGCTAGAACTTCCAATGCTGCATTGAATAGAAGTGGTGAAAGTGGATACCCTTGTATTATTACTGATTTTAATAGGTCTGCATGATAAAGGACATACAAGCTATCAACAACAGTCAAGTGGAAATGAAGAATACAATTTCTGAATTCAAGAACACAATAGAAGGAATCAAGCAGGCTAGATGAAACTGAGGACTGAATCATTGAGCTGGAGGACAAGGTAGAAAAAAACTCCCAAAAAGAGCAAGAAAAGGGAAAAAAGACTCAAAAAGAATGAAGAGGGGTTAAGGGAACTGCAGGACAATATGAAACATAATACTATCCATATAGTAGGGATACCAGATGGAGAAGAAAAGGAGCAAAGGATAGAAGCCCTGTTTGAATATATAATGATGGAAAACTTCCCTAATTTCTTGAGACAAAAAGTCACACAAGTCCAGGAATCACACAGGGTCCCAATCAAGAAGAACCCAAAGAGACCCACTCCAAGACACATCATAATTAAAATGGCAAAATTCCAAAACAAAGACAGAATCTTAGAGGCAGCAAGAGAGAAACAGGAAGTAACATATAAGAAAGCCCCAACAAATCTCACCACTCAACAGAAACACTACAAGCCAGAATGAAATGGCAAGAAATATTCCCAGTAATGAAAAGCAAAGGCCTGTAACCAAGGTTTCTTTATCCAGCAAGGCTCTCAATTAAAATACAATGTGAAATGAGGGGTTTCCCAAACAAAATATGGCTGAAAGAATACACCTCCACCAAACCATCATTGCAAGATATGCTAAAGGGGCTGTTTTAAAAAGATGAAGGAAAATAGTAAGTGAGATAACGCAGAGAGAGAGTGAAACACAGATACAAAGGGGATAAAGTGGCAATGATAAGTACCTATCAATAATAACTTTAAATGTAAATGGATTAAAGGTTCCAATCAAAAGACATAGGGTAGCTGAATGTATTAAAAAATGACCTGCACTTATGCAGCCTGTAAGAGACCCACCTCAGAACAAAAGACCTACACAGACTGAAAGTGAAGGTCTGGAAACAAATATTCCAAGCAAATGGACAAGGGGCGGGGGGGGGGGGATCCAGGATAACAATACTTATATCAGAAAAAATAGACTTCAAAACATAGGCCATAAAAAGAGACACAGGACACTTCATAATATTCATGAGAAGAATCCATCAAAAAGACACAAATATTGTAAATATATATGCACCCAACATAGGAGCATCCAAATATATAAGGAAAATCTTGGGGAACTTCAAGAAAGATGTAACAGCAACACCATAATAGCAGGGGATTTTAACACCCCACTGTAAACAATGAATACATCTTCCAAATAAAATATCAACAAGGATATGTGGAACTGAATGTCTCATTAGATCAAATGGGCTTAACTTTTAAATATAGAACTTTTCATCCCAAAGAAACAAAATACACATTCTTTTCAAATGTGCATGGAACATTTTCTAATAGCACATGATGGAACACAAAACAAGCTTCACCAAATTCAAGAAAATTGAAATCATATCAAACATGTTCTTGGACCACAAAGGCTTGAAACCAGAAACCAACCTCAAGGAAAAAATTCAAAACCACTCAAATTCATGGAGACTGAATAGCATGCTATTAAACAATGAATGGGTAATAATGAGATCAAGTAAGAAATTTAAAAAATTCTGGAAACAAAAATTGAATACATAACAGTCCAAAATCTATGGGACATTGCAAAGGCTGTCCTGAGAAAGAAGTTCATAGCAATACAGGCCTACCTAAAAAAGGTAGAAAACATTTTAAATAAGCAACCTTGCATCTACAAGAACTGGAGGAACAACAGCAAACAAAGCCTAGATCAAGTAGAAAGAAGGAAATAATCAAGATCTAAGCAGAATTAAATGACAGACAGCCAGCTTTTCTATAAAACACCTTGTCATGAAACTGAAGAGCTCCTTTATTGAGTACAGGTGGGAGAGTAATAGTAATTGAATAATTGCAGTTGTTTTTGTTGAAGCTTTCATATACTATGCAAGCAATATGCTTATAACTTCATGTGTTGTCTTATGAATTACCAAGTGAAGTATGGGTAGGTCCAGTTTGCAGATGGAGAAACTGAGATTCTTTCCTAAGATTTTGTTTAACTTTCCTAAGATCACACAGATAGTAATGATAGATTCTGATTTTAAATGTAGGTCTGTCATACTACAAAGCACACTTTCTAGACATTTGATTTCTGCTTATTATGTAATCAATATTAGCACCCAGAAGATTTGAGACCCAAGAATTTCATGAGACTTCTAATGTGAAGACTGTGGCTACTGAGGGCATGTCCATATCTGAAGGTATTTGTAGAACTTCCAAATTACAGAAGAAGGCAAAGCAATTGTTTTGGATGCTCAAACAATGGAATATAGGAAACATTTTGGCCATGGGAGTGGCATTGGAAGGAGTAGTGGGCAATGACCCAGAATATCAAGGGTATGAGTGGCCAGGCAGGGCACTGAAAACAAAGATGGGTGGTGTCATTTCCAGTCACTGTCTTGCAGTGGACGTTGAGTCTGAAAAAGAAGGGTTGCAGGGGTAAGTGAGGAATAAAATAGCTTGAATCCTCATTTCATGAAAGGGCAGTCAGCACTATGTGCTACAAACACAGACAGCCACAGTCTTGCCTTATCATCATTACATGCAGTCCTTGTTTCAAACCATTACACCACATGGCGTTGATTCTTTTCAAGCAGAAACATTTAAAATGGAGAGAGGGGTTCATTGGGTAGAAGTGTTAGGACACAGGGAGCAAGGAAGATAATGGACATGCATGTAGTTAATCCCTCCCCCAGAGGGATTAATCTTCTCTTCTGTAAATTGAGGAAAATAAATAGTGCTTGTTGAAGATTTGTGGAGATTCCATGAAATAATGAATATGAAGTGCTTAGTACAATGTTTGATGAGTTGTACAGGCTCAATAAAGTGGACCCATTGTTATTAATAGAAATAAGAGTTAGAATGAAAAACTAAGAATTATATCTTTCTCTCTAAATCTAGATATATATATTCAAAGGTGTTTATATTCTGAACTTTCTGTCTATTATAACATCCTGGACACTGATGATGACTCAGACAAAGCTAGAATTTACTGTCCACATTCTTCCATTTCTAAGTTAACTTTAGTTTCCTCACCTCTTAATTATGAGTATAATCCATCTCATGAGATGCTTGTAAGTATGGAGTGAATTACAACATAGAATTTACTTTGGACAATGCCCACACATGAATGGTCATATGGTATACACAGTATTTAAGTTCCACCTGAAGCTTTAAATGGGATGTTTCTCATATAGAGCTCTCTGAATCTATTGTCTTTTAGTTCTCCCTTTGGAAATGGGAATTCTTGTAAATGACCAGTGCCAATCTTGAGTAATCACAGTCGATTTAGCAGCCTCTTGCTTAATTTGGTACAGTTGCCTTAGAAAGTCTGCAAAATCTCTTTAGGCTTTACTAATGTTACAATGGTAGGATTAAAATGGAGCAAAAGGAAACAGAAATTAGATTAAACAGACTTCTAACCCACTGGTCTAGTAACAGCTTGCAATGTCCTTCAAAGTTTATATGCCGTGATTTTTCTCCATCAGGAGACAAAGGATAAGCATGTCAAAGGTATCACAAGTCAACCTGTAAGCAAAGAGACAAGGATAGAATTTCTGTTTTCATCAATGTTACACTCCTAAAATCTGATAAAACTCAAGTTTCAGTCCCTTGCTTCACATATTATAATCACCTGAGAAACTTTTAAAAAATATATTGTAGCCCAACCAAACATCAGATAAAATATAAGGCTCTCTGTGGTGGGGTTCATGCATGAGTTTGTTTGTTTCAAAGCTCTCCAGATGGTTTGGATGTTAAACCAAAGTTAAATAACACAATATTAAAGTTCTAATACGGCAGATTCCAAGATAGAGACAGAAAAACAAAGGTAACTAGTTGGATGGAATGAGTGGTTCTGTTGGCCACAAAAGTAATGGTCAACATGAATGGTTCACTTAGCTGCTGCCTATGTCTAGTGGTGAAGTAATTTACTTCAGCTGCAAATAGTTTATTTACATATGCACAGCCCACATGTAATTTTGAATTCCTGATGATGCTCTAAACGCTAATTACAATGAAAAATAAGCTATCCTATGTGTAAATACACATACAAATCTACAAGTTAAATTCATGTAATTTTCAATTTGTCCACATTACCACCTGAAAAAGCTTAATACTTTCCCCCACACAGCAGACAACCAGAGTAGTCTCTGAAAAAATGTTCAACCTCACCATTGTCTCTTATAATCTCTGAGTTGAATGAAATTTATTAGATGAAACAAAGCTAATGGATTAAATTAGATTAATGTAGGTCCTCTTTGGTCACCCATTATTCTGGGTGCACTGACCATTACAGAATTCGGTCCAGAGAGACCAAATTTCTCTTCAAAGAGAATGGATGTTTCTCAGTTCCCAGTGAGAGGCAATATGTGGAGTCAATAAGTATCAATGGCTTATTATCAGATCTTGAAATAATTTCTTTTTTATTATGAGAATATTTTTATTATTTTACTATTAATATATTTGATCTGAGCATGTAACAAATAAGCATATATCAGCTTTAAGAAATTTCCTTCCATTTCTGTTTTTTCAACTGTTTACTTAAAATAGTGACAAATTTTACCAAATTGCTTTGGTAACTCTCATGATGATTATATATTTTTTTCTTTTTAAAATATATTTTATTGATTATGCTATTACAGTTGTCCCATTTTTCTCCCCTTTTTTTCCCCTCTGCCCTGTAACCCCCCTCCCATCATCATTCCCCCACTTTAATCCATGTCCATAGTTCATACACATAAGCTCTTTGGCTTCTCCATTTCCCATACTATTCTTAACCGCCCCCAACCCCGGTCTATTTTGTTCCTATTACTTATGCTTCTGATTCCCTGTACCATTTCCCCGATTCTCTCCTACCCCTCCCTGCTGTTAACCCCCATGTGATCTCTATTTTTGTGAATCTGTTCCTAATCTAGTTTGCTTAGTTCATTTTTTTTAGGTTTGGTTGTTGATAGTTGCGAGTTTGTTTTGTCACTTTAATGTTCATATTTTTTATCTTCTTTTTCTTAGATAAGTCCCTCTAACATTTCATATAATAAAGGCTTGGTGATGATGAACTCCATTAACTTGACCTTATCTGGAAAGCACTTTATCTGTTCTTCCATTCTAAATGATAGCTTTGCTGGATAGAGTAATCTTGGATGTAAGTCCCTGCATTTTATGACTTGGAATATTTCTTTCCAGCCCTATTTTGCCTGAAAGGTTTCTTTTTAGAAATCATGATAGTCTTATGGGAATTCCTTTGTAGGTAACTGTGTCCTTTTGTCTTGCTTTTTTGAAGACTCTCTCCTTATCATTGAACTTGGGTGAGGTAATTATGATATGCCTTGATGTGTGCTTCCATGGGTCCAACTTCTTTGGGATGCTTTGAGCTTCCTGGACTTCCTGGATGTCTATTTCCTTTGCCAGATTACAGAAGTTCTCCTTCATTATGTTTTCAAATAAATTTGCAATTTCTTGCTCTTCTTCTCCTATCACCCCTATGATTTGGATACTGTAACATTTAAAATTGCCCCAGAGGTTCCTAAGCCTCTCCTCATTTTTAATTCTTGTTTCTTCATTCTGTTCTGGTTGACTGTTTATTTCTTCCTTCTGCTCCAAATCATAGATTTGAGTACTAGCTCCCTTCCATTAATTGTTGGTTCCCTGTACATTTTCCTTTATTTCACTTTTCATAGACTTCACTTTTTCTTCTATTTTGTGACCATAGTCAACCATTTCCATGAGCAACTTTTTTACCAGTGTTTTGAACTGTGCATCTGATAGGTTGGCTATCTCTTCATTGCTTAGTTGTATTTTTTCTGGAGCTTTGATCTGTTCTTTCATGTGGGCCATATTTGTTTGTCTCTTTGCTACATAGTAAGAGGGGGTACATTAGGTATTCACCTGGGGGGGAGGCAATCATGTCACTGTGTTGTGGCACTGTACATGGGGGAGGGGTCTGAGAGGGAACAATGCCACTTGCTCAGCTCTCCGCCAGCATTCAGTTACTTCCTTTGTTACCCACAAGCAAATTGGGCCATCCTGGTGCTGTTTCCCAGGTGGGTAGGCTTGTGTAAGTTCTAGGACCCTGTGAGTCTCTCCAATGAACTCTCCTGTGAGGTTGGGAGCATCTCTTCATACCTCAATTCCCACAGGTTTTTTCAATCAGAGGTTTGGAGCTTTATTTCCCTGTGCTGGAACCCTGGGTTGGTGGGTCTGACTTGCTCCCTAGTTGTGACTCCTGGTTTATCTGCACACAAATGTGGGACTGCCTGCTCTGCCAGCCACCATCTCTTTGGGTCTTCCAGACACCACCTTGCCCACCCTAGTCCTCCAGCCACCACCTTGCTGCAAGACCTCTCCACCCTGGCTGCCTGTCTCTGTTTCTCCTTCTGGTCTGGATGAATGTTTCTTCTTTAAATTATTGGTTGTTGGACTTCCATACAGTTCAATTTTTCTGACAGTTCCAGTTATTTTCCTATTTTAAATTTGTTATCTTTCTTTTGGTTGTGTGGAGAGGCAAAGTATATCAGTCTGTGTCTCCATCTTGGCTTGAAGTAGACCTTGAAATAATTTCTTATGGGCCATAAAGCTCTTTCATTTGTATGTCTCATAAAAATGACATAGTCAAAATAAAAGAAAGAAAACCTCATTATATGGAACATCAGCAAAAATGCCTGATAAGGACAGCTCAAATGTCAAGCTGACAAGAAACCTGAGACTATCTTGAGAATTTTAGTGTTCTTGGTAATGGAAAATGAATATTCTAGACTGTCTTCTCCACTGCTCTTTCAATTCCTCAGCATCATTTTTAAATTTACTTATTTGCACAGGTAAAAAAGGAAAGGGAACACAAAATAAAAATCTATTCCATCTATACCACCAACATCTTCCCCAACAAACCCCTCACCTAGACCCAAGGGAAACTGGGGAAAATAAGTTAGTAGAGTTAGAAAAAGAGCATCATGCATGAATATATTCTGACTTCATGGTTTATACCTATTCTATACTATTCTTTTCTTCTCTATTTCCATTGTGAGTAAGTTTATATTACACTCAGGACAAGCTCGTGGTAGAAAGTTATAAAACAACTTAAAGGCCCTGGCTGGTGTAGCTCAGTGGATTGAGCATGGGCCTGTGAACCAAAGGATCGTGTTTCGATTCCCAGTCAGGGCACATGCCTGGGTTGCAGGCCAGTTCCCAGCAAGGGATGCACGAGAGGCAGCCATACATTGATATTTCTCTCCCTCTCTCCTTCCCTTCCCCTCTAAAGGTAAATAAATAAAATGTTTAAAAATATAAGTAAATAAAATAAAACATTTAAAAAAATAAAATAAAGCACTGGATGAAAATATAATTTATTATGTAAGAGATATCAAATATATATAAATATTTATTGTATTATTTGATCTGACCTCCTGGCATTGTCAGAATATATAGCATGTGGGGTTTTTTATGGGAAAGACTTTACTTTGCTAAAACAGGTTTTGTTAATGCCACATGCCTAATCAAAGAAAAGACATTTAGAGACATCAAGCTAGCTTGTATGTGTTCGTTCACACAGCACATACACACAGACGCACTAAGTAAAAATAGAGCTAAAGAGTATAGTATATAAATTGTTTGCATATAAATTGTTTTGTTATAGAAGGCTGTTAGAACAGAAATCATTGTAGCAGTGGAGATGAACTTTGGACAAATCCTTGGATCAGAATCCTTCTTACCATAAATATGAAGAAGAACGTGATGTACTGGCTTGCATTACATATCACTGCATTGATGCTGAAGTTCAACAAATTGTACAAAAAAAGTGAATTTTTAATTTTTGTGGAAAATATCTTGCCTGCAATAAAGGTATATGTATTTAAGCAAATGATTAAAATTTACAGAATATTTTAGACCCAAATTTTAAAGTTGATAGCATTATCCACTTTATCCAATTGATTATTACCCAACAGTGGTCGAAGTTCAAAGATGATAGTCTTATCTGCTCTCTGCATAATCTTACTCCCTTTACCAAATCTATTTTTATAGCTCTTATTCCACTTAAATCCTCAGTTTCTCAGGGATTTTCCATCATTCATTCTCACATTGTTTTCAATCTTAATATAAATCAGCTCTGCCTCTTACATTGTTTCTCCAACACTGTTTTTGTTAAACAAGAGCTCCTGTTTCTAGATTTCTTATTAAGAACTAACCCAGGTTCCTTCTCAAAAATAGTTGCAGGTAGCATATCTTCAAAAGGCAAGAGAAATTCTCCCTTAAGAAAAAATAAAATAAGACAACCCATATATTTTTAAAGCATTCAAGAGATTTAATGGCTAAATAAATATTTGTTTTAAATTACATAGAATCAATGCAAACAGGAACATCTATAAAGGACACATGGACAAAACCAAGGGGGCTTGGGATCAGGGGTGGGGGGTGGGGATGGCTGGGGTAGGGGGAATGGTTCAGGAAAAATGGAGACAACTGTACTTGAACAACAATAAAAATAGTTGAAACTTAATAGAAACACAGACACAATTTTACCTGCATTAAATGTCTAAGAAATACATAAATATATAACAGATTTTGCACTATACCTTGAAAATAATTTAAAAAGTTTTGCAGCCTGAATTTAACCAAAGTTATAGAAATTGCTGAACTTTTCCTGCAAATCTAAATGAATTGTTGACTACTTAAGGAAATACATGTTACAAATAGGATAGTGGAATTTTAAGGGTGGGAGAAGGAAAGTGATATTAAAGCCTCACAAGAATTATATGTTGTCTTCATGAAACCACATGCACAAGCCACAAAGATACTGTTAGAAAACTGGTGAATGACTGTTCTCTTTGTTAAATCACTTTCCTTTCTTGTGTGTTTTGGTTTTTTGTTTTAATTGTCTAGACTCCATAATCAACAAGTAAATTGTTCAGTGCCAGGGAGATGGTTGGGAGCACTTAGAATTGATGCTTACACTGTTCTTCTTACATAGGTGCTAAGACACCTACCAGTCAGTTAAAATGTCTAGCCAATGAAACAGCAAACAGTCTAGCATGGTCCTGCAAAGAGAGAGAAATATCTATTAATTTAATTGACCATCAAGGTGTAGTTGAATCTTCTGGGTTAATTAAAGAAGATATTGAGGGATATAATTTCCAGAACACCACTTTTCCTTCCCCCCCTTAGAATTTGGTTATTTTCCCCTCTAACTAGAACACTAATGCAATGTAATAACCTAGAAATCAGTGAAGAAAAGACATTAGTAGGCTAAGTGATCTAGAAACACTTTATTCTTCTTATTCACTCCTCTGTTAAGAGAAGATTAAGCACAAGTTCCTCTTATTACAAACAAAACCTCTTTGAATCTTTGTTTTTTCAATGGTAAACTTCAAATAATATCTATTTTCGGGGCTTTTATGAAGCTAAAATGCATAAAAATCACCTAATCTAGATGCTGCAAACTCAAATGCATAAAGGATGTAGAAATTAATAAATAACCAAAGTGACCAAGTTTTTATTGAAGATGGTGTTACTAGTCAACCTCAGTACCAGTTAATTATCTCCTTGGAGCAAAGGGACCCAACTATGCCTATAGTTCTGATATTATTCACAGAAACTAGAAATTTATATTCTTATGTAAATTGGATTGTGACTGATTCAAAATTTTTAAAATCTTGAGGCAGGCCAATATCTGATGGGCTAATGCTTTGTAGACAGTTTGAAATCTGTGGTCTAACATATAGAAGGTATTCGATAAAAGTGCCACCTTATTTCTCTCACTTTTATCTAAAGTATAGGGTAAATATTTAGGTTAAGATGCCCCATAGGTTGAGGATAAGCCATCAAAGAAACACAAAAGTTAGATTTCATCTGTTAGCTTTTGAAATACAATAAGAACAGTGTTGATACCTTTTGGTCAAGAAAACCCCAGAAGAAGAACATAACTTTGCACTATGTATCTGGTGGCCATGTGACTGTCAGGGGACAGCTGAAAATGTATGTGCAAGTAGAGAGCAAGACTGTCATGGATGCTGAACCCACTTTAATGGGAAATAGTCAATCTCAGAAGCTGATAGTATGGAAGCCCAGACTCTGAATTAATGAGCACTTTGATGAAGAAAGCCAGGTTGGTTTGGAGAGGGACTACTAATCTTTGGTGTTTCCCTCAGCATGAGCTCAACATGAAATTTTTACTAATTCCTAATCATATGACAAATATCCTAGTGTAGAACCAGCAGGTAATACAAAATTTGAATTATAAACATGAAATAGCACAACAAATCAGATGGAAAAAAATAAACCCAGCACTGAAGAAATGTGATTAAAAAAAGAAAGGCACAAAGGAATAGCCCAAACAAGATGCTAAACCCAAGAAATCTGTTAAAAACATAAAGCTTATTTGAAAAACTGTCCAGGTTTATAAAGAAAGCCAGTCTGCAAGGCCCTTAGTCTATCCTGGAACAAATTACCCACTAGATATGGAAAAGGTTTTCTTTGGCTTCAATCTCAGTGGGAAAATAATTCCTCCCTCAGCATCTAAGTTCATTGTTAACATACCTTTCCAGTTTTAAATCACAACTTCCAGTATCATGTATTGAGTACCATGGTGCTGCCTATAAAGAAGTTATAAATCAAAACTGTGCAAATTGTGGCCAAGACAAAAATGTCCCAAATGGTTAAACCCTCATATAGATGGTTGAAGAATGAACATGAAAACAAAAAAAATGAGTATACATATTACATTTAAAACGATGGCAAAGAGTTGCCATTGAGTTCTCAGACTGGACCTTGTAGGGAATGGCTATCTTGTAAGGTCTCTGATGATCAACTTTAATCCTACATTATGTTTCTTTAATGTCTCTAATGCCCACTGAATTTTAAGCACCATGAAGACATGATGTCACTTTTGTTCACTCATGCAATTTTAGCCCTTAAGACAGAAAACAATATCTGTGGAATGAATGAATAAGTAAATGCATTTAAAAATAAATTAAATCCAGCAGCTTGACCTGCATAACAAACAGTAACAACTGTGTTCTCAGTAGTTATCCAGCTATTATAATATTACTTATAATAATTCTATTTTGTAAGAGAAGAAAATAGCATCATTTTCATTTTACAGATGAGAAAACTAAGGTTCAGAAAGTGTGAGGAATGGAATTAATTTCACATAACTAGTAAGTGGCAGCAGTAATATTTGAACCAGTAACTAGTTCACTCTAAAAGCATACATCTTGTTTTGTTTTAAAACACCATTCTATTTAGTTTCATGCAAATAAGCTTAGAAAGAGTAGCTCAAGCTATTAAAAAAAACAGAAGCCTTAAATCTAGGTAATCTATTCTAACTTGTCTGTCTTTATACTACAACCATCATACCTGCTTTGTTTTCCTCCCTGAGGCTCTGACAAACAATACCTTTAGAGGAAATTTTACACAGCATCTACCAGCACACTCTGGCTGTGTAATAAATGTTGATGTCAGAACTACCATAACAGACAGAATTCACTTCATGTAACATCAAGATACAAATTGCCATTTGGGAGACTGTATATGCCAATCTGAATTCAAGACCAGACTTTTAAATCTAACTACAATGTGAGGGAAATGCTTATCAGAATTCAAACTAAAACTTGGGCCACTCTACCTAGAAAATATTCATTTTGTTAGTCCTCTCTTTCATGAGTAAAAATAAGTAGATACTGCAAAAAGTTAAAGTTCACTTCTGCATTATTTCATGCTCTTTTTTAAAAATTATTTTATTATTCTTCAGTTACAGTTATCTGCATTTTCTCCCAGGCACTCCCCCCACCCCAGCCAAACCCACCTCCTTCCCTTGCTTTCACCCTCCCCCTAGGTGCTGTCCATGTGTCTATTTATAGTGGTTCCTGAAAACTATCCCCCGCATTATACCCTCCAACCTCCCCTATATTTACTGTCAGATTGTTCTTAATTTCAATGTCTCTGGTTATACTTTGCTCTGTTTTTACTTTTGTTGATTAAGTTCCACTTAAAGGTGAGGTCATATGGTATTTGTCCCTAGTTGCCTGGCTTATTTCACTTATTTCTGCTTGCCAGTTCCATCCATGCTATTGCAAATGGTAGGAGCTCCTTCTTTCTCTCTGCTGCATAGTATTCCATTGTGTAAATATACCATTGTATTTTGATCCATTCATTTATTGAAGGGCACTTAAGTTGCTTCTAGCACTTGGCTATTGCAAGTTGCATTGGTATAAACATTGGGTGCCGAGGTTCTTTTGGATTGGTGAGTCAGGGTTCTTAGAATATAGTCCAAGCAGTGGAATTGCTGGGTCAAAAGGCAGTTCCAGTTTTAGATTTCTGAGGAAATTCCATAGTGTTTTCCACAGTGGCTGCGCCAGTCTGCATTCCCATGAACAGTGCACTAGGGTTCCCTTTTCTCCGCATCCTCTCCAACACTTGTTTGTTGGTTTGTTTATGATGGTCATTCTCACTGATGTAAACTGAAATCACATTGTGCTTTTAATTTGCATCTCTCTGATGGCTAGTGATGATGACCATCTTTTTCATATGTTTCTAGGCACTCTGTACATCCGCCTTGGAGAAGTATCTGTTCAAGTGCTTTGCCCATTTTTTTTTTTTTTTGTCTTGCTGGAGTGGAGTCGTGTGAATTTTTTATATATTTTGGAGATCAAACCATTGTCCAAGATATGATTGGTAAATATGTTCTCCCATATAATTGGTTCACTTTTCAATTCAATGCTGTTTTCTTTAGCTATGCAGAACCTTTTTAATTTGATGAGGTCCCATTTCTTTATTCTTTTCTTTATGTCCCTTGCTTTAGAAGACATATCAGTGAAGATGTTGCTGCGTGGAATATCTGAGGTTTTCCTGCTGATATTTTTCTCTAGGACATTAATGGTGTCAAGACTTACATTTAAGTCTTTTATCCACCTTGAATTCACTTTTGTGTATGGTATAAGTTGGTGATCAAGTTTCTTTTTTTTTTTTTTTTTGCATGTAGCTGTCCAGATCTCCCAATACCATTTGTTAAAGAGGCTATTTTTACTCCATTTTATGCTTCTTCACCCTTTATCAAATATTAATTGACCATAGAGAATTGTGTTTATTTCTGGGCTCTCTATTGTGTTCCATTGGTCCATGTGTCTGTTCTTATGCCAGTACCAGCCTCTTTTGATTACAGTGGCCTTGTAATACAGTTTGATAGCAGATATTGTGATATCTCCTACTTTGTTTATCTTTCTCAAAATTGCTACAACTGTTCAGTGTCAATTATGGTTCCGTATAAATTTCTGAAATGTTTGCTCTATATCTGTGAAATATGTCATTGGTACTTTAAAAGGCAGTACATTGAATCTATAAATCACTTTGGGTAGTGTGGATGTTCTGATGATGTTAATTCTTACAATCAATGAGCATGGTACATGCTTCCATTTGTTTGTGTCTTCCTTACTTTCTTTCTTCAGTGGTGTGTAGTTTTCTGATTAAAGGTATTTTACCTCCTTGGTTAGGTTTATTCTTAGGTACTTTATTTTTCTTGTTGCTATAGCAAATGGGAATTTTTTTTTGATTTCTGTTTTTGATATTTCATTGTTGGTGTACAAAAATGCCTTCAATTTCTGAATATTGAGTTTGTATCCCACTGTTTTGCAAAATTCACTTATTAGGTCAAGTATTTTTTTGGTGGAGTCTATAGGATATTCTCTGTACACTATTATGTCATCTGCAAACAATGACAGTTTTGCTTCCTCCTTCCCAATTTGGATGCTTTTAATTTTTTTTCTTGTCTGATTGCAGTGGCTAGGACATCCAATACTATATTTAATAAGAGTAGTAAAAGTGGGCATCCTTATCTTGTTCCTGATCTTAATGGGAAAGCTCTAAGTGTTTGCCCATTGAGTATGATGTTGGGTGTACACCTCTCATATATGGCCTATATTATGTTGAGGAATGCTCCCTCTACTCCCATTTTGCTGTTTTGTTTTGTTTTGTTTTGTTTTTATCATAAATGGGTGCTGCATGTTATCAAATGCTTTTCCCACATCTATTAATATTATCCTGTGGTTTTTCTCTTTCATTTTGTTTATGTGATGTGTTACATTTATTGATTTGCAAATATTGTACCATCCTTGCATCCCTGGGATGAATCTCACTTGGTCATGGTATATGATCTTTTTAACGTATTGCTGGATGTGGTTTGACAATATTTTTCAAGGATTTTAGCACCTATGTCCATTGGCAATATTGGCCTAAAGTTTTTGTTCTTTGTTGTGTCTTTATCTGGTTTGGGGATTAGGAGGATGCTGGCTTCATAAAAATAGTTTGGGAGTCTGTTATCTTCTTGAATTTTTTGGAATAATCTGTGAAGGATAGGGGTTAGCTCTTCCTTAAATGCTTTGTAAAATTCTCCTGTAAAACCACCTGGTCCAGGGCTTTTGTGTGTCGGGAGCTTTTTGATTACTGCTTCAATTTCACCTGCTGTTATTGGTCTGTTCACGCTTTCTGCATCCTCTTCATTCAGTTTTGGAAGATTATATTTTTCTAGAAATTTGTCCATTTCACCTAACTTTTCAAATTTCTTGGCATATAGTTCTTGATAGTAAATTCTTATAATCCTTTCTATTTCTGTGGCATCAGTTGTAATCTTGCCTCTTTCAGTTCTGATTGTGTTATTTGGGTCCTCTCTCTTTTTTTCTTGATGTGCCTGCTTAAAGGCTTCTCAATTTTGTTTATCTTTTCAAACAACCAGCTCCTGAATTTATTGGTGGAATCTGTAGGGTTTTGATCCACTCACTTACTGATGGGCAACTGTGCTTTTAATATCCATGTTGTTTAATTCTGCTCCTATCATTGTTATTTCCTTCCTTCTACTTGCTCTGAGCAGTCTTTGTTGTTATTCCTCAAGTTCTTATTGGCATAGATTAGGTTTTTTATTTGAGATGTTTCTATATTTTTTTAGGTAGTCCTATATCACTACGAACTTCCCTCTCAGGACTGACTTTGCTGTGTCCCGTAAGTTCTGTTTTTTTGTGATTTCATTTTCATTTGTTTCCAGAAATTTTTTAGTTCTTCCTTGATCTCATTCTTCACCCATTCATTTCTTAATAGTATGCTATTCAATCTCCATGAGTTTAAGTGTTTTGGGTTTTTTTTTCCTTGAATTTAGATTCTAGTTTCAGTCACTTAGAGAAAATGCTTTCTATGATTTCAATTTTCTTGAATTTGTTGAGGCTAGTTTTGTGTCCTGTCATGTCATCTATCTTTCAAAATATTCTGTATGCATTTGAAAAGAATGTGTATTTAGTTTCTTTGGGATGAAGGGCTCTATGTATATCAGTTGTCCATTTCATCCAGAGTGTTGTTCAATGCCACAATATCTTTGTTGATATTGTTTGGAAGATCTTTCCATTTTTGACAGTAGAGTGTTAAAATCCCATAATATAATTTTGTTGCTGTGAATATCTTTCTTGAAGTCCTCTAAGATTTTCTTTATGTATTTAGGTGCACCTATGCTGGGTGCATATATATTTACAATGTTTATGTCTTCTTTGTGGATTCTTCCCTTGAGTATTATGAAGTGACTTTCTGGGCCCTTTGGGGGGCTTTCTTTTTTTGAAGTCTATTTCGTCTGGTATGAGTATTGCTCCCCTGGCTTTTTTTTCCTGTTCATTTGTTTGGAATATTTGTTTTTAGCCCTTCACTTTTGGTCTGTGCAGGTCTTTCATTCTCTTTTATAGGCAGCACATGTGTGGGTCATGTTTTCTTATCTTTTCAGCTATTCTGTGTCTTTTGATTCAGGCATTTAAGCCATTTACATTTAAGGTTATTATTCATAGGTACTTATTCATTGCCATTTTTTCATACCTGTATTCCTCTCTCTATCTCTGTTTTTCTGCCTGTTCTTAAAGCAGACCCTTTAGCATCTCTTGCATTATTGATTTGGAGGAGGTGTATTCTTTGAGTCTTCTTTTTTCTGTGGAGCTCTTAATTTGGCCTTCCATTTTAATTGAAAGTCTTGCTGCATAGAGTTGTCTCTTGCAGGCCCTTGGTTTTCATTACCTGGAATACCTCTTGCCATTCCCTTCTGACTTGGAGTGTTTCCATTGAGAAGTCAGCTGCTAGCCTTATTGGGGCTCCTTTGTATGTTACTTTCTGTTTCTCCCCTGCTGCCTTTAGATTCTTGCTTTGTCTTGGAATTTTTTCATTTTAATTATGAAGTACTTTAAAATGGGGCTCTTTGTGTTCCTCTTGATTGGGTCTCTCTGTGTTTCCTGGATTTGAGTGACTTTTTCTCTCATAAAATTAGGAAAGTTTTTCATCATTATTCTTTCAAACAGGTTTTCTATGCCTTGCTCTTCTTCTCCTTCCAGTATCCATATTGCATGGATATTATTATGTTTCACATTGTCCTGCATTTCCCATAACCCCCTTCATTTTTTCTGAGCCCCTTTTCCTTTTCTTGATCTTTCTGATGTGTTTTCTACTTTCTCCTCCAGGTCACTGATCTGATCCTCTGTTTCATCTAACCTGCTTTTGACTTCTGCTGTGTTCTTCAATTCAGAAATTGTATTCATGATTTCTTCTTGGCCCTTGTTGATAGTTCCATTTCCTTTTTCATGTTGATATAATTTGTAGTGAGCTCATCATAGTTTCCCTCTAGTTTTTGGTAATTCCTTGTGAGCTCATTGAACTTCCTGATAACAGTTACTTTGAACTCAATATCTGATAGTTGACTTGCCTCTGTTTCATTTAGCATTCTTTCTAATGCTTCCTCCTTCCTTTCATTTGGGGATTGTTTCTTTGTCTTCCCATTGTTTTTGAGACTTTTCTGGCTAGTCTCTGCTTCTTAAATTGATCTGTTCTGACTCCCTGTGTTTCTGGTGTGAACTTCTATGGTAAAAGATCTGTGAGATTCAGTGTGCATTCTCCATGGTCTCCTGAGCTCTCAGGTCTTGGACTGTCATTTACGTTGGCTCTCTGTATGTCTTTGGGTTTTGATTGTTGTTGGGCTTTTCTTTGATGGGTTGTTCCCTCCAGCTGGTTAACTGAGGGTCACTCTGTCCACCACATCTTGCATTCTGTTGTGCAGGGGTGAACAGTTTGTGTTGAAGCTGGTCCCTCTGTCTGTATGAGGTTTTGAGGCTTCTCTCTCACTACTGTTCAGTTGTTTGTTCTGGGTGATTTCTCCACCATTTATTTGTTTTTTCAGATTGGTCTTTTGTGGAGGTTAGTGTGGCTTCCACTCCCTCTTCCACCTTCTTCTGTTGTTATATGTTGGTGGTTCCTTCATTGACGAGTTTCTTCTTGAATCAGGAATTCTGGTGTTCTCAGTTCCCACCTACTGTTTTGTGTGATCAGTTGGAGGTGGTAGGCAAAATTGTTTAAGAGAGTGGGAGTGTATTTTATGGTATTTAGAGTACCAACCTGTAGAGAAGAGATAGGAGATCATTTGGGTATATATAGTGTTAACCATGATACTTCACCCATCTAGCCACTTTTTAGAAACTTTGCAAAAAAGATAAGATTCTTGTTGAGAGGGGGAAGGATTGTGAGCTCCATCTAGAAAGCAGTGAGCTACTGGGAGATGAGATTATGAGGTAAAGTGAGAGTAAAGGATAGAAAATAGGTGTAGTGTTTGAGAGATTTGAGTTAGCCACCACAGTAATAAAGGTCAGGAAACAGTGAAGTGAGCTATGATCCAAGAGGGGTTCTGTGTAGTATTCATAACTGTATGGAACAGCAATTATTCACAACAGTAATGGAGCAACAATCATATGACAGAATCTATGTGATCTGAATAAGAAGACTAGGATGTACAGGACCTAGAGTAGTGTGCTATTGAAATACAAGTAAAGTGAAAGTTGGGAAATTACAACTACACTATGAAAGAGAAAACAAGGGAAGCCAGTCAAACAATGCAATATAACAAACCAGGAGAAGAAGAATAAACAGAAAGAAGAGAAATTTAAAAAAATCTACTAAAATAAAAGATGTAAAAATAATGAAATAATAATAATAATACAAGTATTCAATAACTTGCAGGGTCTCTGGAGTTTGTCTCAATGTCTCAGTTGTTGAGATAACCCCTCTTTGGGTCTAACTGTGGTCCTTTTACAGCTCCAGGTTTTATTGGCTCACTTGTGGGGATAAAAAAAAATTAAAAGAAACAAAGGAAGAAAGAATAAAAAAGTAAAGAAAGGAAGAAAGAATTTTTAAAAAGAAGAAGCAGCCTCCTGCTGGCTTTAAACAAGCCAAGCCAGTTCTGCTGGTATTCCTGGCTGCATTAGGCTGAAGGGGGATTGGTTTCACTTTTCTCCCTTCCTGTAGATTTGGGGGGGGGTGGGGGCCAGGTCTGAGCCTCACTCTTCACAGTTGCCCAGCCTCCAACCAAGTTTCTCAGTTCACTATGGCCCCAGTGCCCTTCTGTGCCTGGCCTTTGCCTTCATTCCACCAGTTGTGCTGTCCCTGAGATGCACCAATTAGGGGAAACTCACAAACAACCTTCTTGCTCTTTGCTGTCCTAGATGCAAGGGACTCTCAGAGTCCCTTCAGGATACTCAGCCCCCTCACTGAGTTAACTCTTTCTGTGGATTTCTGATTCCCTGAGCCCTGGTGCTCTCCTCTGAGGGTGCATCTCCTCTTAGGCAGCCAGTCAGCCCTGCAGGGCAGAGTTGCCACAGTGGCTGCCAAGGCAGATGTGAGCACATGCCTCCACTGCTGCTGCACCTGGGGCAGTGGAGTTGGGTGTGAGGTGCCTCTGTGCAGCAGTGTCAGGGACCTCCATCCCCAGAGTGCTTGGCTTCTGTTGCTGAGGTGGGATGGGCAGTCACTGTGCCACTGGGTCAGTTATGCACTGTCCCTGGATCTGCTGGCATGAGCACTTGGCCTCTGCTACTGGGTTGTAATTGGCAGCTCTTGGCCAGCCAGTTTGGGTGTTATTTCATACTCTTGTTTGACAGGAATTGAAACTGGCTTTAGAATAAAACACAAGAATGAAATTCACTATGAAGATATACAGTGTCTCTTTGACCAGAGAACAGAAATGCATCTAAGACTTGGTAATAGATGAAGACAAAGTTACTCTCTTCTTCATCCCTTTACTCTGAAAATGAGCTTTCTCTGAATCAAAGTCCTCAGAAGGAAATAGTCATCTACAATTTCTGTGAGCAAATCCAGTTATTCAAGAAACCAAGACAGGTGAAGATGGACCATTTTGCCTAGTTTGGGTCAGTTGTCCAGTTCTGGACAATCAACTGAAACTATAGGAGTAGGGCTCATATTCTGAGAAAATGGTTTGCTTGCACTGTAAACATGTGAACAGAGCAGACCAGTAATGAACTTGGAACTATGAAGAGGAGGAGAGCTGAAGAAGAGTGAGTTCTTAGCAGATTAACTACTCTCAGTTGTCCTATACTTGTATAAAAAGAAAAATATCCCCCAAAAAACAAGAAGAGGGAAGAATCTCAAACTCTTTTCATGAGGACAGCATCATCCTAATGCCAAAACCAGACACAACACACACAATCAAGAAAGAAAACTACAGGCCAATATTGATGATGAATGTAGACACTAAAATTCTCAACAAAATATTGGCAATCTGTATGCAGCAATACATTAAAAAAATCATGCACCATGACCAAGTGGAATTCCTCCCAGGGATGCAAGGATGATATAATATTTACAAATTGATAAATATAATGCATCACATAAACAAAAGAAAAGATAAAAGGACATGATAATATCAATAGATGCAGAAAAAGCTTTAGATAAAGTATAGTACCCATTTATGATAGAAACATGCAGGAAAGTGGGAGTAGAGGGAGCATTCCTCAACATAATAAAGACCACATATGAGAAACCTACAGCCAACATAATCAATGGGCAAGAATTAAAAACTTTCCCACTAAAATCAGGAGCAAGATAAGGATGTCCACTTTTATCACTTCCATTCAACATAATATTGGAAGTCCTAGAACAGTAATCAGGAAAGAAAAAGAAATAAAAGGCATCCAAATTGGAAAGGAGGACATAGAACTGTCATTGTTTGCAAATGACATGATGGTGTACATAGAAAACCCTATAGGCTCTGCCAAAAAAACTATTTGACCTAATAAGTGAATTCAGCAAAACAGCAGGATACAAAGTCAATATTCAGAAATCAAAGGCATTTTTGTATACCAACAATGAAATATCAGAATTAGAAATCAGGAAAAAAATCCCATTTTCTGTACCAACAAGAAAAATAAAATACCTAAGAATAAACCTCACCAAGGAGGTAAAAGACATATACTCAGAAAACAACACAACATTGAATAAAGGAATTAAGGAAGACACAAATAAATGAAAACATACACCTTATTCATGGATTGAAAGAATGTTATATCAAAATATCCATACTACCCGAAGCAATTTATCGATTTAGCATAATCCCTATTAAAAATACTGATGAAATATTTCACAGATATAGAACAAACATTTCAAAAATTTATATGGAATCATAAATGACCCTGAATAACCTCAGCAATTTTGAGGAAGAAGAACAAAGTAGGATGGATCACAATATCTGATAGCAAACTGTATCAGAAGGCCACTGTAATCAAAAGATTGTGGTACTGGCATAAGAACAAACACATGGATCAATAGAACAGAATAGAGAGTGTGGAAATAAACTCCAGTCTCTGTGGTCAAATAATATTTGACAAAGGAAGTGGAAGCATAAAATAGAGTAAAAACAGCCTCTTCAACAAATGATGCTGGGAGATCTGGGCAGCTACATGCAAAAAGATGAAACTTGACCACCAACTTACACCATACACAAAAGTAAACTTAAGATAGATAAAAGACTTAAATATAAGTCATGACACCATAAAACTCCTAGAGAAAAACATAGGCAGGAAAATCTCAGATATGCCATTCAGGAACATTTTCACCAAGAATTACCCTAGAGCAAGGGACATGAAAGAATAAACAAACTGGATTTCATCAAATTAAAAGTGTCTGCATGGATAAAGAAAACATGAGCAAAATGAAAAGGGAACCAGATGTATGGGAAAATATATTTCCCAATGATACCTGGGATAAGAGTTTGATCTCCAAAATATATAAAGAACATACTTAACTCCACTCCAGGAAGACAAAAAAAATCCTATTTAAAAAAAGGACAATGGACCTGAACACACATTTCCAAGGAGGACAAGCAGAGGGCCCAGAGACATATGAAAGGATCTTCAGCATCATTAACCACCAGGGAAATGAAAATTAACATGACAATAGGATACTACTTTACACAGATGAGAATGGTCATCATAAGCAAATCAACAAACAGTATTTTGTTTGATAAATACTGCAAGGTTGTGGAGAAAAGGGAACCCTAGTACGTTTTTGGTGGGAATGCAGACTGGTGCAGCCACTGTCGGAAACCATATGGAATTACTATAAATGATTTAAAATGGAACTGCCTTTTGCTCCAGCAACTCCACTGCCCAGATTATACCCTAAGAATCATTAAACATCAGTTCAAAAAAAGGCTATGCACCCAATGTTCGTTGCCCCACAATTTACAATAGCCAAGTGCTGGAAACAAAGGAAGGAGCTCTTACCTTTGACAAGAGCATGGATGGATCTGGAGACTGTTATGCTAAGCAAAATAAGCTAGGAGGTGAAAGACAAATACTATATGATCTTACCTATAAGTGGAACCTAATCAAAACAAACAAGCAAGCAAGATATAACCAGAGACACTGAAATAAAGAACAAACTGACAGTAACCAGAGGGGAGTGGGGAGGGGGACAAGGTGGGAAAGAAGGGGAAGGATGATCAAGGAACATGTGTATAGGACCCAAGGACAAACCAAATTGGGGTAGAGTTGAGGGTGGGAGGTGGGGGTGGGTGGGGCAGGGGAAAGTGGTGGCAGGAAAGTGGAGACAACTGTACTTGAATAAAAAGAAAAGAAAAAAAGAAAAATATCCCTACTGTTTACAATAAAATGCAAAATGGAATTTAGAGTGCAACTTTTCTCATTGTAAAGGTTATAACAGACTAATATTTATTACAATAAATTAACTCTGACAACTCAACAATTTAGTACACCTTTGTTCCTAAAATGACTTAAAAACTCCTATAACCATTCCATATTGTATAGCTGCATCCCATTTCTTTCTAAAAATCACAACATGCCAGCATCACATTCAACATTCATGTTATGATGATTTTGTATCAGTGAAAATCACTTCCAGTTCCCCTGGTTATTAAATTACTTATTATGCTTTCTTGTGTTGTAAATGTTCTCATTTCTTTATTTTTTAATTGTTTTATTTATTTATTTTTAGAAAGAAGGAAAGGGCGAGAAACATCAATGTGTGGTTGTCTCTCATGGGCCTCACACTGGGGACCTGGCCTGCAACCCAGGCACATGCCCTGATTGGGAATTGAACCTGCAACCCTTTGGTTTGGAGGCCAGTGCTCAATCCACTGAGCCACATCAGCCACAGCATAAATATTGCCATTTCTACTAGGAACTCCAGCTTAACTTTTTCATATTATCTCAGTGATTTCGGGGGCTGTTTATGGATCCCATCACTTTCAAAACTCCTATCTCCTTGCCTGCAAAATTATCCCCTAATGAAAAAATAACAGCATTATCTCCAACCACCTTTCTCTCTTGATGATGGCATTGTTCACTTTCCATAGGAAAATCACATTTCAAAATAATGGATTTGGGAATAAATATATCCATTGCTGATCTTATCAAAATCAAATCTTTGCAGAAGATTCTCTTTTGACATGACTACTGGATTTTTTTCATTGCTCCCAAATGAACTCTAATCCTCCCATATGTAAATAGCTCTTGCCTCCTGTTTGTTACTTTGTTGGCTGATCAGCCATTGCCATCAAATTTAAGAGTTTCCTATTTTTCCAAACAGGCCTGGTTTCTGTTTTGTATTATACACTAGAGAGTGATGTTATCATATGACAATGTGTCAAGACTTTCTATTTCTGTACAAATAATTCTTAAAGTACTTTGATTGAAATATAATTCACTAAAATCATAGATTCTAGCTTACCTGTGTAAAACACATTCGGAATCAGTTCAGTGAGTACATATTGTGTACTTATTCCACACAAGTCACCAAGCAAAAGGAGATGAATGAAGAGTTGTCCCTGATCTTACGGCAGTTACAACATATACATGGCTAAGAAAAGTCAACATCTAATTAACTTATAGACAATTTCTAAGGACTGCTAAGAATAATTTTTCTTGTTTAACTCAATTCATTACAGCAGATATCAAATCTACTTTATCACTTTTAACATCCTTAGCTAACAATAACAGCTGCTTTCTTTTTGAGTGTTCTCTACATAACAAGTGATTTGAATGTATGGCCAGGTTTAAGACCTGTCCTGTAACTGATTTTTTATATATCCATATATAAAGATCTCCCAGGTAGCCTAATAATGTACAGTTGAGGGTAAAACCTCTTCTTTTAGCACCACTCCAGTCCAAAATTAATGAGAATCTTTGAACAAGCAGTCCAAGCATCAATACATTTTTAAAGCTCTCTAGAGATATTGCCCAGGGGGGTGTTTTATAACTACCTTCTAAATTAGATGAAGTGTTTCAATGACCTTTCATTCCATGCCTTTTGTTTGTCTTCTTATCTTGAGCAGGATGTGAACCATTGAGCCTCAGGTTCTCAATTTTAGTCAGTTATATGACATTTCAGAGCTGGAAAGGGTCACTTCGATACAGAGTTTAAGTGTCTTCACATTTAACCTTGAAATCTAATATCTTAGGGTTGTTTCCTAGTGCTCTATAATTTACTAACTCTGTGAGTTTCAGTAAGTTAACCTCTGAACTTCAAGTTCCTGATCTGTGAAATGGAAATAATAATACCTTATGGGGATTTCCCCCCTGAGAATTAAATGAGCTAATGTACATATGTATGCTGTTCTGAAGAATAAAGAACTACCCATTATTTACCATTGAAAAAAAAGTCTTTTACTTGTCATTTTGGAAACTTTTCCAATGCCTGTAAAAACTAGGGTGTTTCTCTAGGATAAATCTGGACAAAGAATTCTTTGTCAATCAAGTGATTATGTGTTTTTTTCATTTTTTTTAATTTATTGATTTTTAGAGAGAGAAACAGTGGGAGGGAGAGAGAGAGAAACATTGATTTGTTGTTCCATTCATTGATGCATTCATTTGTTAGTCAAACCCATAACCTAGACACATTGGAGCAATGCTCTAACCAACTGAGCAACTTGCCAAGGCAAGTTATTATTATGTGTTTGTGACTAAATCATCAATTATGCAATACATTGTTTCATAAGTAGATATATTTCATAATAAATTATTCTTAAAGTTTTTTGGGGTCCTAAATAATTTAGATCAGCCCTATCCATTTTTGTTATTATCACCATGAATTGTTTTTCTTCAAATAATTTCACAACATTGAAACAATCTACATGATGCTACATGATGACATTGGTAGAACACATTCCCAATAAAACTATATATTGAAGGTAGAAATCAAAGGTAAAGCTAATTGAAAATCTTTTAAATCTGCTACCTGCCTAATCTTGATCATGATTTTAGATGGTATTATCTTTTCAAAATTGAAATACATTCATGTTTTGTTTGAGCTGTAATTAAAAACTGCTATTTACATGGCATTTAGTTGCATTCTAACAGAGAAGTTAATAAACAATAGTCAGTGTCATAGCCAGTAGCTAGGAGGACAGACTCCAAAGCCTGAGGACCTGGATTCAAATCCTGACTTTTTGACTTTTTAGTTGTGTTACAGTGAGTGGGTTGCCTGATGTTTCTGGGTCCATTTCATCTTGTCAAAATGGAGATAGTTACAGTTCCTACCTTATGACAACTGAATACATTAATCTACATGAAGCACTCAGCATAGTATGTGTCATATTATAAGCAAATTCAAATACTGGTTCATTCATATATTATTGTTAAGCATGTCTATAAACCAGTATATATTATGCCTCTGAGCCAAACTGAGTTAGTTCACCTCCTGGTTTTGTAAATCAAGTTCTATTGGAGCACAGGCACACTTACTAGTTTGCATATTTTCTCCAGCTGCTTTTATGCTACAAAGGTAGCCTGAGTAGTGGTGAGGGGAACACATGGTTGCTGAAGTTCAGCTAAAATACTTACTGTGTGGCTGGCCAATTAGAGAAAAAGTTTGCTGACCTCTGCTATAAGCAATGCCTTGTGCTAAATCTAATCCCCACAACATGAAAATATTTATGTCAATAATCTAGTTGGTTACTATTGTTACCCCTATTTTACAAAAGAAGAAGCAAAGACTCAGAGTTATTATGTAAAATTTCAAAGTCACACAAAATAACAAAATTGAAACCAAACCACTTTTATTTGACTCCAAACACACATTTTTAATCATATTTCTCAGCTTAGGTTAGGTAGTTCTTTGATGATGTGTAGTAACTGTGGTGGTTACCAGTTCCTATTGCATTTTGTCTCTAATATTATATGTTAGATGGCACAAAGTACATATTTGAAAGGTCCATATTCAGGTCAATCAATTCCATTTTACCTACATTGAGAACTCATACAGGATGCTATGCACTTGACTTAACCTGACAAACCTGGGTTTGGCTGTCCTGGCTACAGGTATGTTTTCATAGCTTCATCTTTATTGGCAATCATCCTTCCCTTCCCGGATAGAAACTGTTCACCTTCACCAATATTATTGTCTAAAGAAGGCCAGCTATGTTGCAGACTGTGGCTTTCTTTCTTCATATATTGGCCTCTTGGATATCTGTGTAGCTTGAAGCTGTAGAGCCAGTTGAAAAGCTAAGTGTCTGAAACTTGGCTGCCAGAAGTTTATTTGGCCTGAAAAGGTACCATATCTCTTTGATGTACTTTTGAAATATCTTATATGCATAAGAACTATGTTGTAGGAAAAACTTCCCATGAGATCAATTTGCAAGATCCTTTACTTTAGAAAAAGAGATAATTCTCTAGAGTATATTTTGGTTTGATATAAAAATACATACACTTGTTCTACATATAGATTGCTAGTGTGCTCAGAATTTTCTTTGCAAAATCAGAAATTAAATCCATACATTGTGCTTCAATGTTCCTTTTCTGGTGTCTGTCTATAGGCTGTATTTTCTTAAGGATAAGGCCATTAAGCCCAAGATGTGCATGATGGAATGAATCTTAAAACTACAACTTCCAAAATCTGTCTTTGTCGTTGGCTGAAAGTATAACTAAAAATTCTGGTGGCTATAAATCTAGACGTTGCACTTTCAGTGATAATTTGGTTTCTTACAGAGCTGATATCCTATGTGCTAGACTAAATAGAAAGACATTGTTAGATTGTCAAGTGGGCTTAGGGTTTTCTAGTCATATAAAAGCATTTCTTCAGGGTTATTTTTTAAATAAAATGTTATGTCTTTATTTGTGTTTTTATATATTTATATATGATTTCTTATATTAAATAGTGTTATCCAGGCAACTTCTGTGCACAATATGTGCCAGTGTATCTTAGAAATTTTGTGTCTCAATGGAGAGTCATGGTATGACTTTACCCTGTGTTTAACCATCAACAAATGTTTACTTCAAAATGACTCTGCTTGGCATTTTGATGAGTACTGGGGTGACAAAAGCATGAAGGTACATTAGGTTGATCTATTTTCCCAGATTTTGTGTTTTGGGATTTTTTTTTAAAGAATCTTCCTCCTCCTCTCACTCAGAGCATCATTTGCAAGTTCTCTGCCACAGTTAAGGATTCCCATAAAGGATCATGAGTAGTACATGCGGTCTCTGACAGTGAAATAAAAAACTTATTTTTTTATTTTTTCTTCTTTTTCTTCCTTCTCTTTGTTCTTCTTCCTTTTTTTATTTTCTGGAGAAGCTCATGTTTGCTTTCTGACCACAGCAGCCTTGGAGGGTTATTTAAAATATAGACTTCATTCAGGTCTAAGACAATTACCATTGTATTCATTAAAGTGTCTAAACCCTTTCTGACTATATCATTACAACTAATTCTTGAGAGTCAAACTAACAATTCCTTATTCTACTAAAGAAATGTGTTATTTTATGAATGAATATCAATCATTAAACACATAATGAGCATATTCTATATAGTTTAAAGAGGCATATTTAGCATTTCAATATATTATTGTTAGAAAGCAAATAAAACTCCTGATGTCTTAACGCACGTTACAAAAGTTAAAGTTAAAAGTTAACTTTAAAACTTTTGAACATTAAAAGTTAAGTTCAAAGAAATCTTGGCTAGAAGAGATAGCAGAGAAATAATGGTGTTTATCATAGGTTTGGAAGGGAATATCCAATATCCACTATAATTCATATTATAATCAGTAGATTTAAAACTTCAGTTTATAAAAAGTAGTATGCATATAAAGAAAAAATGTTTGGAATCATTAAACTTGGCACCAAACTTTTATTAATCAAGCCCAACAGTTAGCACACTAACAATTTTAATAAATATATCAGAGAGGCCTCATTCTGAATTCACAGTCAATTTAAGCCTCTTGGTTTTTTTAACTGTTGCTGCAGCTAAGCCTGTTTTCCATCTGTACCCATGTACTTTTTTCTAACATGCCATACCTAACATTTATCTCTATTACTAATTTCTTGCTGGATTCAGCTCATTATATTAACTACAAACTTCTTTGTAGATTGTATCCACCAGCATCCAATATATTTGCTCTCCCTAACAAATCTCTATCATCTTCAGAATTAGATAGAATGCCAACTGGATCTTCATTGTGCCAACTACTTCTAATTCCTTTACACCTATATTTCAAAATACAGGAAAATAGCAAACAGTTCTACCAGACCAAATCACTCTTAGTAAAGGTGTGCTTCTTTTTAAAGAGTTTATGGCCATCCAATTTTTTGTGTGTGGAGGAAATATAAACTTACCAGGCAAGGGTGGCTTTTCAAATAGTCTTCCTAAACATTAAGAGCCAACAATTCTAACAAAACAGTGTACATCTTCATGTGTTAGCCACCACTGCTTTAGCTTCACTTTGAACACCTGTTTTGCAGAAAATGAGGTTATAATTTTTGCATTGTTAAGTGATACTTATCTGGGAATTGAGCCCAAGAGTGTCATTGCACACTGAAAGTTTGGAAAAGGATTTTATTATTGTGAACTTAATAACCCATAATACAGGTCACTTTATTTGTAACTTTTGAGAGAACTTATTTCTACAATGAAAATAAGAAAACTATTTTTGACCGTAAGTCAAAGAATACATGTAAGTTTTTAATTAAAAATAAAATTGTTGCTCTGCCAGTTAGCATACAGTATATGTTAATAAGAAAAATTCTGTATTTTCAAAATTTATACTTGTAGGTAGCTATCCTGAAAACCCTGCCTGGATAAGCCCTCTCTTTCTTTTCTTTCTTTCTTTCTTTCTTTCTTTAAATAAATATTTTATTTATTTATTTATTTTTAGAGGAGCAATGAAGAGAGAAAGAGGGAGAGAAACATCAATATGTAGTTGCCTCTCACTTGCCTCTTCCTGGACAGCTTGGGTGAAACACAGACATGTGCCCTGGCAGAGAATCTAACCTGCAACCCTTTGGTTCACAGGGCAGTGCCCAATCCATGGAGCCACACCAGCCAGGGCTGGATAAGCTCTTTCTTAAATCAAGGAGGACTCATATATAATTGCCTATAATGTGATTTGCCTTGATTTTTCAATTATTCCAGCTATCTAAACTTAGTAGGTATTTGACAGGGTTTTTAAAGCTTATATATACATATATACATATATATATATATATATATATATTTTTTTTTTTTTTTTTTTACCAGAGGACACATGTAAAACACTTTCTTTGGGATGGCTTCTTTGTAACTAATATATTTTATTCATTTTTATAACATCTTTAATAATGATCCCTATTTTTTCTATCTGTTATGAATAAGGCTGCTTTGACACAGATTTTTGTACACAGAGTCTTGTAAACTTCTACAAGGATATTGGTAGAAGAGACTTTTAGAGTTTATAGCTCTGGGTCAAAGGGAATGTCCTTTTAAATATTGGTAAATACTGCCAAATTATACTCTTTTCAAAAATGTCTGTTAACATTTCCCTAATTTTCCACAGAAGTTTAAGGAATTCTATTAAAACATTGTTTCCATCATCTCATTTTATTCAATGTCCTTAGAATAAACTGAGGACATTTTAACATAAATTCTAATGATTTTACACCAGATTATCTTTTCACTCCTTCCTTTTATTCTCATCCCTAATGTTGCCTACTTCCACACTGAGCTCAGCCCTCTAATCTCCAACCATACCAGTTGCTTCCCATTTTGCTCAGGCAAAACCTCTTTGAATAACTACCCCTGAAAAATCTTCAATTCTTTGCCCTCTCTGAGAAAAATCTTGCTCATCTTTCAGGTCTTAAAATATCTGGAAGCCTTCTCGCATCTACTAAATTGTAGTTAGTTTCCCTTTCATGTGCTTCTCAAATCATAGAATTTACATCACTATATTGAAAATTTTTATTTGCCTGCCTTTTCTTCTAAACTGAGGATATTTACATTATCATATCATCCTGCCTAATTCAGTGATTGCAAACAGTTGGTCGTCAAACTATATTTGATATGAAGGAATGTTTAAAACACAAATGAAAGCCACATATATGTCTCAGTACCCAGAACTGCTGGCTAAAACAAGGACCTATAAAATCTCAGTTCTTCTGTTTGAGATTCTAGAAACTTACACACAGCATATCTCTTTCTATATATTCATTTCTATCTTATTCTTCATTCCAACATGTCTACCAAACAAAAGTGAGGTTCGGCTGCCCACCACTACTTATAGGCAAATTCCAGAGGTAGAGGTTTGGTTAGAAAAGGAAAGAGGTCTTGTAGTCAAGAGTTGCACAATGTGGGAAGATAACAGGCTCCAGACTCAAAGCCCATTCCCTCCAGAACACTAGAGAAAACCTTGCTAATCTGCCAAATCAGTTCAAGGCTTCACCCAGAGTTTCTTACTCCATTTTTAAAAATGTGTCCCTCTTCAATCACAGGAGGCTGCTGCATGATTACACAAGTGGCTTAGCTTGTTTCTGGTTGTAGTCAGGCTTTGGGGTCCATATGTGGTGCTAGAACTGCCTTCAGCCATATGGCTTCCATGGTCAAAGAGAGATCACAAAGCACCAGCCTGTACAACCACACCATGGATCCAAGAGCAAGAGAGTGCTATTTTTCTCTTCCCTTGGTTTAAATCTGCTGGCCCAAACTTCTACGTGATCCATGAAGGTCCATCCACTGTCCCAGCCAATCCTGTTGTTTTCCCAGGCTACACAGACAGGACAGCACATCCCCCTGCTTTCATGTTGACCTCTATGGTTGTATGTGGTTTCATCCTCTGGTCTCACCTTCATCCAGGGACCTGAAGGGAGTAGGAGGCCTTTTTCCTTAGCCCCGCTTGCACAAAGTCAGTGCAAGACTTCCTCCTGCCACATCTTTGCCTGGGGGTGGGGAACCTATCATCAAGTCAACACAATGTTGCCCCTGCCTCAGGGCAGTTTCTTTGCTTGCCCTTCCTCAGCTCTCATTTGCATTCCCAGCACTAGCCATATCTGTCCAAGTCTATTTGTATTAACATGGCTTACTAACTATGCTCTGTAACTCCCAAACCTATTCCCACTAAAACCAAAAATATCCCCCAAGCAAAATAAGTGCTAAAAATTTTAGCCCAAAGGGGACAATAATTTTGTTCCACTTCACTACCATGAATAGTTGGCTGTAGATGGAAGACCTGGATCAGGTCTTAGTTCCAGTTCTTACTAACTGTGCCCTTGAATAAGTCTTACTGAGTTTCAGTATTCCCATTTACAAGAAGATGATAACAGTAACTAAGTATTAGGATTGCTGTGAGATTAAAAGCACTAGAGTCTGAAAAGGTAAGCCATCTGATGCACCAGTGTTCATGGTTACTATTGCTTCCATAGGTTCAGGCACACTATCTGAGAGAGAGGAAGGGTGGGACAGATCAAACGTTTGTTTGTTTTTTTTCCTTAGCAGCAAAAATGCTTATTTCCTTCTGTCCATCACCCCATTTATCCAGTGCTTAAGGACAAAGAATTTGAATTCAGAACAGAGATTGGTAAACTTTTTCTGTGAAGAGCAAGAAAGCAAGAGTTTAGACTTTATGGGCCAAAAGGCAAAATTAAGGATATTATGTACATATTTTAAATAATACATTGAAGAGAAAGCAAAGTTCCACACAAATTTTATTGCTGAAATGTAAAATATAATAATAGAGTAAAAAAATTGATTATCTCTAATGTTCTGACATAAAGAGCAAAAATGGCTCTTTGCTTGCATTGACCTTAGTTCAAACACATGTGGTTGAAAAGGTGAGAGCTAAAGCCAATAGCAAATGAGGAACAATTACATGGTGCTAACCCTTCCATCCTTCTCAGAAATGCCTGCAGTGAGCAAGGTGGTCAGTCCTAAGTCCACTCTGCCTCACTTAGTCTTCATTCTTGTTGCCTACTATACCATCAGCATCTCTCCATTCTAATGACAGAATTAATGATCTTCTAGGGTAATTCTGATTGTCTTTCTATTTTGTCTGTTCCTTCACATATGCTTTTAAAAGTCAACTCCATTAACAGATAAGAAAACAGGGTTAGAATAATTCATCAAAGATTCCACAGTTAAATTAACCCCTGAACTCAGTGTGAAACTGGGAGGTGAAAAGTGATCAAGTAGGAAGGTAAACATGCTAGACTGAGACAAAGTGAAACTATGTAGTAAAACTAAGAGAAAGGCGATCCTTCTACAGGACCTATTGGTGAAGAGCTTGTGTTTTCACAATACTGTCTGGAAATTGCACCCCTCCAGATGTCCTTCCTACATTACTGACTGCTGTGGAAACATGGTATGAGCAGATTACGCGACCTCAATAGCTTCAATTCCCATGCCAATCCTATTAACCTGAATGTAATTGGCTGTGAAGAAGAAATTTAGCGTTAGGATCATATTTGTGTACTTTTTGGCTAGCATTTCCATAACGTTATTTCATCATTAACTTACGTGACTATTTCTTCAGGGAACTCAAAATTCCAATAAGCATATTCTGCTCATCAGATTATCACTCATAAAATGTTTGCTGACAAACTGACATCTAACCAAAGAAGAATGGTCTTTTTTAATATGTTTTGTTGATTATGCCATTGCAGTCATCCTATTCCCCCCCTCTTTATTCCCCTCCACCCTGCACAACCCCTCCAACCCACATTCCCCCACTTTGGTTCATGTCCATGGGTCATATATATAAGTTCTTTGGCTTCTAAATTTCCTATACTATTCTTAACCTCCCCCTGTCTATTTTCTACCTACCATTTATGCTACTTATTCTCTGTACATTTTTCCACTCTCTCCCTCTCTCCCTGTTCCACTCCCTGCTGATAATCCTCCATGTGATTTCCATTTCTGTGATTCTGTCCCTGTTCTAGCTGTCTGCTTAGTTTGTTTTTGTTTTTTTGTTTTTGTTTTTAATAATTGTGAGTTTGTTGTCAATTTACTGTTCATAGTTTTTTCTTCTTTTTCTTAGATAAGTCCCTTTAACATTTCAAACAATAAGGGCTGGGTGATGATGAACTCCTTTAACTTGACTTTATCTGCCCTTCCATTCTAAATGAAAGCTTTGTTAGATACAGTAATCTTGGATGTAGGTTCTTGCCTTTCATAACTTGGAATACTTCTTTCCAGCCCCTTCTTGCCTGCAAGCTTTCTTTTGAGAAATCAGCTGACAGTCTCATGGGCACTTTGTAGGTAACTGTCTCCTCTTCTCTTGCTGCTTTTAAAATTCTCTCCTTATCTTACTCTTGGCTGACATAATTATGATGTGCCTTGGTGTGTGCTTTCTTGGGTCCAACTTCTTTGGGACTCTCTGAGCTTCCTGGAAGTTGATTTCCTTCACCAGATTGGGGAAGTTCTCCTTCATTATTTGTTCAAATAAGTTTTCAATTTCTTGCTCTTCCTCTTCTCCTTCTGGTACCCTTATGATTCAGATGTTGGAATGTTCAACAATGTCCTGGAGGTTCCTAAGCCTCTCCTCATTTTTTTGAATTCTTCTTTCTTTGTTCTGTTCTGGTTGACTGTTTCTTTCTTCTTCCTGGTCCACACCATTGATTTGAGTCCCAGTTTGCTTCCTATCACTATTGGTTCCCTGTACATTTTCCTTTATTTCACTCAGTGTAGTCTTCATTTTTTCATCTAATTTGCGACCACATTCAACCAAGTCTGTGAGCATCCTGAGTATCAGTGTTTTGAACTGTGCATCTGATAAGTTGGCTATCTCTTCATGCTTAGTTGTGGGGGATCTTTGCCCGTAGAGCCCCCCATTAGCTGTAGATGAGAAAAAGTCTACCAAGACATGATCTACTTGGGGAAGAAAGGTGGTCAATCTCTCAAAAGAGAAGGACCTACAGCCTTTTCCTCAATGGGCTTTTATTAGGTTCATTTTGCACAGGAATACAGGTAAAGCTCATTAATCATTGTCAGGCAGTAAGGATCAAACAATAGATAACATACAAAGAACTACTAAGGCTTATTCTGAATCAGGGTCTGTTAGCTAAAGGGCTACAAAACTTTGGGAAACAAGCTCATTTCCTGCTTGGACCCTAATCATTTAATTGATAGCATTCTTAGCAAAGCAGGATTCACAGGATTTTATATATTCTTTCTTAGGCTTGATCACCCGGGGAATCTACCCTTTCCAGCACATGGCTGCACCACCCTCTGTCATTGTTTCAGGCTTAAATCAAGCAGGGGAAGTAAGGTAACCAAGAGATTAGGAGACTTCTTGCAGACAGAATGAGGACTCAAGCTATGTCAAAGCCGAGGGGTGAGGGTCCATCACCCCCTTTTGCTATAGACCCCCAACTCCTTCCCTGGGGCCTCCCTGTGATCATGCCTGTCTTAGGTTGTTCCCCTGTGGGGAATCTTACCTATCATTGGCTAACCAACAAGCACTGGGGGCCAGGCAGGGTAAAGAAAAAGGAGCAAAGCAGTGCCCCTGACAGGGAGATAAGCTTTTTCTCCTTAGTGGCTTATGGTCTGAAGGTTGCTCACTCAGCCTTAGCCATGGAGGGGGCAGTTACAGCTTCTCAAACCAGGCGAGATGGTTCCCAACACTTAGTTGTATTTTTTCTGGAGATTTGATCTGTTCTTTCATTTGGGCCATTTTTTTTTGTCTTAGTAGGCCTATTACGTAGTAAGGAGTGGAGCCTTAGGTGTTCACCAGGGCAGAGCAACTCACATGGCTGTGTTGTGATGCTGTATGTGGGGGAGGGGTTTGAGAGGCAACAGTGCTGCTTGCTCCACTCTCTGAGGGTTTTTAGTCGCTTCCCCTGCGACCCACAATCAAATCGGGCCTTCTGGTGCTGATTCTCTGGTGAGTGGGTTTGTGTACATTCTAGGACCCTGTTGGTCTCTCCCATGAACTGTCCTGTGAGGTTGGGAGTTTCTCCTGCTGCTGCCTCATCCCCCACTGGTGTTTTCAATCAGAGGTTTCAGGGTTTATTTCCCTGCACTTGAACTCTGGGTTGCATGGTCTGTCTAGCTCCTCAGTTTTTCCTCCCATTTTATCTGCATTTGAATGTGGGATTGTCCAGTCCATAATCTGCCACCTCTCTGGGTCTGCCAGCTGCCACCTTACCACAAGTCCTCTCTGCCCAGTTGCCTGTCTCTGCCCCTCCTACCGGTCTGGATGAATGTTTCTTCTTTAACTCCTTAGTTGTCAGACTTCCATACAGTTCAATTTTCTGCCAATTCTGTTTTTTCTTTTTTTTTTAATTTGATGTTGTCCTTCTTTTGGTTGTGGGAAGAGGCACAGTGTGTCTACCTATACCTCCATCTTGGCCAGAAGTCCCTCTTTTTTTTTTTCTTACAGGTTTCTCAAGTGCTATCTTACCCATTATGTGTGACTTTTCTCAAGGAATAAATTTAATATAAATTGAAAAGATTGGATTATTTTATCTTAGGTGGGAAACAGTCTAAACAACTTAAATTATAAATTAATTTATTTCTACATGTTGCTTCTATATTGTTCAAAAGATGCAGTTAATCAATATTGTTGTTTGGCCATAAAAATGTTAGGGTCTAATTTGCATCACTTTAGAGTTGGAAGAGTTTATTCATATCAGTCAATCCAATTAAAATATCAAAAGTAATGATGACTACAAAGTCTTACAGTGTGAGTCAGGCTCCATTGAGCTGTTTACATTTAGTTCCCTTTTATTCTTTATGGTTTTCTTATGAAGAAGGTGTTCTCTGTTTTACAAAGCTCAGTAAGTTTAAGAAATGTATACACTTTACAGGACTTATAAGCAATGAAATTGGGATATGAACCCATGTTTGTCAGATTACTGAGCCCAGGAGACTATAGTATTTTGTCAGTCCTTCCATGGCTCTGCTGTTTGGTATTTCTTAACAATAGAGGCACAAACACCCAGTTGACTATGAATCAATTCAACTGATTGTTTAACTATCAATTGCTAGAAACCGATATGGTGGGTTATTTGGACTTTGCCTGCAATTGATGTATCAGAAAATCAGGATCTAATTTATTCTCTCTCCCAATTACTGTCAGTAAATTTAGATATATTCAGCAATTCTTGCAGACCCACGTGAATAGTCACATAATAAAATCCCTTTCACTTCATAATGAAGGCTATGAGTAATGATTAGTTATAGTAATAATGGTAACAAAAATGACTAACAAGTTTGAGTGCTTATTATATTCTAGGTATTGTGTTAAATGATCTCTGTGATGTTTTACTAAAACCTCAAAAAGATGATGAAATACATTAGTTCCCCTTTATCCCAAGTTTTGTTCTCCAAGAGTTTAGTACTACCAGTCAACTGCAGTCTAAAAATATTAAATGGGAAATTGCAGCAATAAACAAAAAGTTTTCAATTGTACACCATTCTGTATAGCATGATGAAATCTTGCCCTATCTTCTTCCATCCTTGGTGGGATGTGAATCATTTCTTTGTCGAGTGTATCCAAGCTATATATACAGTACATATAGTAAGATATTTTGAGAGACCATATTCATATAAATTTTATTACAGTATGTTATAATATTTTATTTTTATTAGTTAGTGTTATTAATCTTTCACTGTGCCTAATTTATAAATTAAACTTTATCATAGATTGTATATATGTAGGAAAAATATGGTATATATAAGGTTCAATACTATCCATGGTTTTAGGCATCTACAGGGTGTCTGGGAACATATCCTCCAGAGATAAGGTGGGCCTACTAGTCAATATTAGAACCTTAAATTTTAATGCTTGTGGTATCAGAAAAATATCTGGTCTTTGTCGCTAGTTCCTGGTGCAAAGCTGTTAAACCTTTGGAGTCTCTGAAATAAGTATTTTTTCTATGCTAATGAGGTGAATGATGGCCAGATGCCCTTACATAGCTTCAGGATAGGAGATGGTCACCAGAATTACCACTGTATAATCAGAGGCCTGGAACCATCAAACTCATTCCACCCGCTCTGGAGAAGGGTAGGGTTGGAGGTTGATTTAATCACTAATGATTTAATTAGCATGCTTAATGAAACCTCCATAAAATGACAGAATTCGGAGAGTTTCTGGGTTGGTGAACACACTGAGGTGCTCAGAGGGTGGTAGCACCTGAAGAGGCTATGGAAGCTGCACTTAACCAGCACCCCAACCACTATGCCTTGCCCTTCCATTTAGCTACTCCCAAGTTGTATATTTTATAATCAACCAGTAAGCATAAATAAACTTTCTTCCTGAGTTCTGTGAGCCATTCTAGCAAGTTATACAACCTAAGGAGAGGTCATGAGAACCCTAGAATTTATCACCATTCCAGACAGAAGTGTGGGTGGTTTGGGCACTCCATTTGCAACCAGTGTCTAAAGTGAGGTCAGTGTTGTGGGACTGAGCCTAAAACCTGTGTGTCTGCACTTACTCCAGATTGTCAGTATCAGAATTATGTTGAGTTGTTGTGTATCAGTTGGTGTCAGAGAGCTGGATAATGGCATGAGAAAAGAGCCACAGAACTCTAAATGACTAAAGTAAATATAGTAAAAGCTATAGAATGTATTGACAACCTTACATAAGAAGTTCAGAGGTACAGCTAGCAGTGTTAGATCTGTGTCAAAAATGTCAATAGGGCTTGGTCCTTCTCTATCACTTCTCTTCACTATTTTCTATGTCAGCTCAATCTCACTCATCATTTCTCCAAAGGTCAGCTCCCATCCTCAAGTCCAGCAGGAAGAAAGCTTTTTTCCAGTAGTTTCACATAGTCTCCAAGTGGAGACTGATTGAACCAACTTAGGTCACAAGTTCATCCTCAAGCCAATCTTTGTGGCTGGTAAATGCCTATGCTGTTTGACCAGATCTAGCTCACAATCCCACCATTAAAGCCTTTATTTACCTGCAAATATGCTTGGGGTGGTACTTAACTCACAGGAAAACTGGCATGCTGTTATTGGAAGAAGAGATGAGACATACACAAGCAAAAACAGTGAATTTCAAGTGTTCATGAATGGGGTTAGTCACCAATCTCCCCATTTTATAGACAAGTAAATTAAAGGTCAGAAATTTTAACTGGTGTTTCAAAATGTGCCAGTTAGTAAGACATACAGACAACATTCCAGCCAGGGACTCTCAGGGTAATCACAAAACTATCGTACATCTCTAGAAACTAAGTCTATACAAGAAGATTTTTCAAGACAACATTGCTCCTTCTGCTTCTCATTCCAACACTGATAAGGCATCAACAGCACTTGAGCCCCAATAATGTGACATTCCATTATCTAATCCTCACAACTCTAAAAAGAACAAAAAAATTACATTTAGATTTAGTAAGGTAAAATTACCAAATTATTTTCTTCCTTGTACAATCAGATTTTTAAAGAGTAAAATCTATAGTTTCATATTTATAAAAATCTTGTAAACATTATTGATTCCTGGAAGATGTCCTTAGAATCAAATATGAAATGCAGTAGAGATTTTTACCTGATATTACCTAATTAATCTCTAAATATTTGAGGGAAAATGAGATGGAAGACACATAGACTCTTATCAGAGGGTTCATTGAGAAATATCCACTTCCAAGTTTCTTTAGATTGTTGGCAGCCTTTATACCTTGTGGCCCTCTTGGCCAGGGGCCACTTTCAACTCTTAGAGTCCACCCACAATTTCTAGCCATGTGGGCTTCTCCATAGACCTTCTCACAGTTTATTCCTTTAAAGCCAGCAGTTGAGAAACAGTCTCTCTAATGCATACTAACAAAATTTTATATAAATAGAGAAAGAGATATAATTATGGTAGTGACATCACAGCATCCTTGCCACATAATGTAACATAATCACAGAAGTAACATTCTATCACCTTTGCTGTATTCTGTTCCAAAGACCCATCCTCACTAAATGGGGAGGAGATTAAAGCATGAAGTAGGGGGCCACTCTAATGTCTGTCTGTCACAGTCCTCTCATCCTTGGGCATTAACTCAATGTGTTTCCTCTACTTAAAACGCCCTTGCCTCATCACCACAGAAAAACAAATTAACCTTAAAGGACCAAGGATATAAACAAAATTCTTCCACTCCAAGAAGTCTTAGTCAATCCATTAGGATGGATATAGTATCTTCCAGTTTCTTAGAACCTTCAATAATGGAGAGAATCTTCACTCTCAATACATTTATTACTTTCTACTTTGAAGTATTGATTTTTTCTGTCTTAACTCTCTGACTATACCTTTGAAGGCAAGAACCCTTTCTCCTTTTTATTTATTCATACATTTTTAAGTATTATCAAAATCATCTATCAGTGTGTCAGGACTGGAAGTAGTAGAAATTCCAAATGAATGGTGAGTTAAACAATTTGTCAGGCAGGTTATTTTTTCTCATGTGATACAAAGTTTGGAGGTATAAGTTTGGTGACTTTGGCTCAGTGGCCCAACACTTTCTAGGTAAAAGTTGCTATGATTCTCTTGGGCCTTTCCTTTGAGTCTCTTTCCTCTCACCAGCACAAGATGGGTGCCATAGTTCTAGCTATCAAGCCTGTATGACAGGCATCAAGCAGCAGGAAATGGTAAATAAGAAAGGGCAGTACTAAGGAAAATAAAGTTCTCCTAAATAGCCTCAGCAGACTTTCATTTATGTCCCATTGATAAGTGTCATGTGCCCATATGCAGCTGTAAGGGGACAGAAAGATATTTTGAATGTGTGAACATATAGCCCTCTGATCAAAATTATTCTAGATCTATGGAAAAGGAGAAAATGAATATTGAGTTGGCAAAAGTAATTTCCCAAGTTAGAATATGTGCTAGGCAGTTAGGATAACATGGTCAATAAAAACAGATATGGTCCCAGCCTCCTAGAGCTTTTTACTTATTAGAAATAAATAATAATAAAAAGTATTTGACAAACACGTGTAAAGTTACAGTTGTTGATGTGCTGAAATGGAAAAAGTCACAGTGCTGGGAGAGTCTAGAATGGGAGGGAGGAAATGTGAGTGACCTAATTAGTGAAGTTAATATAAGAAAGGTTTACCATAAAGGGTGGCGTGTAGACAAGGATATCTGGTTTAAATTTGGCACCTACCATGTGGTCTTGCACATAAAAAAAGTGTTCTAGAAAAGATCATTGTAGAGAACCTTTTTGACACCCTTAGTATAACTGTGTTTCATGTTTCTTTTTATTGCAAGAGGCAGAAAATCTAAATCAAACTCAATTAAAAAAACATATACTGGCTAAACTTCAGCTCCACCTTCAGGCACAGCTGCATCAAGTAGCACTACTAATATTAGAAAATGCTTCACTTTTTCACTTGACTTCCTTCTTTGCTGACTCTATTCATCTGTAGGGTTTTCTATTGTGGTACTATGATAGTGGCAAGCTTCAGATTTACATGTTTTCATTGGAAACATGTAGAATTATTATTTTTTTCAAGAATAAATGTTTTACAATGAGATTTCACTGTTTATCACTTGAGCCAGATACAAGCCCCTGTAGCAATCATTTGCCCACTAGAAAATGCATGATCCACTTAGCTAGTCTTCAGTCCTTCAACTCATCAAAACTCCATGAGCTGAGAGTGAGGAAAAGGCCTTTGGTTCTCCACAGGAAACCGCAAAACAGTCACCAGTAGAAGTAGGAGTGCTGGCTAGGTGAGCAGAAAGAACAAGGGCCTACTATAGAGTACACATGATTGATGGCATTAATGATTGCCACAGTCAACAACAATAATAGTAACAATAGTAACAGCTAGCACTTACAAGTGTTTTTTATTATACTTACAGATTCTCATTCCCCATTACAGGCATGTTGAGAATGTACACAGCCTGCTTTACCCAACCCAGAAGGTAGACTAGCACTTTGATTTGAAATTAGTGAGCATAGATTTCCAGAAAGCAGGGTATCTAGAAGGCCTAATACCATTTCCTCAGCCATCAAGTCCTGACAGAATGCCCCAGTGTTCATGCACTCATGGAGACATATCTCCATTCACACTGCCTTGCACAAATATGGTCCTTTAAGTGAAGCTCATTTTGAGCACAGATGGTCCGAAGGACCTCAGTGTCTCCTTGGTGGCCAGATTGAGTGATTCAGGATGTCTTTAGACTTCTGATCACATCCAGGCAGCTAGGGAGAAAATGAAACCTTGTTTATCATTTTGATAAACAGTCCCTTTCAGTGCCTCTTGATGCTTTAGATAAGTTGGTAGAGTCAAATACTATTAAATTGTCATCACTGTCATAAAGAGAAGTAATATGTTTTTCTACCTGAGTCATAGTTAATGATTTCCTCAATGTGTAACACAAGTCAGTTTCCATTTGTGTTCTTTTCCCCTAAGTGTGTGTTTTCTGATCTCCCTGGCTATGAATAGGAGGTAAAATCTCATTATATAAATAAATACATACTTTTATTATTACCTCTCTGCTAAACCAATGAAATGCCAAGATGACAAGAGCTTCGGTGAGGTATATGAACAAAGTAGAAAGTTAAGCAGATTTGAAGGACTGTACTTTATAGCCTCAATCATTAAACATACTTATAGAAGTTATTTAAGTACTCTTAAGGAGATAATATACCACTTTTGTTCTCATCATCTTAAAGAACAATATATTAGTCAGATTAGGCTGTATAAGGCTGCAATAAAAAAAAACAAATCTAATAGGCTTAAAACAACAAAGGTTTTTGAACTTGCAACATGCCCATTTTGGTTTGACAGTGGGGTTGTGTTCATTGGAGTTACTCAGACTAGAGCTTCTACCATTAATAGGGAGCAGATACTCTTAAAATAAGGTCAGGAAATTAGGGCCTACTGGCCAAATGTGCTCACCATTTGTTTTGTATGGCTCGGGAGCTAAGAATGGTCTTTACCTTTTTTAATGACTGGGAAAAATATAACCGAATATTGTGTGATACATAATTACTACATGAAATTCAAGTTTCAGTTTCCATAAATAAATTTTATTGCATAGAGGCACACTTATTTGTTTACATATTTTTAAAATATTTTATTGTTGCCCAATTACAATTGTCTGTATTTTCCCCCAAACACTCACCCCCACCCCAGCCAAACCCAGCTCCCTCCCTTACTTCCATACTCCCCCTTGGTTTTCTCCATGTGTCCTTTAGATTAGTTCCTGAAATGTTTGTTCTATATCTGTGAAATATGTCATTGGTACTTTAATGGGGATTGCATTGAACCTATAAATTGCTTTGGGTGGTATGGACATTTTGATCATGTTAATTCTTCCAATCCATGAGTTTGGTATATGCTTCCATTTGTTTGTGTCTTCCTTACTTTCTTTCTTCAGTGTTGTATACTTTACTGAGTACAGGTCTTTTACCTCCTTGGTTGGGTTTATCCCTAGATATTTTATTTTTTCTTGTTTCTATATCAAATGGGATTCTTTTCCTGATTTCTGTTTCTGATATTTCATTGTTGGTGTACAAAAATGCCTTTGATTTCTGAATATTGACTTTGTATCTGACTGTTTTGCCAAATTCATTTATTAGGTTGAATAGTTTTTTGGTGGAGTCTATAGGATTTTCTTTGTACACTGTTATGTCATTTGCAAACAAAGACAGTTTTGCATTATCCTTTCCAATTTGGATGCCTTTATTTCTTTTTCTTGTCTGATTGCTGTGGCTATGACTTCCAATACTATGTTGAATAGCAGCAGTGAGAGCAGGCATCCTTGTCTTCTTCCTGATTTTAGTGAGAAAACTCTAATATTTTGTCCATTGACAAAATATGATGTTGGCTGTATCTCTCTCATATATGGCCTTTATTATGTTGAGGAATGCTCCCACTACTACCACTTTGCTAAGCATTTTTATCATAAATGGGTGTTGTACCTTACCAAAAGTTTTTCCCATGTCTGTTGATATAATCATATAGTTTTTATCTTTTGTTTTCTTTATGTGATGTATTATGTTTATTGATTTGTGAATATTGTACCATCATTTCATCCCTGGGAAGAATCCCACTTGACCATGGTGTATGATTTTTGTAAAATATTGCTGGATGTGGTTTGCCAATATTTTTCAAGGATTTTAGCATCTATATTCATCACTGATAATGGCCTGAAATATTCTTTCTTTCCTGTGTCTTATCTGTTTTTGAATTTAGGATCATGCTGGCTTCATAAAAAGAGTTTGGGAGTTTTCCAACTTCTTGAACTTTTTGGAATAATCTGTGAAGGATGGAGTTTAGCTCTTCCTTAAATGATTTGTAAAATTTTCCTGTGAATCCATCCAGTCCAGGGCTATTGTATGTCAGGAGCTTTTTGATTACTGCTTCAATTTCATCAGCTGTTATTGGTCTGTTCAGGCTTTCTGCTTCTTCTTCATTGAGTGTTGGAAGATTATATTTTTGTAGAAACTTGTCCATTTCACCTAAGTTTCCAAATTTCTTGGCATGTAGTTCTTCATAGTAATTTTTTACAATCCTTTGTATTTCTGTGGTATCAGTTGTAATCTTTCCTTTTCATTTCTGATTGTGTTTATTTGGGTCCTCTCACTTTTTTCTTTTTATTTTTTTGATAAGCCTGCTGAAAGGCTTGTCGATTTTGTTTATCTTTTCAAAGAACCAGCTCCTGGATTTATTGATTCTTAGAATTGTGCTTTTAGTTTCTATGTCATTTAATTCTGCTTTGATCTTGGTTATTTCCTTCTTTCTACTTCCTGTGGGCTGTCTTTGTTGTTGTTCCTCAAGTTCTTGTAGGCATAGGGTTAGGTTGTTTATTTGAAATGTTTATACTTTTTTTAGGTAGGCTTATATCACTATTAACTTTTTTCTTAGGACTGCCTTTGCCATGTCCTATAAGTTTTGGATTGTTTTAATTTTATTTTCATTTATTTCCATAAACTTTTTGATTTCTTCCTTGATCTCATTCTTAATCCCTCATTGGTTAATAGCATGCTATTCAATCTCCACGAATTTGAGTGTTTTTAAGTTTTTTCCTTGAGGTTGGTTTCCAGGTTTAGTCTCTTGTGGTCAAAGAAAATGCTTGGTATGATTTCAATTTTCTTGAATTTGTTGAGGCTTGTTTTGTGTCCTGTCATGTGATCTGTCTTTGAAAATGTTCCATATGCATTTGAAAAGAATGTGTATTTAGCTTCTTTGGGATGAAAGTCCCTCTTTATATGTCAGTTAAGTCCCTTTGATCTAGGGTATTGTTCAATGCCACAATATCTTTGTTAATATTTTGTTTGGACGATCTGTTCATTTTTGACAGTGGGGTATTAAAATCCCCTATGAAAACTGTGTTGCTGTCATTATCTTTCTTAAAGTCCTCCAAGATATTCCTTATGTATTTGGGTGCTCCTGTGTTGGGTGCATATATATTTACAGTGTTTATGTCTTCTTGATGGATTCTTCCCTTGAGTATTATGAAGTGGCCTTCTAGGTCTCTTTTTATGGAAATTTTTTGAAGTGTATTTTTTCTGGTATGAGTATTGCAACCCTGTTTTTTTTTCCCTGTCCATTGTCTTGGAATATTTGTTTCTAGCCCTTCACTTTCAGTCTGTGTAGGTCTTTTGTCCTGAGGTGGGTCTCTTGTAGGCAGCATATATGTGGGTCATGTTTTCTTATCCATTCAGCTATTCTATGTCTTTTGATTGGAGCATTTAATCCATTTACATTTAAAGTTATTATTGATAGGCACTTATTCATTGCCATTTTTCGTACCTGTGTTCCTCTCTCTCTCTCACTGTTTTTCTGCCTGTTCTTAAGCAGACCCGTTAGCATTTCTTGCAGAGTTGGTTTGGAGGAGGTATATTCTTTGAGGCTTCTTTTTTCTGAGAAGCTCCTTATTTGGCCTTCTATTTTAATTGAGATCCTTGCTGAATAGAGTAGTCTCTGTTGCAAGTCTCTGGTTTGCATTACTTGAAGTATTTCTTGCCATTCCCTTCTGGCTTGGTGTGTTTCCATTGAGAGGTCAGCTGCTAGTCTTTTCAATGCTCCCTTGTATGTTACTCCTTGTTTTTCCCTTGCTAGCTTTAAGATTCTTTCTTTGTCTTGAATTTTCCCATTTTAATTATGATGTTTCTTGAAGTGTGTCTTTTTGGGTTGCTATTGATTGGTACTCTCTGTGTTTCCTGGATTTTTGTGAATTTTTCTCTCATCACATTAGGGATGTTTTCCATCATTACTTTTTCAAACAAGTTTTTTACCCCTTGCTCTTCTTCCTCTCCTTCTGGTATCCCTATTATATGGATACTATTACATTTCATGTTGTCCTGCATTTCTCTTAACCCATCTTCATTCTTTCTGAGCCCCTTTTTCTGTTCTTGCTCTTTCTGGTGTTTTTTTCCTACCTTGTCATATAGCCCATTGATCTGATCCTCTGCTACATGGAACCTGCTTTTGATTCTTTCTACTGTGTTATTCAGTTCAGAAATTGTATTCTTCACTTCTCTTGGCCCTTCTTGATAATTTTATTTCCTTTTTCATGTTGATAGAGTTTTCAGTGAATTCCTCATAGTTTACTTGTAGTTTTTGATAAATCTCTGTGAGCTCATTGAACTTCCTGATAACAATTGCTTTGAACTCAATATCTGATAGTTGACTTGCCTCTATTTCATTTAGCATTCTTTCTGATGCTTCCTCCTTCCTTTCATTTGGGGATTGTTTCTTTGTCTTCCCATTGTTTGTGAGACTCTTCTTGTTAGCCTCTGCTTCTTAAATTGATCTGTTCTGACTCCCTGTGTTTCTGGTGTGAACTTCTATGGTAAAAGGTCAGTGAGATTCAGTGTGCATTATCCTTGGTCTCCTGAGCTCTCAGGTCTTGGACTGTCATTTACGTTGGCTCTCTGTATGTCTTTGGGTTTTGATTGTTGTTGGGTTTTTCTTTGATGGGTTGTTCCCTCCAGCTGGTTAACTGAGGGTCACTCTGTCCACCACATCTTGCATTCTGTTGTGCAGGGGTGAACAGTTTGTGTTGAAGCTGGTCCCTCTGTCTGTATGAGGTTTTGAGGCTTCTCTCTCACTACTGTTCAGTTGTTTGTTCTGGGTGATTTCTCCATCATTTATTTGTTTTTCCAGATCAGTCCTTGGTGGAGGTTAGTGTGGCTTCCACTCCCTCATTCACCTTCTTCTGTTATTATCTGTTGGTGGTTCCTTTGTTGGGGGGTTTCTTCTTCCATCAGGTGTACTGGTGTTACCAGCCACACCTACTCTTTTTTGTAATTAGTTGGAAGGGGAAGGCAAAATTGTTTAAGACAGCAGGAACATGTTTTATGGTAGTTAGAGTACCAATCTATAGAGAAGAGATGGGAGGTTCTTTGGCTATGTAGTCTCAACCATGATTCATCACACAATGAGTCACTTTTTAGAAAGTTTGGAAAAAAGATAAGATCCTTGTTGGGGGAGGAAGGATTGTGAGTTCAATCTGGAAAGCTAGTGAGCTAGTGGGAGGTTAGATTATGATATATAGTGATAGTAAAAGATAGAAAATAGGTGTAGTGTTTGAGAGATTTGAGTTAACCACCATGGTAATAAAGTTCATGAAACAGTGCTAAGATCCTGGAGGAGTTCTGTGTAGTGTTTACAGTTGTATGGGACAGGAATTATTTATAATAGCAATAGAGTACCAATCATATGACAGAATCTATGTGATCTGAATAACAAGAATTGTAAGTACATGACCTAGAGTAGTGTGCTAGTGGAACACAAGTGAAAGACAGGAAACTAAAATACACTATGAAAGAGAGAACATGGGAAACCAACCAATGATATTTAACAGACCAAGCAAAGAAGACTAAACAGAAAGAAGAGAAATACAAAAATACTAATAAAATAAAAGATATAAGAATAATGAAAAAATAATAATACAAATATACAATAACTTCCAAGTTCTTTAGGGTAGCAAAGTGAAATTTGTCTTACTGTGTCAGCTGTTGGAATGACCCCTCTTTGGGTCCAACTCTTGTCTTTTCAAAGCTCCAGGTTTTATTGTCTCACTTGTGGGAATTTAAATAATGAAAAAGAAAAAAGAAAAAAAGGAAGAAGTAATGAAGAAGAAAGAAGAAAGGAAAGGAAGAAGGAAAAAAAAACCCTCTTGCTGGCTTCAAACAGCCCAAGCCAGTTCTGCTGGTCTTCCTGGGTGCAGCAGGCTGAAGGGGATTGGTTTTGTTTTTATCCCTTCCAGAGCAGTACTCTTCACAGTTGTCCAGTCTCCAACCCAGTTACTCAGTTCACTGCTGGGCCCCCTGTGCCCTTCTGTGCCCTGCCTATGCCTTCAGTCCACCAGTTGCACTATTCTTGAGGTGCACCAGTTAGGGGAAACTCACACACCACCTTCTCGCTGTTTGCTGTCCTAGATGGTAGGGACACTCAGAGTCCCTTCAGGGTATTTCAGCCACCCACTGAATTAAGCCTTTCTTGGGATTGATGACCCCCTGAGTCCTGCAGCTCTCCTCTGTGGGGGCTTCTCTGTCTTCCTCTTAGAGAGCCAGTTGGCCTGTAGGTTTGGATACTCACTGTCCCTGGGGCTTTGGGTATGAGCACGGGGATTCTGCCACCAGAGCTGGAACACAGCCATTTCTTCTGGGTTTAGGTAGGGGCACAGGAGGTGGGGGCTACTGCTGCAGGAGAATTTCCCAAACAGCCATTGAGTGCCTCTTTTTTCCTCTTTTCCTTTTTGAAAAATTCCTCCTAATCAAACCTGCTGCTCCAAACAAGCACCTGGCCCCTCACACAGCCCAGCTCTCCAACCAGACCTGGGAATGACTGGGTCAGGTTCTGTCACCACCCAACTCTTCCCACCTGGCATCCACAATCTCACTGTGTGCACACCACCCTATGTGTTTGCCACTTCATCCTTATCTGCACCCCCTAGCCCAGCCATGACTTCAAGCATCCAGGTCCCTCCTGCTGCTGCTCAAACCTTGTTTGGCAGTGGAAGGAGCCCTTGACCTGGCTCTCTCCCAAGAATCCTGCAATAGTCCTGTCTGACGCCGGACTTGGGGCTGCAGCTGCCCTGGTTGCCTTGCTGATCCCAGGGACCTTGTTGTCCTGAAGCACTCTCCCTAATGTCTGATTTTTCAATGTCCTCTACAATTTTTGGTCTCCAATCTTCATGTAAGCTGGGATACCATTGGCTGTTCACTCTGTTCTTCAGAAGATCAGCTAGATGTTTCACAAATGCACAGGGGGAAGTAGACTCTGCTCCCACCTATCTCACTGCCACCTTCCTCCTCCTGTTTACATATTTTTTTATATCAGCTTTTGTGTTACAACTACAGAGACCAGATGACAAAAAAAAAATTATTTTCTGTCTGAACATTTATAGAAAAAGTTTGCTGATCTCTGATCTAAAATATCTCTGGCTGCCACAGCAGCAGAAAGAGAGATCTATAGGGTCTTGACAGGGTATTAAAGAAGTCATATGTTACTTCTGTTAACAATAATCATATGGCCCAACACCCCATAAGAGGACTAGGAACTACCACAAGTCCAGGGGGAGGAGACCCAGAGATAGTCATTTAGCAGCCCTAATTGCTGCTGTAGCTAAAATTAATAATAGCAAGGGTACAAATAGCAAGCACATGTTCTTATACCTCAGGATCAATTCCAAGGGCTTTGCCAGTGTTCATTCATTGGTCTTCACAACAACCTCATCATGAAGGTGCTATTATTCCCCCCATTTGACAGATGAGGAAGGTAATAATATTAGATTTAAATTATTTTCCTGAAGTCAATATAGATAATAAAGGGTGAAGACAGTATTTACACCCAGTCAATATGGTTCCAATCTCAATCCAATTGCAAACACTATACTCAATAATTCTACCACATGCAGACTCTCTGGAACATAAGAAAGTCCAAGTATTGACACTGTAGAGACCACTTCCTCACAACACTCTTAATTGTTGAATTCAGTAGATACAAACAAAATGCAAATTTTAATTTTGTATAACAGATTTCCATAATGCTTAATAATTTACTTAGGAGTTTACAAGTAATTATTAGCCTATACACAGAAGTAAACTCTAACATCTGAGGATTTTCATGTGGTTTTCCTATAGAAACCAAAGAAAATACTTACAGTTTCAGGTCAGTTTATGATTCAGCAAGAGGAGCATCTAATGGTAATTAAACACTAAAGTGAGAGTTCCTTCCAGGGGATAGTGTTTTATAGCCACTCCTCCATTGATCATATCAAATTATATCCTGATATTCTTGTCTTTGCTTCTAAGCCAATTCAGAAATGTTCCATGGGAATGTATTTTTTAGCTGGAGGAAAAATGTCATAAAATGCTTATGATCTGGAGATGGTGGATTTGGAATCATACATTGCCTGCTTTATTTTCTTGGCTATACTTAATGTTTTCACAGTGCAGTTTATGTATTATCAGTGGCCATGGTCCTTTTAACACCCATTACACTTACCTGTGAGGGATAATAGAAGAATTTCATTTTAAAATAATTTTTTAAAGTTCACAATTATTGTTATGCTTCCTTCTTTACATGTATTTCTCTCTTTTTTAAAATATATTTTATTAATTAGGCTATTACAGTTGTCCCATTTTCCCCCCTTTATAACCCTCCACCCTGCACACCCCCTCCAACCCACATTCCCCCTCTTTAGTTCATGTCCATCAGTCATACATATAAGTTCTTTGACTTTTACAATTCCTATACTATTTTTACTCTCCTGTCAATTTTATACCTACCATTTATGCTACTTATCCTCTGTACATTTTCCCACTCTCTCCCTGCTGATAACCCTCCATGCGATTTCCATTTCTGTGATTCTGTCCCTGTTCTAGCTGTCGGCTTAGTTTGTTTTGTTTTTTGTTTTGTTTTAGATTTGGTTGTTAATAGCTGTGAGTTTCTTGTCATTTTACTGTTCACAGTTTTTATCTTCTTTTTCTTAGATAAGTCCCTTTAACATTTCAAACAGTAAGGGTTGGGTGATGATGAACTTTAACTTGACCATATCTGCCCTTCCAATCTAAATGAAAGCTTTGTTGGATACAGTAATCTTGGATGTAGGTTCTTGCCTTTCATGACTTGGGATACTTCTTTCCAGTTCCTTTTGCCTGCAAACTTTCTTTTGAGAAATCAGCTGATAGTGTCATGGGCACTCTTTTATAGGTAACTGTCTCCTTTTCTCTTGCTGCTTTTAAAATTCTCTCCTTATCTTACTCTTGGCTAACATAATTATGATGTGCCTTGGTGTGTGCTTTCTTGGGTCCAACTTCTTTGGGACTCTCTGAGTTTCCTGGACTTCCTGGAAGTCTATTTTCTTTGCCAGATTGGGGAAGTTCTCCTTTATTATTTGTTCAAGTAACTTTTCCACTTGTTGCTCTTCCCCTTCTCCTTCTGGTACCCCTATAATTTGGATATTGGAACATTTAAAGATATACTGGAGGTTCCTAAGTCTCTCCTCATTTTTTTTTTTAATTCTTCTTTCTTCACTCTGTTCTGGTTGACTGTTTCTTTCTTCATTTTGATCCACACTGTTGATTTGAGTCCCAGTTTCCTTCCCATCACTATTGGTTCCTGTATATTTTCCTTTATCTCACTTAGTGTAGCCTTCATTTTTTCATCTAATTTGTGACCATATTCAACCAATTCTGTGAGCATCCTGATTACCAGTGTTTTGAACTGTGCATTTGATAAGTTGGCTATCACTTCATCCTTAATTGTATTTTTTCTGGAGCTTTAATCTGTTT